>QEPC01010479.1:249757-325576 GCA_003113815.1 Sphenodon punctatus
GGGGGGCCACAATGGAGAGGGCATTCTCGGTGGCCGGGCCACGTCTTTGGAACTCCCTGCCGGAGGAGGCCCGCCTGGCCCCAAGCCTATTAGTATTTCGGCGGAAATGCAAGACCTGGTTGTTCGCCCGGGCCTTTGGGGAGGGGGGTGGGTAGTTGAGTTTTATTCCCCTATCCCAAGTAATTTATATCCCAGGCCCTGTTTATATGTCATTTTAATGTTTATATGGTATTTTAAGTGTTTGGATTGTTTTAAATTGTATTTATTGTTGGAAGCCGCCCCGAGCTGTGTTCAGGAGGGGCGGGGTAAAAATTTAATAAATAAATAAAATAAATAAATAAATCACTTATAATTCTGATACTTTCACACTGCAAGCTGAAATGGGTAGCTCAGTTACTACCCATGGTTAATAATACCCACAGTTGGTTTAGTGCCATATTAGACCTGGATTGAAATTGTTGTTCTGTTGTTGTGGAACATTTCCCTGAAAATGGAATAGCTTTTCCAATCAGAGTCTCAGCCGGGTGGTGGTGGAATAAGTCATGTGCACGCAAAATATGACCAATGCCCATATTTAGCTGGAGAGAATGGTCAGCAGTCATTTTGCACATACACAATGTCTTTTTTTTTAAAAAAAAATCATCCATTCTGATCAGAATCAGATGGAATGTTTCCATTCCTGTTTCCGATCAGAATGGATGAAGTGCCCAATTTGGACTGGAAATTGGAACAGGTGGAATTTTGGGTTCAGACCTATATCGTGTCGGGTGCCTGACAGGTTACCTGGGCACCTGATTACCCTAACATCCATGAGTAACCAATATAGAGTGTAATCCAAATCCATACAAGTCAATGGGAGTCTAGCCATTGACGTCAATGGGAGCTGGAGCTCTTAGTGCTTTACCGATTGGGATGGGAAGTTAAAAAATCAGTACTGAAAGTCAGAAAATTGGGACAGGAATCAGTATTTCAGTACACTGGGGAGCCTGTTGGGCACTAATCAGCTACCAATTAGTACCCAATGTTCCTCGGTCCAGTTGAGTACTACAGTTTTGATGGGAATACCTACTTGAGTTCACACATCATGAGCTTTAAACAAAAGTAATTTCGGAGTAGGAAGAGAACTCTTAACTCTTGAAAAAGGAGGAGTACATACTCCCCCTTCACTTTTTGCTTTGAAGTAACTGGAGTGTGAATCTTTTCAATGTTTGGGTAACATTCTTTCCCATGACCACTAGAGAGAGATTGTGAAGTAGTTATCTCTGTTTGGGGCTGCAGTACGAACGGTACCGAAGTGCAGAAGTTACTTCAGTTTGATTAACTATAAGTAGTAACTTCAGCTTTAAGCTGTTTGAGTGAAATGCGCCCTAAATCTAAAGAAATTGCCCTCCTTGTCATACAGTTGGCCCGTCTCCTCCTCCCTCCCCCCCTGCACCAAATGCCGATGTCCTAGCCTTAGACTCTGGGGCCAACGATAAGCGACTTCACACTCGAACCCTACAATCTTTACTCTCGTGAGTAATGGTTATGTCAGCAGGGCTCCACAGGTCCGTAAGAGCTGGCAGAATTGGGCCTTCACCGAGCTTGAATCCAGCCTATTGATTTTGCACGATCAGGAAAACTTGGCCTTTTCTATGGAAAAAATATTGTAAACGTGGCTTGGCTACAGCATTGGCTCCCCTCTTTTCTCAGCCACGTGAAGCCGGGGGGGGGTATTGCAGAGCAAACCTGGAAACTGGGCTGTAAAAAAGGAAGATCGGAGCAAGGAATTGGAGGCAGAGCTAGGTTTATGGGCTATTCCCAGGTAAAGATGCCATTTGCCTTGATGATTAAGTCTTGCTAGGAAGGGACAGTATAAAAAAGTGATTTAAATCCTCTCCTTGTAACGTAAATCACCATGGCTTCTGTTTTCCCAACAGTTTGGGGGGCTGTAGGGTTGGAGTTTGGTAAATAGTTTATGGACATGAATAATGCACGAGGGCTGGGCAGGAGGAGCTGTTCGAATCACTAGCAATGGCTTGACAGGGCTGCATTTCTTTGTGCCAACTGGTGCGCCGTGCATCCCAAATGAGGAACTCCGGCCAGCCATAAGCACTCATTCTCTTCGAGGTGACACAGCTGAGAGCGCGCCGGCTTCTCAGGGGTGACTCGTATTATTATTAATGAAATAATGCCTAGGACAGGGCGTGCAATTTACAAAAACAAACGGAACCCCCTTCGTTGTCGTACCTAAGGTAACAAAAACAAGTGAATAAGGAAACAACGTTTATTTTATTTGATTCATTTTTTGTTTTTCGTTTAATTTATTAAAAATATTTTAAGAAATTAAAATTGCTGTACGTGCACAAAATGACCACCGGGGGTCATACGGCAAATGCTCCGGCAAGTTACTCCTTCTTATAGTCCGGGTTTAAAGGGCCAGTCGCCCGCACTCTTACAGTCTCTCCTGAAAGGCGCCTCTGGGCTCTGCTGCAAGAGGAAACTCATCTCAAGCTATCAGCCACTGACGCTGTCGGTGCCATTTTGGAAAAGGGTGCATATGCACAAATGGTCCGGCAGCCTTTTTAAAAATGTTAATCAATTGTTTAAAAATAAAAAAAGAAATCACTGTGATTTTTTTTAAAAAATTATATTTTTAATAAAATAAAACAAACAAACGAAAATCAAAACAAATAGGTCATTTATGGGGAAAAAAATTGTAAATGATGCTCTGCACAACTGTAGTAACACCAGTAATGTGCCTAGCAGTGAACAGTTGTGATTCCCTCTTTCTCCAGTGCTGCCCCCTGAACCTGGAACTCCCTCCCTGAACACACACACACACACACTGCTCCCTCTTTCCCAACCTTCAAATCCCTCCTGAAAACCTACTTCTTCCATCAAGCCCTCCCTAGCTATGCTCGTCCTCCTGGAGTGGTCACTGGTCTCTCATGAATGATTCTTCATTACCAGATACATTGCTGGCACCAGACAGACAGGCCAACAGATCGATGATAGAATTGCACCAGAAATGTACCTGGCACTCTACAAACATTAGTAGTGACAGGTCCCTGCCCCAAGGGGCTTACAATCTAGAAAGGACAAAGGAGGAGTGACAAGGAAGAGGAGGATCATAGGGAGAGACAGGGAGACATTCATGAAGTTGAGAAGTCTCGAGGGCACGTGCTCAGCTTAGTTCCAGGAGAGAAGGGATGGCAAGTGAAACAAAAACAAATGGAGTCCCATCCGTTTTTGTAACTAAGGTCATGAAAACAAATGACTAAGCAAATGACATTAGTTTGATTTCATTCGTTTCCATTTTTATTTTCAGTTTTATTTTATTAAAAATAATAATAATAATTTGAAAAACCCACTCTGAACATTTTCTATCAGTGTTTAGGCTGTTTCCAAAGCGCCTCCCCCCCAAGAAAGAAGTGTTCAGAGTGGGCAGGGGTGGTGGAGCATTGCCCCCCATCGACTCTTAAAACCTCCTTCCTGGCAGGGGTGCTGCCACTCCAAGGGGGCGGGGGGCAGCTCCCGGGGAGCCAGGACAGCACCACAGCCTTTGCTGAGGCGGGCCACAAGGGCCGTCACTTAGAAAGACCCCCCATCCCCTGCCTTGACATTAGCAGGGCCATAATTTGGGCATTGGCCCAGGCCTGTCACAGCCTTGCTCTGCCGCTGTTTCAGTCCGTGCCTCTGGGACAGAACTGTCTCCTTTGACCCCCCCACCCCCGGGTTGTGCTTTGGTCCCCCCACTGGCAGCTAGCAAGAGTCAGGCAGGGGCAGTCACCAGAGTCATAGCCTCCTTGCATTTCACCAGAGATTGACTTTCTCAACATGTTTCTCTCCTGGCTCCCAGAAACTGTGGGATTCAGAATGAGTTGCAACTTGCTCCCGGTCCTTCCGAGTGTTGGAAACCTGCTTTTCAGAACCTTCCCCTGTTGTGAGATTGCTCTTGCTAATAAGGAGAGACCAACCTAAGCCACCTGTTATTACAGTTTTTATTGGGATTTACGGTCTCTTTGATCTCAGCGTGCTCCCCCTAATTGGGAGGCCAGCGTCCCCGCTCTGTATTTAAACGGTTGAAATGCTAATGACTTTTTCCCTAACAGCTTCTTCCCAAGTGATTGCTTTCACATATATATCTACTAGGGCTGTGGATAGGGTCAAATATTTGTATTTGTATCTGCTTTTGTGTTTTCGTATTTATGTTCATTTGTGTTTGTATCTCTGCCCATGTACACTGCACTTCTCCATTGCCACCAATGTGGAAAACACTATGAACATGGGGCCCTGTGTATGGGTTATTTTGGCGAAGAAGTGCAATGAGGGTCTGCGAGGTTGACATGCCCATAAAGAAAAGAAAAATGTGGTTAAAACTACTGCTAAGTCTGCTACCAATTTTAAAAGGGGAAGACTGGTTTGGGGAGGGTGGAGAATACAGATGGTTTAGTGGGAAGCTTTTTAGTTCTGGGAGGTGGGAATAGGGCATGGATCTGGCTTGGAGGTGGTTGCCGGTTTGGGGAATATGGCACAGGACTAGGTTCGGGGGCTCGCTGGCTTGGGGAGAGGGAAATGAGACATTTTTATGGCTCGGGGGTGTCACTGGCTTGGGAATTCACCATTTCTCCCCAGATTAGCTAGTCTCCACTGGGCTATGGCTGTCTGTCTGTAATGCTGGTAACTGAAGTTCTGAAACAGAAGCAGCCCTGGAGACAGCAAGGACTCCGCACAGGCTCCCCAAGCCGGCGGCTAAGCTGAGAGTCAGAGAACAGCCCAGCTCCGAGCTGGATATCTGCTGCAGTTTTTGAGGCCCAGTTTGAGACCTCAGATACCACATTTTCCAGGAGACTCTGGGGACAGTTGGAACCCCTAGTATTTGTGTTTCCGATACGGAAGCCGAGAAAGCCTCCTTTTTGCATTTATTTGTGTTTTAGTGAAACCCTTAGTATCTATCTAGCTGTCCTACGTTTCCTCAGTTTGTAATTCTGATTTTTTTATATGCCTGAGGAAGGGCCATGGGAAGCCTGAAAGCTTGGAAACTCTCCCCAACAGAAGTTGGTGCAGTCAATGACGGCATCTGAATTACTGTGTCTCCACTGCTCACATTTGGGGTTGACGCAGCAACCACACACTCTCTCTCTCTCTCCAGTTATTTTTGTAACACAGGGAGCAGTAATAATAATTTCACGTCCAGTCCCATGATTGTAGGCTACTGTTTTTATAGTACATGAGACGTTTAAAAGGATATAAATACACTAACGACTATGCTGTTATTTTACCCCCTACGTTGGGCTGCAGTTCAGGCCTCACAATGAAGGCTATTGTTATGGGTCGTGTCTTGGTCAGAAATTTTAAAATGGCTCAGGCCCCAGAAGAGGTTGGACACCCCAGAGTTTGGAGTATATTTTCTTAGAAAGAAATCCAGCCTTAACGACTCTTATGGGATGGAGACTCCATGGCTTCCCAAGAGAGACTGGTATCCTGAATTATTCAAACTTCAGCAGCATGATCGTAATTATAGCCATGTCCCCCGCAGGTTTCCTCTCCTGCAAGTCTAGAAATATGGGGGCGGAGCTTATGTGGATCAGCATCCTCGGCAAATTTTAGCCCAACGTTATTCCCATGTGCCGGCAGCTGCCCACTGGATCTCATCTGGGCTTTGCCTGCTATTTTACAAAGCCACTGTGGGTAGAGGTGAAGTGGGTATCTGTGTGAACTAGTACCTGGACTACCTCTCCTGGTTTGGGTACTGCTACTGCAAAGTGCCCAAGTGGTTATCCAAATGGGTGTCTATGTTGCTTACCGGGGAGGGGGGGGGCACGACATGGTGGCAGCAGCTATCAGGGGGCAGAGGTACCATCCGGTACCATTACACTGGACAGCATTCAGCTCTTCCAACCGTGAGAGATACACAAGCAGACCAAACCTTCTCAGTCCTCCGCTGCTCCAGCAAACTTCACCAGTTCCCACCTTTTGCAGAAGGACCCTTTAAAGCCTAAGTTTGCGTTGATGGAAGAAAAACGCTTCCCAAAAGACGCAAAGAAAAGAGAGGCAATACACGGGCTTGTGCACCACCTTTCAGCAGGTGGCTTCTTGGCAGCCCAGCATCTGCGACGCGGCCGCTTTGGCTTCAATTCCAACTCTCTGCTGCTGCATTTAAAGTTGGGCGGGTTTTCTTTTACAGCAGCGGTAATGAACCCCAAGTTCAAACAGCACATGGCGAGATCAAAACTCTCCAGAGTGGAACGCGTCCCGCAGATACAAAGCATGGCTTTTCATTCATTACTTTTTTCCCCTCTTCGCAGAGATATTTTACAAGCTGTTTATTTTCTGATACGGCGTTGGCAGAAATATGGTTGGGAGGGAATCAATATTGGCGCAGTGGGATGTGTTTTCTTACAGACTTTATAGGGGGAGTCTTGGCTTTTTGAAAGGGAGATAATTGAATGGACAACACACTGGACTTTTGATTTGTTTAACATCTCATGTGAAATGAACACAACTATGATTCTGTCAATTGGCTTAACTAGCCAAGGACTTCAGGCTGGCTTGTAGGGAGATAGGGGGCTCACGGGAGCAGAGGAGGGTAAAGGGGGGTGGGACTTTCACAGCCAAGGAGCCACAGAACTCTAGAAAGCAGTGAGAATGGCTCACCGGTTAAGGTTGACCCTAGGGTTAACTCCCCATTTTCCCACAGACTCTCTTTGTGATCCGAGGCCAATTGCTTGCACAGCAGTCCTCAGATGACAATTCATGACAAATGCTGTTATCATCAAAAACAGACCTGCGCTGTCTCCCACGTGATGCGGAAACTTGCCATTTGTTACTTCTGGTACTTTCCGGTGCATGCCAGCAAGTTCGGCACATTGGTAGAAGCAGGAGGCAGGTACAGCATACACAGACCAGACACAGCAAACACAAGATCCTTCTATTCCCACCCCCCACCCACTGGGAGAAGAGCACTTGGAGGTGAAAAAGGCATGTGGACAAGAGCCAGGAAAGCGATGACACCAGGGTACGAAAAATACCAAAAAGGATGAAAGTTGCAAAGAATCGCCACTTGCAATCCCAAAAGCAACTGAGCCGTGAAACGAGTCTACTAAATATTCGTCAATGTTACCAACATGATAAGATGACCCATCAATTTTGGAACAGCCGTTTCTGACTTGGCATCAGTCCCTCAAGGCACTTACTACTCCAAGCCTCACCTACACCGGGATAAAGGGTTGGAGGATCAGTCCCCCCCACGCCACGAGACATAATAGCCCCTTAACTCATTTTAACTTTGATTTTTTTTCTGCACGGACAGTGTTTAAAGCAAAGCGGGAGATGATTAAAGCTGGGGCTATATATTGCTAGTTAAAGGGGAGTAGCTTGCACCTGGCCAGAGAAACGTGACGTGGGAACAGGGGAACATTAATCACGTCAATGATCCATAAACTGTTTACCCCCGAAGAGACTTGAAACGGGTAGGAAATTTTGCACCCACAAGTATTACCCTCAATCTTGGGTAGCCTATTGACGGGTATCAGACTACCCAAAACTCCAGGTATTACCATTACCAAATAACCATATTTCCGTTTCACCGACCTATTCTGACCTAGGGCGTTTATAGACGATCCCGCTTACAAGCGGGATCGCCCAAATGCCGGCTTTTCCCCCGCGGCATCTCTGCGTGCTGTCTGCTGTTCAGACACGGCGCAGACTGCGAGCGCGCATGCGCGTCCTTCTGCGCATGCGCGTCCTTCTGCGCATGCGCACTCGCCCGCGGAACCAGGAAGTGCGGCGTAAAGCCGGCACTTCGGGAATCTGCGTCGGAGGGGGCAGGATCGCCTGCCCCCTCCGACGCGGATTAAAAAGCAGGCCAAGCATGTAGACGAGCAGCAAGAAAGGCGGCTGATCCTTTGATCAGCCGCCTTTTTTGTCCCGTCTATAAACTCCCCTAGTGTTACTGTTTTAGCGTCATTTAGAATTTCCATGTTTGGGTCTCTGGCCCAGCGCTTGGCCACGCCCCCTTAGCTCTGGATTGGCTGCCTGCCCTTACATAAGCCGCGCTGGTGGCTCTGAGAGAAACAGCCCGGCTCCCTGCCCCTCCCCCACTCTGAGTCTTTATCCCATTTTTCTTGTGACTGTTTTGTTCCTGATCTGAAGCCCGTTTCTGCTTTTCAATTTGACTTGGACTCCAAGTTGACCCAGACTCAATCCTATCCCCTCTCCCGGACCTGTTCCCTGGCATCTGCCCCTGGCCCTGAAACTCACCTTCTTAGATAAGTGGCAGACCTGCTCGGCGGGGAGGTAGTCAAAGGGAAAGATGAACCTCCAGTTGAAGTTCCCTTCTCCTCCCATAGACCGGTAGTGCACGTCCGTCTTCTGTTTAGTCTCCTCATGGCCAATCAGCCAGCTGCAAAACAGATTTATTTATTCACATTTTTATCCTGCCCGTCCCCATTAAAGGCTCGGGGTGGGTTTCAATTCAGAAAAATAATTTTAAAAATACACAACATAAAACCAAATGTGAAAATACCCAAATAAAGCCATGTTGAATCCCCTAACCCACAACTCCCAAACTCTACCCCTGCCTGACAAAATGCCTAGCTAAAAAAAAAGGGCTAATATTGCTAAAGGGCTATTAAAAAGGGCTAATTTTAGACCTAGTGCACTAGGTCTAAAACTAAAACAAGTACCCCATTCCGATACCCAAATCTAACCCAATATTTGGGGTACCTTTCCGTGACCAAAATACCGACAACCGATGTACCAAAATACCAACAACCAGCATTCCAAAATACCAGTTTTGTCCTGGATTTGGGGGGTGGGGGAATTAGGGATTTCAGTATACCGGACCAGTTGTCGGTATTTCAAGTACTCAGACAGTATTTGGGTACTGATTTGGGTACCCCAAACGCATGTGCTTAGTAGGGGTGGGACACTGGGTAGAATTTCAGTTTCGGTTCTTTCTGAATTTCGGATCTTGTTTCTGTTTCGTATTTTGGTTCTTCTCCCATTTCAGTCAATGAGAACAAACCACAATGGGGGGGGGGGGGAAATCAATGGAAAAATAACAAAATGCCAGAACCAAAAAGATCCAAAATATCAGATTAAGTTGAAAGAGCTATTTTCGGACCATTTTGGTTGTATCCAAAATAGAAATTCCTACCCCTACTGCTTAGCTTAGTTACAAGGGGGAGATGGAGTTCCTGAAGGATGAGACAAGAGGAGGGCAACTTCTGACAAAGAGAGGTAAATCGAAATAACTACTTTGATTTAATTAAATGTCCGTGTTTGGCTCTCTGATCCAGCACTTGGCCATGAATGTGGCAAGTTTCGGCATCACGTGGAAGGCAGAGAATACTCTGTGTTTGATTATAACACCATTAGTCATTAATCAAATTTGATTTAATTAAATCAAAGTGAGTTTAATTAGTGCAGGCATGCTCCACCCGTCTTTGTGTTGACACTGAAATGATACCTGAAAATGCAAGTATGACCCGTGGGTACCAAAAGCAAGCAGAGAGTAGCTCTCGGAGTGTCCTCCACTAAACCCATTGGTGCCGACACAAAGACAGATGGAACATGGCTGCACGTAGTTACACTTACGATGCTTCAATCGTTTTCCATGTTTGACCAGAACAATGTTGTATGGTGAGAACACAGTCAGTGCCAGACTGGGTCAGACCAGGGAACCCGCCCAGCCCAGCATCCTGTCTCCGACAGGGGTCAATCTTGGTTGCTTGGGAGATGTCCCCAACAGGTCTTCATGGATTGCTCCATTTTCTGCTGCTCACTCCCAGCTCCCGACTGTCACAGGTTATGTTCCCCAACCCGCTTAACTCATAGTCATTCATAAAACTATTCTCTAAAAACTTAGCCAATCTTTTAAAACCCAGTTACGCCATTGGCCCTTAACCACCACCTCTGGCAACAAGTTCCGCAGTTTAATTGTGCAGTGTGTGGAAAGAGTAATTCCTTTTATTTGTTTTTAGTCTGCTGCCGGTTAGTTTCATAGCGTGTCCTCTAGTTCTTGGTAAAGGATATTACTCCTCCTCTGCCACCACCCCCATCTACCGCAGAGAAAGCCTGATGGAAGTAGTAGGGTTTTAGGAAGGATTTGAAGGTTGGGAGGGAGGGAGGGGGCAGAGCGTGTTTATTCAGGGAGGGCATTCCAGGCACAGAGGGGCAGCATGGGAAAAGAGGCAAAGACGGTACAGAGAACAGGAGGCTCTTGGAAAGATGAAAGTGGTGGCAAAAGAGTAGACCTGAAATGAGCACTCGCAAAAATGAGAGACCGGACCGTCATCCATGATGACCCGCTTTACACCCGGTCGGGCAGCCCTTACCCAGTCAGTGGTGGCGCTTAGCCCGGGCTGTGACTCAGGGAGGGTGCTGAGTCAAAGCCCCCGGGCTAACACCACCGCCGACTGGGTAATGACCCATGTTAACATCTGGCAGGCGCGTTCAAGTGCGACGGTGGCACCTGGTTTAATCCGCACTGACGCAGATGGAACCGTGCCGCCGTCACGTCGGACACGCTTGTTTCAGCACCTGCGACTGAGAATTTTGTTGCTACCCCTTTAAGGAAGGAGACCGAGCGCCTAAAGGAGGCCAGCTGACAAGACAACTGACTACACATGCTGAGACACAGCCCAGAGAAGGGGGAATCCAAGGAGGCTGGCTGGCTGCGGCGAGCTAGAGGCAGCTTAGACCCAAATGGCTGGAAAAACCCAAATCCCAGAGAAGGGGGCCAAGAACTGATAAAGAAGAGATGCAACTAGGAGAGAGTCTGGACTGTGCTAGTGCCACACCTGCAGGGGGCGCTACCAGCAGGACAGAGCTGTGGAGATCGGATGGGATCTGTCCGTGGCACCTGGAAAGGGCTGTGATTACATAGGAACTCTGGAGTGAACCAGGACAAGCCCCAAACAGGAGGCTTTGAGGACGGACTGTAAGGGGTTTGGAGAAGGCCCGATGCCCAAATTAAACAAAGCCAAGTTGGCCCCAGAGATCCAAATAGTATTGTAAGAGAGTTTGGCAGGGGGTGTGGCAGGGACTGTGAACTGTTCCCCAAGGGCTGCTCCCCAGGAGGAGCAAACTCTGCCATGCCATTAACTCTGTTTGGTAACGCTGGGCACTTGGTGCCCGGCGGGCTACCCTCTATGCCACAATAGCATTTTTCATTCTGATTTTCTGAATTCTGGTACCAATTTTTTTTTTATTTCTCGTGCTGCTTTTCCAACTTACCATCCCGACTTTTCCCATCGGTAAAATGGTAACTCGGTCTTGGTATTCCCAAGTAATTGTCCGCATGAACGCTCATCGGCATGAGGGTGGTGACCCCCGCAGTCCAGTGATCAATGCATCTCAGCCAGGGGGAAATTATTGCTAATTTCACACGGGATAGAAACTCAGATGAAAATCAGCACGTGGGCAAGCAGCCTAAGGTACGCACATGCATTTGCAATCTCTCGGCTTCGTGAATGCATCCCTGTCACTCCCCTTCCCTCCTGTGTCCATCCTAGACTGCAAGCCCCTGTTTGGAATCACAGCTGTTCAGCACTAGGCACATTGCCGGCCTCATATAAATAGGGAAGATTCAGCGAAGAGGGCAGGCCACAAGAGAGGGCTACTGCGAATTCTGGATGAAGACAGGGGTAACGGGGCCCGGGCCAGTCCCCCGGTCGTAAGACCAGCCCTGAGTGTGTGACACAGCATGGGAAAGTGTGTCAGGGTGGACATGAGAGAATGTGGAGGGGGATCGTCTCCCAACACGACTTGTGCAGATGGATGTTGGTGGGATCCATCTGCCTCTCTCCCGCCTTCCCTTTTCTGGGTGCAACCTGCTGGCCAGATTTAAATTGCCAATGGGACACCCCTCACCGTCCCAGACAAAAAGGGCTCCCCAAGACCAGTGAAAGCCCTCGGGGGCAGTGATCATCTTTTCTTCTTTGTTTATACAGGGCTTGGCAGCTTCCGAGGGTGTCTGTAATAAATACGACAGCAAAACAACCTCAAGGTCTGGGTGGGGACACAAATCCGTCTCTCTGATTCTGTCCCGCTGGACGCTGCTAAACCAACCCAGCGAAAGGATCCGAGCGGCACGGCTGGAGCCCATCGCAATGCAGCTAATGTGAATTCCAGGTGAGCAGCGCGAGCGTTCTGGATTTACGGGAGGAAAAATGGGACCGTAAAAAGGGGATTTGCAGTCCGTTTCAAAATCCTACCTCTTCCTGCCCATAAAACCCAGGAACCTTGAGAGTAAGTAACTCCCCTTGGCCGCGAACCACACTATTTTTACACAAGATAAAACATAAATGGAGTCAGACAGAGAGAGAAGAAAAGCATGCCAGAGGGACTCCTGCATTTTTGCAAAGCAGAAGGAATTTCAAGCAGGCAGCAGTGCAAAGCGAGCTGTCTGTACTGGCTACGCCAAGAGTGGCTTCGCCAAGGCTGTCTACAGGGCAGCCAACAACATTTTGGGTGTAATTCTGTCTTCACAAAGCTCAGCTCCCACCAACCGGAATGGGTGAGAGTCTACCCTTTGTGTTTCCATTATATCTCTAACTGGAAAGACTAGTCAGTTATGTATTCTTACAAACACAGGGTTTGGAAGGGAGTGGGACTACAGCTGCAAAAATGGGTATTAACCATCCAATGTCCGGTACCTGAATCGTAAATTTTGGGATAAGAATTGGTACCCAAACCAGCTTTCGATTGGGGACCCGAAATAGCGAAATGTCAAAATACCAACAAACTGGTATATCGAAATAATGATTTCAAATTCATCCGAATTTGGGGAAATTTGGGGGTATTTATTTAGCAGTTTTGGTAGTGCTGAAATGAGAATACTGTACGGTCTGCGACATTCTTGCAACCCCCAGTGAGATCTCGTGCATTCTCACCGAGGTTTTTGAGAATCTCGCAAGATTCTCAACCCCACCCTCCCAGACGCTCTGCGCATGCGTAAGATAGCCACCACAGTCATTCTGCGCATGCGTGACCCCCCAGTAGTCATTTTTTTGCATGGACAGAATGTTTGGGTCGGGGGGGCATTTGAGGTTCTCGAGAATCTCATTGAGAATGGTGGCGAAAACGCCAGTTCTCACAAGGTTCTCAACCTTGAGAATCTCGACGAGGAAGACCGCGCTCAATGAGATTCTCAACCTGGTCAAAACCTCGTTCGTTTTTTGAGAACTTGGAAAAACTGGTAGGCAAAATTTCATAATTTTTTGAGTACTTTGTATCCCGCCCTTCCTGCAAAGGCTCAGGGCAGCTAACAGGTGTAAAACATAGACAGTCCCCCAAGAAAACACCCAAAACCACCTCCCCATATCCCACTCCAACCCCCCTCACAATGCTACCCCAAACCCACCACCACCACCCCATCCCCTATTCCTGCCTGCCAAATGCCTTTACGTCTTACACCGTCAAACCAGAATACCAGAACAGTGATTCGGTAAACCAGATACCTGCTGGACACGAACTCAATACCATATAGCAGGAGATATCATGATATCTAGCCAGATAACAGCATATACTGGTTTCAGCTGTACCGCTCATATGATTAACCCAGGTAAAATATTTACTTTCGTATGACTCCTTACTGCCTTCTTCCACACTAGACATCAGGCAAAAACAAACAAAACAGTAGCCCGTGGATCACCAGTTGGGTGGCTGCCAGATGTTTGCCCACTTCTGGCTGCTCCCTGACACATCATCTGGAGAAGGTCAGCGACACAGGCAAATTCAGGCTAACGTGCCCTCCTATCTGTTAGACCCCACAAGGGTGTTCACTCTGGTCACCAAACAGCTGATCAGGGTAGTCTCAGGGAGTGTGCTCACTCTGTCTGATTTGAGATCTCATGAGATATTGGGGGGGGGAGGCAGATACCTAACTCTCCCCCTGCACTCGTTCAGCCAGGTGTTCGGCAGGTGGAGGTAGGGGGGTTGTGGGTTAGGGAACTTTACTTGGTTTTATTTTGGCATTTTAATATTTGGTTTCATTTTGTGTATTTTTTAGTCTAAAGGGAAGGACAGGATAAAAATGTGAATGAATTAATGAAAATATTTGTTTGTTAGCAAAAATAAAAAGACACATACTTGTAAAAAATATCTCCATCCTCCTTTTCAAACAGTCGTGACTGAAAACAGAGCGTTCTAATTCTGTGACGCTATTTTGACCTGTGATAAGGCCCATGTCCTTAGTTCTGCTCCACATACCCTTTCACATAAATGTCACTCATCTTCTCTCCGGTGATGCTGAGGTCATCCAGGATAACATCTTTGGTGTTCCAGATAATGCAGCGCAAGAAAAACCTGAAACATGAGAATGCAGAACGTAAGAAATGCCAGATTGGGGCAAGACCAACATTCCATCCAGTTCACAATCCTGTGTCCGACAATGTCCATTCTCGGTCGCTTCGGAGACGCACCCAACAGGTCACAATGGAGTGATCTGTTCCATGCTTTTTACTCCCAGCTCCTGGTCCAATAAAAAATATCATTGGAACTATTTTAAGAACATACGAAGTGCCATACTGGGTCAGACCAATGGTCCATCCAGCCCAGCATCCTGTCTCCGACAGTGGCCAATCACGGTAGCTTGGGAGAAGCACCCAACAGGTCACAATGGGGGATCCATTCCCTGTTGTTTTCCCCCAGCTCCCGTCACGTTCCCTGATCCTGTCTGGCTAATAGCTGCTATTGGGCCTATCTTCCAGAAACTTGTCCAAACCTCTTTTAAACTCAGCTATAGTACTGGCCCTTACCACAGCCTCTGGCAGTAGATTCCACAACCCAATTATACACTGAGTGAAAAAAATATTTTATTTTATTTGTTTTAAACTTGTCACCCATGAGTTTCATCGAGTGACCCCTAGTTCTAGTACTAGCTGAGAGAGTAAATAACTGCTCCTTGTTTATTAGTTGCACACCACTCATGATTTTATAGACTTCTATCATATCTCCTCTCAGTCGTCTCTTCTCCAAGCTGAAGAGCCCCAACCTACCAAGCCTCTCCTCATACGGGAGCCCTTCCATACCCTTCATCATTTTTGTTGCCCTTCTCTGTACCTTTTCTAGTTCAGCGATGTCTTTTTTGAGATGGGGCAACCAGAACTGCACACAATATTCCAGGTGCGGTTGCACCATTGATTTGTATAGAGGCATTATGACATCCTCCGTTTTATTCTCTATCCCCTTCTGAATAATTCCTAACATTCTGTTTACTTTTTTGACTGCTGCTGTGCACTGCGCTGTAGATTTCATTGTATTGTCCACAACCACCCCCAGATCCTTTTCCTGAGTGGTAACTCCTAGCTTAGTACCCAGCATTGTGTACGCAGAGTTTGGATTATTTTTCCCTACGTGCATCACTTTGCACTTGTCCACGTTAAATCTCATTTGCCATTTAGATGCCCAGGCACCCAGTGTGGTAAGATCCTGTTGCAGTTCCTCACAGTCTGCTCATGTTTTAACTACCTTGTTTTGTCTCCCATCTCTTGGCATTTAGGACCAATGAATGGTAAGTCACCCTCTCTCCCTGGACTCCAAGCTTCCGACAGTCTGAGGTTATGACACCCCACCCACCCCCAGCCAACTTGACTAATATACATATATTGATCTATCTAAAAACATATCTCATCCTTTTTTAAACGCAGTTACAGTCTTGGCCTTAACAGCAACCCAGTAAGCCCCTTGCTGGCACTATATAAATAATAGATGATTATAATGACGACGTCTGTGTGCAATCCCCCAGCTACTTGTTTGCTTACCGGCCATTACAGTAACATCCCTGTGCTCGATTTGGATAACTGGGGGTGGCCATGAGAATAGGCATCTATCGAATGGACCCACCAGTAAGAGATAATGAGAGATAACTAGAGAGCCAGTGGGGTGCAGTGGATACAGTGCTCGACTTGGACCTGGGATACCAGAGTTCAAATCCTGTCCTAGCCATGAACTCTCTGAGTAGCCTTGGGCAAGTCTTAGCCTCAGTTCCCCCTCTGTAACATTGCCATGCGTGCCTGTGTTCCCCTCATCCTTGTCCATCTGAGATTGTAAGCCTGCTGGGCAGGGACCGCTCTTTGAAAATTTGCCATTGTAAAGCGCTGCGTACGCCAAGTAGCGCTATAGAAATGATGAAAGCAATTACCTCTTTGCTCTGCGCGGCGTTACGTTGAACGGTGGCCCGGGGGGACCCAGCGACTTTGGGAACAAGTCAACCCAGAGCTGAAGTTTTCCCTGGAATGAAGCAAACAGCCGTGTGAGATCTCCTTCTGGGAGCTGGGTTCACTTCCCCCTCTCATTCTTTTATCTGTTTGTGGAAACATCCACTGACACACTTCAAAAGCCAAGAGCATGGAAGGTGATGTGTTTGGGGGTTTTTTTTGCTGGAAGCTGGCAGGACACCCACTTTCTATTTCTGGAAACAGACCTGGGCGTGGAGGGGAAAAAACTGCATTCTGCTAGATAATTCCCAGATGGTGTCTATTCATACCAATCGATGGACGCCAGGATTTGATGCTGTCGGATGCAGCTGGGATTAGGTGTAGGGGTTGGCGATGGCTGGATTGCTTTTCTAATATCACCATCCCAGAGTGCTGCAGAGATGAATCTGATGAGATTTTTCTTTTGGTGAGGTGGTTGCTTTATTAAATACTAACTGGTGATTTTCATAAAGATACACTTCTGGAGGGTGTAAAGTGCTCAGGCACTGAATGATATAGACACTTAACTACAGATTTCACAGTGCCAGGTACATCGCTGGAACAACAACAATAATAACAATAACAATAATAATAATAATAAATAATCCATCATCATCATCGCCAATGGCCTTCTTTTGTCTTTTTGCCAATTCCTCCCTGCTTCAGGAAATATCCCAAAGCTTTCAGAACTCTGCTGCTCTTATAACCAACTACAAACGGGGGCAATGTACTTTAAAATTTTATATTTGTTGAGGGGCTTGTGTATTTTTACATTGATTTTTACAGACTTTTACTATTGTGTGCTTTGATGTTGGAAGCCGCCCCGAGATGCCGTAGGCATGAGGGGGCGGCTAATAAATATTTATAAATAAATAAATAAAATAATGACTGAGTTTAAATATGGCCGGCCATCAAAAATTCCATTTCCTAATCATGCAAAATCTGGCGAGATTCATTCTTCATTCCGTGCAGCTCAAGACATAGACACATTTCACAGTTCACATTTTCTAGGGCTGCACCCAATAGGTGTTCTGAGTCCTCGCGAGGATTTCTGAGATTCCGAGTACCGGGACTGAGTCCTCGGCTGCCACTCGGAACTTAGCCATTCCGAGGGTGGGGGGAGCGAAGGAGGGGGGCAGAGGCTAGAGAGAGCTGGCAGGGTGGGGGCCTAGCAGGGGCTGAGTACTCACCCTCCGGAGAGGCTCCGGTGATGTGTGGCTTCCTCTGGACCAGGTAAGTTTGAGGGGAAAAAAGAAGCAGCTGGGCATGCTCAGAAAGGATGAAGAGCCCCTTTTGAGAATGCTCAGACCTTCCCAAGATGGCGCTCTCAGCATGCTGATGCTGCCAGTGCCATCTTGGAAAGGTCTGAGCATGCTCAGAAGGGGCCATTTGGCCTTTATGAGCATGCCCATGCTCGGAACCCCTCCGGAGGATGACTAACCCTGAGCCCCCGCTATGCCCCCACCCCCTTTGGACCCCACCTCTGAGCCTCCACTAGGCCCCTGCCCCCCTTTCCATGCCCCCGCTGGCCTATTTTCTCCCTGGGAAAAGGGGCCTAGCAGGGGTCTAGCACTGGCCTCCAGTCCCCTTCCCTGTACTCAGCCTTGGAGTTTCTGAGTTCTGAAGTTTTGGGGGCCATTCCTCAAAACTTCGGAACTCGGAAAATCGAGTCGAGTACCTCGATCCTTGAGGTTTTCTGGGGAAAAACAAGGACTGAGTTTCAGCACTATATTTTTCCTATTTTTTCATAGTTCCCGGAAAACACAAATATTCTGTGCTTTGACCAACTTCAGCTACTGAAAATCAAAGGGAACTCAGCAAAATTTTGGTTTTGGTCAATTTCGGTATCGGTTCTCATGTATTTCTGTACTTTTTTTGTTTCAGTACTATTGGATCCTTTGCATTGATTTTTGTACCGGATTTTTAACACTGCGTTTTTTCAATGGGGGACAAACCGCAATGTTAAAAATCCGGTACAAAAAATCAATGCAAAAGATCCGATAGTCCCGAAACCGAAAAAGAACTGAAATTTTTGATTAATCCGAAATGGCCATTTTCGGGTGCTTACGGTTTTATCAGAAACTGAATATGAATATGAATATATTCATATTCAGTTTCGGATAAAACTGTAATAAATATATATAAGTAAGTCTCTTTCTCTCAGTTCCCCATCTGTAAAATGGGACTAACAATAGGGATGTAAGAACAGAACCGAGTTCGGAAATTCGGTTTGGTTCAAAAATCGAGTTTGGTTCGGAAGTTCAGTTCGGTCGACCGGACTAGTCGAGTTCGGTCAAATTCCGAACTTCCAAACCGAGTTCATACATTCAAAACCGGTGTTTTAAGCTGTTTTTAGCCTTCTGAACTGGTTCGGATTTGACCGAACAATTCGGTCGAATTCAAGTTCAGTTTGGAAGTTCGGTTCGGTCGACCGAACTAGTCGAGCTCAGTCCGAACTCCGAACTTCCAAACCGCGTTTGTACATCCCTAAATAACAACGACCTACCCCTCCCAGGGTTGCTGTGAGGGTGAACTAGATATAAGGATTGTAAAGACACTTTCAATGCTGAAAGCAATATAGAAATGATAACCAGTAAGTTAGTTGGGCTCAAACCTGGTTTGGATCAGAATATCCAGCCCAAGCAGACCTTCATGCACAGAGGAGTGACTGTGTCCCATTTTGGTGCCAGGCCTACAAGAGAGAAGCTGTTTCTGACCCAATTGGTGCCCCTACTACCTGCTCAATTTCCGGCTGAAGCGGGCTGTACAGAGGCCTCGTCTCCACATGTTCAGGCACCAGGCGTTGCTTGCATAGTGCATACAAGGCGAGCCGCTCCTCCACGGGGCCCAAGTGCGGGTTGGGAGGCTTGCCATCCTCTGAGAAAGAGAAAGAGAAAGCTGCATTACTGAGGACGTCCCATCACTCCCCGCCTGTGTCCTCGTCCCTTAGTACAGTGAGAGAAGGTGGCTCAGCAGATCAAGCAGACTTGAGTTCGGTTTCCGGCCTACCGGCAGACACTCTGGGTGACCAGACAAACCCAGCTCCCATTTAGCCGCTGACTAAGATTACCACGTCTACAGGTTTTAACCTGGAATTTCCAGACAAAACTTGGTATGTATGTATGTAGCATTTAAGTTTCATTGTATTCAGCGTTCTGAATATAGACAGGAAAAAAATACATCTCGGGCCTTAATCATTCCCTTAAACCAAAGGTGATGCAATTTTTTCATGAGATATGTTTGTTATTGTTATTATTATTATTATTATTATTATTAGCATTAGCATTAATATAGCACCAGCGATGTACCTGGTGCTTTACAAAAAATAAGATAGACATGGTCCTTGCCCGAGAGCTTTCCATGTCCCCCCCAGTCTAATTCCAGAGGATGTGGTCACGGTCAGTAGTATAGCTGGGTGGGGAGTAGGGTCCTTTAGCAGCTATTAGCCAAGTAGGTTATGGGGACATAACTTCTTACTGTCAGGAGCTGAGAGTGAACAACTGGGAATGGATCGCTCCATTATGACCTGTTGGGTACTTCTTCCAAGTGCCAGATTGGCCACTGTCGGAGACAGGATGCTGGGCTGGATGGACCACTGGTCTGACCCAATATGGCACTACTTATGTTCTTACCACAGAATAGCTACCCCTCACAATCGCATCCATCACATCTGAACTCTCACAGGCTACTGCATTGTAACTCTGGAGAAACGACACGGTATCTCTACCTCTCATAAGAACTCGGTCAGCACCAGACTGGGTCAGACCAACGGTCCACTGAGCCCAGCATCCTGTCTCCGACAGTGGTCAATCTCAGGGTGTTTTCAGACATGACGCTAACCCCAGTTGAACCACACTTGAGCATTTCTTATGCAAGTTGCAGGGCTGCGCAGGGCACCAACACAACCCTGCAACATGCATAAGAAATGTTCAAGTGTGGTTCAACTGGGGTTAGCGTCATGTCTGAAAACACCCATAGTTGCTGGAAGTCCCCAACAGGTCACAATGGAACGATCCAGTCCCTGCTGTTCTCTCCCAGTTCCCAACAGGAAGAGGTTACATTCCCCAGACCTACCTGGCTAATAGCTGCTAATGGACCGATCCTCCAGAAACTTGTCCAACCCTTTCTTAAACCCAGAGATACTACTGGCCTTGACCACATCCTCTGGCAACAAATTCCACAACTCAATTGTGCATTGAGTGACAAAATACTTTATTTTATTTGTTTTAAATCTGCTACCTATTAGTTTCATGGAGTGTCTCCTAGTCCTGGTGCTATCTGAGAGGGTAAATAACCACTCACTATTAACGAGTCCCACCCCACTCATGCTATTATAAACTTCTATCCTATCCCCCCTCTGTCGTCTCTTCTCCAAGCTCAAGAGCCCCGACCCATCCATTTTTGTTGTCCTTCTCTGCACCTTTTCTAGTTCAACAATATATTTTTTGAGATGGGGGCGACCAGAACTGCTCACAATATTCAAGGTGCGGTCGCACCACAGATTGATATAGTGGCATGATGACATTTTCAGTTTTATTCTCTATCTCTGTATGAATAAAACATTTGGTTGGCTTTTTTGACGGCTGCTGCACACTGAGCTGAGAGGATTTCAATGTATTCTCCACAGTGACTCCAAGATCCTTTTCCTGAGTGGTAACTCCTAATTTACAACCCAGCATTGCGTCCATTAAGTTTAGATTATTTTCCCCCTTATGCATCACTTTGCACGTGTCAATATGAAATTTCATCATCTGTTTAGTTACCCAGTCTCACAAAATCCTCCTGCAATTCTACACAATCCACTCAAGTTTTAACACTTTGTCATCTGCAAATCTGATCACCTCGCTGTTTACTCCCCTTTCCAGATCACTGATGAAGATATTAAACACCACCCAGTCCCACTACAGATCCCTGGGGCACTCCACTATTTACTTTTCTCCATTTTGAAAACTGACCATTTAGTCCTACTCTTTGCTTCCTGTCCTTCAGACAGTTACCAGTCCACAATAGGACACTGCCTTCTATTCCATGACTTTTTAATTTCCTCAGGAGTCTCTCATGAGGGGCCTTATCAAATGCTTTGAAAATCCAGATACACTATATCAGCCGGCTCTATCTTATCCACATGCTCGTGGGTATATAGCACACACACACCCTGCCATGGCACTCGAAGTCCTTTACATATAACTAATAAACACAACTTTTAATCCTCACAACAATCCTGTGAGGTAGGCTAGGCTGAAAGAATATTGTGACGGGCCCAAGGTCACCCAGTGCGTTTCTGGCTAAGGTGAGACTTGAAGCTGGGTCCTCCCCTGGTCCGTGGAGTGCACCCTTAGCCACCACACTGAATTGGCTTGCAGATTTGTTTTAAATCTGCTGCCAGTTAGTTTCATGGAGTGTCCCCTCACTCTAGGGCTATTTGAGAGGGTATACAACTGCTCTCTATTTATTCATTCCACACCACTTCTTGTTTTACAAATTCTATCCTATCCCCTCTGAGAACCTATCGAGACTCTCCTCATACAGAAGCCGTTCCAGCCCCTTGATCTTTGTTGCCCTTCTCTGCACCTTTTCTAGTACAGCGATGTCTTTTTTGAGATGGGGTGACCAGAACTACATGCAATATTCGAGGTGCAGTCGCACCATAGATTTATACAGCAGCACCGCGAGATTTTCAGCTGCCTATTCTCTGTCCCTTTTCTGAATAATTCCTAACATCCTGTTTGCCTTTTTGATCACCAACTTTGCAGATCCTGTCACATCTGAACAAGGCCTGGCTCTTCTATATCCAAGGCTTAGCAGCACCCCGACCCCTGGGCCATTTCCCCTCACTGTACTGAACTCCCAGAGGTGGCTGCTTATCTGGTAGATCACCAAGAGATCCTTTAGGGAAGGTGCAGAGAGGCGCTAGCTTTTCCAGGGGTTAAAACCAATCCCATGAAAGGTGTAAGGATCTCAATCTGCTTAATTTATAGCAAGAAGATTCAGAGGTGAGCGGCACCTTCAATGGGGAGAGTATCCAGGGGACTCTAATGGGCCCTCTTCAGGCTAGCAGGAGAAGGCAAGACAAGAACCAACAACTGGAAAAATTTAGATAAGAAATCAAGCACAAATATCTCACAGTGCAAGGGATCAACCAGTGGGAGAGGCTGCCCAAGAAACGGGAGGAGGGGGATTCCTCATCAGTCACAGTCAATACGTCAAGACGACGAGATACTCTTAAGCCAAACAACAGGTACCCAATTTAGTACCTGCAGGTAATAGCTGGGTCAGGTATCGTATGGGTCATGGCTCAGATGGTAGAGTGCAGACTTTGCATGTATAAGGTCCCAATTCAATCCCTGACATCTCTGGTAGCACGCCTGGGGGAGGCCTCTGCCGGGGATCCTGGAGGGTCTCAGTTAGCGCGCCTGGGCGAGGCCTCTGCCGGGGATCCTGGAGGGTCTCTGGTAGCACGCCTGGGTGAGGCCTCTGCCGGGGATCCTGGAGGGTCTCAGGTAGCACGCCTGGGCGAGGCCTCTGCTGGGGATCCTGGAGGGTCTCTGGTAGTACACTTGGGTGAGGCCTCTGCTGGAGAGCCAGATTTGAAACCTTGCTGTAGTATCAGATTGTGACAACACTGCACTAAGATGGACCATTGGTCTGACTCAGTTAGGCAGTTCCTTATAGGTACCCAAATACTAGGGGTGGGACTCCAGGCCAAATATCGATTTCAATTCCCCTGTGTATCGGATCTATCAGTGTCAATTCTTTTTCCCATTGACGTAAATGAGAAATTTTCCTGTTGACTTCAATGGGAAACAGAACCCCCAGACGCACATGGGAATCCACAAAAAAAAAACACTTGGGCCCACTCCTGGCCTCAGAGGGTGGGGGTGGGGATCCATTACCCCCTAACACCCCCACCCGCCGGGGCCTGGCTTTACCCACCCCCAAACCCCGGGGCTCCTGTACTTCACTTACTGTCGTCGGTCCGGAGGGTGCGGGTCACAGCCACCAGCTTGGCCACTAGCTCTGCTACCAGCAGCCAGGCCTCTTCCACTGCTGACTGCAGGGCAGCAGAGAAGGCCCAGCTGCCTGGCAGGGGAGCCAGTTCCCAACAACAGTCAGCAGCAGAGGAGGCCCAGTCACCGGCAGCGGAGCTGGCCACCGAGCTGGCCGCCGTGACCCCACCCCTCCGGACCGGACTGGCAACGGTAAGTAACGTACAGGGGCCCCAGGGGTTGGGGGGTGTAAAGCCAGGCCCCGGCGGGTGGGGGTGTTAGGGGTAATGGATCCCCACGCCCACCATCCGAGGCTAGGAGTGGGGTGTGGATTTGGTTTCCCTCTCTTCCCATTGAAGTGAACGGGAGGATTTCCCATTGACTTCAGTGGGAACAGAAGAGCCAAGAATTGGGAACCGAGACGGGCCCAATTCTCAAATCTCTTGGTTTTAACTGAAGAGACACTTTCGGCTAAAAATAAAAGTCCCATCCCTACCGAATACACAGAAATAAATCGATAATTTCTGTTACCAATAAAAAAAAACAAAAAACAGAAAACTGAAACATCGGGATAGAAAACGGAAAACTCAGGAGTGGAAGTCAACATTCTGGGACATTTCAGGACATCGGAAACCCAAATCGGGCACCGATTAGTACCCGAAATTTCCAGGTCAATTTGGGTACCGTACATTTGATGGGTATACCCCGTTTTTGCGGGTCCTTGTTTAAGCTTGTACAATGAGCTGGAGGGCGGTTTCCGCAGTCCTGGGTAGACAGGTGGTCAGAGTAGATGATCTCAAAGCGACTCTTTCTGACTTTCCAATCCCCAAAGCTCCAGGTACTCCATAAACGTTATTACGGCCCCATCGCTCTCAGCCAACGCTTCCTAGCTCTTTCCTCGGCAGTGCTTTGAAGTGGTTCAGCTCGGTGCACATGGGCCATTTACCAGGTGTTTGAAACCTGCCTTGTGTGTGTGTCTGTCGAGCTTAGAAATAACAACAGAGCAGCCCCTCGCTCTGCAGAACCACGACGGGGGGTAGGTGGGGGGGAGGCAGCTATGGAATGAAGACTCGGGCGCGAGGGCTTGTAAAATCCCCTGCTCTGGGGGCTTTAATGGATTCGCTTAATGCACCGCCAGGGTCTGCTCCTGCACAGCTGCTTCCCAGACCTCGGCAAGGTCAAACCCCCAGCTTTGTTCTGGGTTTGAAGTGATTGCCATTAAAGGTGAAAGCCCAGACGGGGCGCGTGTGTTGAGGGGGGGGGAGGGAGAAGAGCTCGATTCAACTTAACGCCTTGCGGGCACTTCGTTAAATCAGCCCAGTAATGAGCAGACGCTTCTTGGCTTCTTCCTGGAGGGGGCTGAAGCAGGAAAGGCTACGATGGACAAGCCCTGTCTGGAATCTGGTCCGCACCACCTCACCACGTACCTCGTAAATACCATCCCCCACAGCGTGCAGAGCAGCAACACTAACCAGCCTCCGCAAAGCACAGAGTACTTCAACGGATCCATGCTCCTTTCATCAGGTTCCAATAAAACGTTAACTCGGTGTCGTTGGCCCTTAATTCCGTTTTACTCCTGAAGCATTCACACAGAGTGCTAAAACCGAGTTATCCTTCAGGAGTAGGAAGAGACGCAGGCACGCCTGATTTATGGATGATATGGAGGAGGGAGTGGAGGAGGAAGATCCTGCTCCAGGACTCTCTGGCCACAACTCTATGGTCATTCGGAGGTCAGAAGTGGCAAGCAAGAAATGCGGTATCGTGGGTTGAATTTTACTTTGGGTGAATCAAATCTCACAGCATCACTGCTGCATGATGTGGTCAAATCCTTGCAAGCAAACCCTCTGCATGAGTGGCAGAGAGCACAGCATTTTCGAGGGAAAGGGGGGGTGTTACGGATTTCACACAACACCCATAATGTGGGTTTCTTTCTGCCACTACCCACTCGAAATGTGTGAACGTGCTCAGTCGTTAGTCCAAATACACTCATGGCCGATAGATTTGGGGCTAATGGTCCAGGGCATGATACTGACTGTGAAATATTTATTTATTTTATTTTCTGGATTTATACCCCGCCCCTCCTGCAAACAGCTCCTGCAAAAAGCTGGTGTCCACATCCGTTTGACCAATGTTCACTGCAAGATTTAACAGGAAGGCAAATATTTCCTCTGCTGTCTATTTAAGCAAGCTCTTTGGGGCTGAGACTGTATTTGAGTTGTGGCCTAGCCTGAGAAGATTCTGACCTCAGTTCAAAGCAGGATCCACCTAGGATCCGCGCGGCACAATGTAATCTCTATGGGGGTGCATGCAGTTTGCGTGCAGGATACGCGCGGCGTGCACGGGGCATGGTATCGGCCCTACCGAGTAATACTGCCTACAAATGAGGGATGAGAATACGAACTTGTGTAGCCCAGGAATCACAGGCCTTCCCGCTGGATAAATCCTCTCTAGCCTTTGTTCCCACTTTAACCTCACTTGTTTGGAAGGGTAAGTCCATGCGCCGAAAGGCATACCCACAAAAACAGGTATAACCATCCAATTTGCAGTATTCAACTCGATCCACCACTGCCAGGTAGGGCTGATGCGGCAGCAGCTGTTACCGCACCACGATTCCATTCCGCCATTTCGGAATTGCCCGCGCCAATGTCTGCTTTTCTGCAGACATTCCGCTAATTCCGCCGGCATTCTGCAAATTGCAGAAAAATTGCGGAAACTGTCAGAAAGCCACTGTTCCGCTATTTTGTGGTGCTGGCAGAATGGTGGAAGTAGCGAAAATGTCATGTCATGGCTAAAATTGAACTCCTTATCTTCCCCCCTCATCCTTCCTCTCCTTCCTCACTGTCAATAACTATTGATGGAGTCACCATCCTGCCTGTCCCCCAAGCCCGTAGCCTAGGCTTCATCTTTGACTCAGCCCTTTCTTTTAAACCCTACATTGACTCTGTTGCTAAATCCTGTCGCTTCTCCCTCCATAACATTGCTAAGATTCGCCCTTTTCTCTCTGTCTCGTCTGCCAAAACTCTTGTTCATGCTCTGGTCATCTCTCGCCTCGATTACTGTAACCTCCTTCTCACTGGCCTTCCCCGGTCTCACCTTTCTCCCCTCATCTCTGTCCAAAACTCTGCTGCCAGGGTCATCTACCTCGCCAGTCGCTTCGACCATGTGCAGCCCCTCCTCTCTTCGCTTCACTGGCTTCCCCTTCCTGAACGAATCCTGCACAAGCTCCTAGTCTTCACCTATAAAGCTCTTCACAACCTTGCTCCCCCCTACCTCTCTGCACTTATCGCCCTCCATACTCCAGCCCGTGCACTTCGCTCCTCCTCTGTCCCTTCTCTCACCCTTCCACGCCTTCCCTGCTCCCCTAAGCGCCTTCGTCCCTTCTCACTTGCTGCCCCCCATGCCTGGAACTCCCTCCCTGTCCACATCCGCCTTGCCCCCTCCCTTCATACCTTCAAATCTCTCCTTAAAACTCACCTCTTTCGCTCTGCTCTGTCTGACTCTTTATCCTGCTGAGCCACTATTCCTATACCTACGATCGGTTTACCCTTATCCTTGCAACATGGACCTGCCTGCTGTCATTCTCATCGTAACCAAGCCAAGTACGTGCACTTGAGACCTCGCATCTTCATGAATGTTAGACCCCTTGTCTCTCCCTCTGTTCCCCTTCCTAAGTCTCTCCCCCAGCTCCTGTCTCTCAGATTGTAAGCCCTAGGGGCAGGGACCGTGTCTATTTTATTACTTTGTAAAGTGCCAGGTACACTGCTGGCGCTATATAAATGTTTGTTAAAAATAATAATAATGTTTCCACTATTTTGCGAAGCCTGTGGAAGTAGCGGAATGAAACTAGCGGAATGAAAGCCTCTGCCACGCTATACCAGTAATTGCGGAAACGCTGTTTCCGGCAGAAATAGCTACCACTGCGACATTCCGCTACAGCCCTACTGCTAGGTAGTAAGTGGTACCCGTTCATGTCTGATGGGATTACCCGATAGCCTGATTTATCAACTTTTATCCGGAAATACTGATTTCTGGTCTAAAAATATCAAGTTCCGGTCCCAGTTTTGGTACCAATTTACCAAAGCAGTAACTGGTAAATCGGCAACAATAGAACCCAATTTTTTGGGTACCCGACCTGTACTCAGATAGGTGTGTAGGCTAGTTTGGGTAGACTCCCTCAGGTGAGAGACGGGTTGGGGGGGCATGGCTTCCCTGTAAGAGGGAGGGGTCTGATTTGGGGGGTGGGGTCAGTTCCTCAAGGTGAGAGTTGGAGGAGTGGGAGTGGGTGGGATGGGTTGGTGGAGTATTGGGAGGCGAGAGATGTACTTTATATGTATTTTTCTAGTGATGATGTTTTTAGAGTATTGGGTTGTTTTTTTTACAAAAATCGTAGTAAGCCGCCCTGGCCCATTTTGGGATGGGACAGCATATTTCATGTTGCAAAGTGCTCCATGCGCTATTCTGTGGGGGAGTGCTCTAGAAATGCAATTACTACTACTTTATTACATACTAAAATCAGGTACCCTTTGATATCCAGTTAGTAATTATTTATCCATCCATCTCCCTCACCCCCCTTCCCTGCTCATGGGAACACAAGTACTGCAAAAGGAAGGAAGGTCTATAATGGCTTGATTTTCGGATTACCATTTTAAATCTGAAACAGTCATTTTTGGACGATTTCGGTTCTATCCGAAACTGAAATTCCCATCCCTAGTAAGGAGGTACTTACTTCTCCCCCAAAACTTTTTGGGAATAGTCATTTGGCCTCCTCTGTTCCAAGTGCTTTGAGTCTGCACCAAGAGAATGACCAGGAAAAAGATCATAGAATCACAGAATCTTAGGAGTTGGAAGGGGTCTCTGAGGTCATCTAGTCAAACCCCCTGCTCCATGCAGGAAATCCACAGCGACAGCATCACTGACAGACGGCCGTCCAGGCTCTGTTTGAATATCTCCAGCGAAGGAGAGCCCACCCCCACCCCAAGCAGCGTCTGTCCCAATGTCAAACAGCTCTGACTATTAGGAACGTCTTCCTAATGTTTAGCCAAAATCTGCTTTCTTATAATTTGATCCCATTGGTTCTAGTCCTGCCCTCGGGAGCAACAGAGAACAAGTCTGCTCCATCCTCACTGCGACGGCCCTTCAGAGATTTGAAGAAGTCTATCATGTCTCCCCTTAGTCTCCTCTTCTCTAGGCTAAACATACCCAGCTCTTTCAGCCTTTCCTCCTAGGACTTGATTTCCAGACCCCTGACCCTCTTTGTCGCTCTCCTCTGATCATCTTGGTCACAAAGATAATGACAGAAGATCACTTACCGAAGTGAGAGAGGACGTACTCCTGGTCTTGGAAGATGACCCGGTCAGGCCTGTAGATGGGAGCCTTGTAGTTGTGCTGCACGGAGAAGCGATGGAGCAGCTGTGAAGGCCGCAGCTGGTCTCTCCACTGGTTAGGGCCAGATCTGAAGAGAAAAAACCCCAAGTATTATTAAAATACCCATGAAGCAGACCCTCACCCCCCGACAAGGGCTCATTCATACAACCCCATTCTTCCTAGCACTCTCTCCACTTGTTCCATAATCTGTGCGTTGCCTTGCCCCGGAACAAGGCATTCACACAGCTGCTCATTTCCTTACATTTCAATGGCCTGCCCCTTGCATCCAGTGGCAGTCTGGAGAGAACAAGGGAGCATCAAAAAGCACAGGGAGTAGAAAGGATTTTACACAACACCGTTCTAGAGGGGCAGTGGCCCAAACCCACATTCTTTACCACTTCCTGTGCTCCTTGATTCCCGTTTTCTGCCACCACTTGATGGTAAATGAACATGATCGTAATGGTCTCTTCCGGGATTAAAGGTCTACGAATTTCCATAGTTACAACAGGAAAGAAAAGAGTTAAAAGGGCATTTTTGTAAGACCATATTCCAATGAAAAGAGGTAAACTGAAGTAATTGCTCTGAATTAATAAAATTGAAGCAGCTACTCCACTTAAGCAGTGTTCAGATGAGCAGTGTAAACTGAAGTAACCATTTTGATTTAATTTAATTAGCATAATTACTCCCCTTCGGGAACATTCAGACAAACAGTGTAACCCAAGTAGGGCTGTGTCGGTTTCCCCCATTGCGGAGGTGTAATGATTGCTGAACTGTGGTTGTTACCCTCACACTGATAAGTGTTCACTCGAACAATTACTTCAACATACAAAACCAAAGGGGCATAAGCACTCCGGATTTTTCAGTAGTATGTACGTACCTCTCTTCCTACCCCCGAATAACTTCAGTTTAACACTCTGTTTGTGCGAACACTTAAGGAGTACAGCTGAAGTAAAGGCAAAGCTAGACTGAATGAATTGTTCATCAGAATGGGGCTCAAGTAAACCAGTGATCTCAGATCTCCCCACAAAACTTTAGCTACTGTCCAGTAGGGGTGTGCAATTCGTTCCTACTTTTTTTTTAATTACTAAAACAAACCAAGCCCCGTTTGTTTTAGTAATTCAAATATCTAAATGATAGGCCAAAGTTACAACAACCAAAAAAAAGGACAAAAAGAGCATCCATTTTCTTTATAAAAATTAAAAATTAAAATAAAGAGACACTGCACGTGTGCAAAACAGCCGGGGCCATTCCATGCTTGTGCGCCCTTTCCCAAAATGGAGCCGGCGGCATCAGTGCCATTTTAGAAAAGGGCAGCCGGTCTGTGCATGCGCAGATTATTATTATTATTATTATTATTATTATTATTAACAAACATTTATATAGCGCCAGCAGTGTACCTGGCACTTTACAAAGTAATAAAATAGACATGGTCCCTGCCCCTAGGGCTTACAATCTGAGAGACAGGAGCTGGGGGAGAGACTTAGGAAGGGGAACAGAGGGAGAGACAAGGGGTCTAACATTCATGAAGATGCGAGGTCTCAAGTGCACGTACTTGGCTTGGTTACGATGAGAATGACAGCAGGCAGGTCCATGTTGCAAGGATAAGGGTAAACCGATCGTAGGTATAGGAATAGTGGCTCAGCAGGATAAAGAGTCAGACAGAGCAGAGCGAAAGAGGTGAGTTTTAAGGAGAGATTTGAAGGTATGAAGGGAGGGGGCAAGGCGGATGTGGACAGGGAGGGAGTTCCAGGCATGGGGGGCAGCAAGTGAGAAGGGACGAAGGCGCTTAGGGGAGCAGGGAAGGCGTGGAAGGGTGAGAGAGGGGACAGAGGAGGAGCGAAGTGCACGGGCTGGAGTATGGAGGGTGATAAGTGCAGAGAGGTAGTGGGGAGCGAGGTTATGAAGAGCTTTATAGGTGATTAGCCACTGGACACGCACAGACTGACTGCTCTTTTCAAAATGGCACTGATGCTGCCAGCGCCATTTTGAAAAAGGGCTGCACATTTATTATTATAAACAACAACAAAAACTGAAAACAAATTATTAAAAAAAAACAACCCTGAAATATAAGGGTATTTATAAACAAAATTGAAAACGAATGCTGTGCCTGCTCTCCAGCCAACCTTTGCTTCGTTTTCAGTGCTTGTGTAGAACTCTCTACTATCTGACAAATCAATGCTCATCGAGTAGCCACGCATTAAACTGGAGCAATTCGTGACTTGGCAATCTGTCCCCGAGTAACTGTAAATGTTTGGTAACATTTAAAAAATAGATATATTTGCAAAAATTCTGAATTTTTTCTAAAATTCTAAACCAACAAAAATGCTGCGACACTGCTGATACACTGACCTTCTGTACCGACATCGAGATAAAAAGAAACGTTGACAATAAAGTCAGAGTCCCACAGCTAAAAGGATTCTCGGGGGCCGTTTAGTCCAGCCCCCTGCAACACCACAGGATGCACCATATTTTAACAATAATTAAAATGAGATATCAAAAGTGGGGGGGGGGGTTGGCAGGGAGGAATCAAGTTGATTTCCATATTTTGAATTCTATTCTAAAATTCTGCAAATTTTCATGAAAAAAAACCCCTGAATTTTGAACACAATTTCAAAATGCTTAATGCAAGTTCATGAATGGTGTTTGGTCAGCCCCACGTGGCAATGTATCATGATCATGAGGACATCCCATCAGAACCCATCCTCTCACATATCGGTAGGATGGTACCAGCATGGCTTGGTCAGATGGAAGTACCTACATGCAATATGTTTGGGGCAGGCCACAGCGGGCACCAAACTGGGACAACAACCGGTTCTCTAGGTCTATAACGGTCTCTCCGATCTTCTCATCCTTTGACAAGAGGTCATAGTCATAGAGGGTGATCTTCAAGTCCTTCTCCAAGGGCAGAGTGCAGGTCAGCTCGAACATCCTGTAGAGAAAGAAGATGCATGAGAAGGGAACTGGGAATTCTGTGGACCATCAGCTCCACAAGAGGCAAAGGGCGCCCTATCCAAGGGAGAGGAGTTCTCATGGGAGAGTGACTTCCAAAGCAGCCTCAGTGGGTGCTAATACATCTTCACAATGGAAGCACTCACTCAGCAAAACCTGTATTCTAAACCCTAATTCTGAAGCTACAGCCTGGCTACTCACTTGCCCTCAACAGTGGATTCAAATGGACATCTGGGCCAATGCTGCACGGCAAGCAACAGCTTGGAGCTGTGATGATATCTGGACGCCGGGACAATCGGTGCTGCTACTTCACCTGCAGAGTCAGTGTTTTGGGGTTGCAGAAGCTCAACTTTGTCCTGTTTGTTTGGATCAGTTTCAATTAGTGTCGCCCACCGATGCGGAAGATGCACTTGAAGCGATGGGGGCAGATGCTTGTGAGTTAAATATTTCCCTGTCCTGACTGGTGAAAAACCAGCTGGAAGATGTTGGGGCCACTTCTGGCTGGGGCTGTCAGTGCCTCCCTTTGGGAGGGTAAGTGGTCAGATACCATTAAAACTATGGTGGTCTGGCCCCTGCTCAAGAAACCATCTTTGGATTCCGAGAGCCCCAGCCAGCTATCACCCTGTCTCTAACCTTCTCTTTTTAGGGAAAGTTACTGAATAGATGGTTGCCCAGAAGCTTCAGGCTCATCTCGATCCCGGATCGGATTCCTGAACCCATTTCACTCAGGTTTTTGTCTGGGGTAAAACATGGTGACGACGCTTGTGGCCTTGGTCGATGTTCTACACCTGGAGACTGACAAAGAGGACTGTTCTCTGTTGATCTTGTTAGACCTCTCAATGGCCTTTCATAAAGTTGACCACGAGGTTTTGTTGACACAACGGCAGGACTTGGCAGGGGACTGTTTGAGTGGTTCTGTTCATTCCTGTCGGGGAGGTCCCAGCAGCTGGTGATGGGAGATTGCCCGTTGTCCACTCAGAACCACCCCCGTGATGCTCAATGATGTTCTCCCCCCTCGTTCAATGTATGTGTGAGGCCACTGGGTGAGATCGTTCAGAGGTTTGGAGTGAAGTGCCATCAGTATCCTGATGACACCCAGTTCTACCTCTCTTTTTCATCCGACCCAGGTCCCACAGTCTCAGTGCTTACCCGATGCCTGGCTGCTGTTGGGGACCTGATGAGGGTGAGTTAATTGAAACTGAATCCAGACAAAACTGAAGTGATGATGGTCGGTCGACCCTGTGACATGGAGGAGATTGGGACCCATCATTGAGGGGGTCTGGCCCCCTCTGGTTACTCAGGTTCGCAGCCTTGGAGCGCTTCTGGACTCCTTGCTGGACCTGGATCATCAGGTGGCGGCGGTGGCCAGGAGCGCTTTTCACGAATTCCATCTGGTGAGGAGGCTGCAAGTCCCTTCTTTCTGATTCAGGTTTGGCTGCCATCATCCATGCTTTCATTGATTGCAGTGCGCTCTACATGGGGCTGCCTGTGACTGTTCAGAAGCTGCAGCTGATGCAGAATGAGAGTGCGGCTCCTTTCAGGGGTGGGTCACCAAGGGCACATGACACCGGTGCTTCACAGTCTGCTCTGGCTCCCTATAGCTTTCCAGGCACAATTCAAGGGGCTGGTTTTGACCTTTAAAGTCCTCAACAGCCTGGACCTCACCTATCTGGAAAACCGTTTGTCCTTCCATGCTCCGCTGCAACCCCTGCTGTCGGTCAAGAGACCTCTCTTGCGGGTACCACCAACTAATCTTGTCCGTACGAGAAGGGCCCGTAGGGAGGTGTTCTTGATTGCTGCTGCCCCCGGTTTTATGGAACTCCTGTCCCGCGGAGGTCCGTCGGAACCTGAGCATATCCTGGAGGTGGTGTAAAGATTTTTCTTTTTGGCAAAGCATTTGACAGGCGGGGTTAGGGGGTAAGGGTGGGGGGTTTTTTTAACAGGTTTTAAATAGGAAGTTTTATTGCATTTTTATTGTATTTTGTGTTTTTATGATGTAAAGCTACCCTGAGCCTTTGGGGAAGGATGGGGTAGACATTTAATTAATTAACTAATTAATTAATTAATTAGTTAATTACATAATGAAGTAATTAATTAATTAAATTCACAGCAGCAGCAGAGAGTAGTCTCTCTGCTGCCGTGTTCTGCTTGCTTCTCCTCCCCCATCCCCCAAAGTCCTGGGGAGCAGGGGCAGTAGGAGCAGCCGTGGACCAGGAGCCCCACCATAGCTACTGCTGCCACTGGACTTACCAGGAGCAGGGAACAGCGGCAGCAAGAAGAATGGTGGGTCCTGGGAAGCAGTAAGACCTTGAACCCTTACCGAGATCACCCTGAGATCTCTGCAACAATTCTCGATTCTCTCAAGATTTTTGTGAGAAACAAATTTATTCCCGTTTCAGCCCTAAAACTTTTAAGCAATCGATTTTCAGTTTTGATTCATTTATTTCATCCATTTCTCATTTTCTGTTGGTTTTCTCCAGGAATAAAGAAAATAAATGGTGGACAATGAGTGGTTAAAATTTGGAAATGGCCAAAACGAAGGAACTAAATGAAATGAACAAAATAAAAATACAAAAATGGGAAACTCATCGAAGATCGGACGGGTTCTTTGTTCCTTGGTTCGTTCAATTCAGGTTGGATCGTTCTGATCCAATGGTTTTGCTTGTTTTGGTGGGTCCCCATTTCACAATCCCCAAAGTAACCCCATTGGAGCCCTGTGGCCTACATAACTTGTCCAAAGTTGCCCAAGGAATCTGTGGCAGAGCCATGAGTTAAAGCAAGATTTCTGCAGCCCCAAGATAGCCCCCTACCCCCAAACTAGATTTCCCACCCCACTTCACCTCAGGGTCTCGCTTCCCCATCTGGAAGAGTCATAACTTACTTCCCAAAGACAGGCTCGAGTGTGCACGGGATGTAGTTATCCTGGTCATTGACTGATTTCTTCCCCACTGCAATTTTCACATAAGGGTCACACTGAGTAGGAGAGGAAAGGGAGAGAGCAAGTGAGGTAAGCTCTGTACTACAATAACAGTCCTAGCTTAGGGCAAGATTTTAGAGGGAGGATAGGATTAGAAAAAGGATGATCTAGAGAGGACACCAACGGGGATGGAAGCACTGACCTCTGCTGCGTGAACTAGAAGAATCAGCACCATTAACTCATACCAGCAGCGGACTCATCAGCCATTGTATGGCCTAGATATCAACCCGAGAGAGGGACAGAGCGCCACAGTCTCTGAGTGGCACAGCGCCACAACTAGAGGGGGACAGAGTGCCATAGCCTCTGCATGACCCAGCACCACCACTAGAGGGGGACAGAGCGCCACAGCTTCCGTGTGGCCCAGTGCCACCACTAGAGGGGAATAGAGCACCACAGTCTCTGAGTGGCACAGCGCCACCACTAGAGGGGGACAGAGTGCCACAGCCTCTGCATGACCCAGCACCACCACTAGAGGGGGACAGAGCGCCACAGCTTCCGTGTGGCCCAGTGCCACCACTAGAGGGGAATAGAGCACCACAGTCTCTGAGTGGCACAGCGCCACCACTAGAGGGGGACAGAGTGCCACAGCCTCTGCATGACCCAGCACCACCACTAGAGGGGGACAGAGCGCCACAGCTTCCGTGTGGCCCAGTGCCACCACTAGAGGGGAATAGAGCACCACAGTCTCTGAGTGGCACAGCGCCACCACTAGAGGGGGACAGAGTGCCACAGCCTCTGCATGACCCAGCACCACCACTAGAGGGGGACAGAGCGCCACAGCTTCCGTGTGGCCCAGTGCCACCACTAGAGGGGAATAGAGCACCACAGTCTCTGAGTGGCACAGCGCCACCACTAGAGGGGGACAGAGTGCCACAGCCTCTGCATGACCCAGCACCACCACTAGAGGGGGACAGAGCGCCACAGCTTCCGTGTGGCCCAGTGCCACCACTAGAGGGGAATAGAGCACCACAGTCTCTGAGTGGCACAGCGCCACCACTAGAGGGGGACAGAGTGCCACAGCCTCTGCATGACCCAGCACCACCACTAGAGGGGGACAGAGCGCCACAGCTTCCGTGTGGCCCAGTGCCACCACTAGAGGGGAATAGAGCACCACAGTCTCTGAGTGGCACAGCGCCACCACTAGAGGGGGACAGAGTGCCACAGCCTCTGCATGACCCAGCACCACCACTAGAGGGGGACAGAGCGCCACAGCTTCCGTGTGGCCCAGTGCCACCACTAGAGGGGAATAGAGCACCACAGTCTCTGAGTGGCACAGCGCCACCACTAGAGGGGGACAGAGTGCCACAGCCTCTGCATGACCCAGCACCACCACTAGAGGGGGACAGAGCGCCACAGCTTCCGTGTGGCCCAGTGTCACCACTAGAGGGGAATAGAGCACCACAGTCTCTGAGTGGCACAGCGCCACCACTAGAGGGGGACAGAGCACCACAGTCTCTGAGTGGCACAGCGCCACCACTAGAGGGGGACAGAGTGCCACAGCCTCTGCATGACCCAGCACCACCACTAGAGGGGGACAGAGCGCCACAGCTTCCGTGTGGCCCAGTGCCACCACTAGAGGGGAATAGAGCACCACAGTCTCTGAGTGGCACAGCGCCACCACTAGAGGGGGACAGAGCACCACAGTCTCTGAGTGGCACAGCGCCACCACTAGAGGGGGACAGAGTGCCACAGCCTCTGCATGACCCAGCACCACCACTAGAGGGGGACAGAGCGCCACAGCTTCCGTGTGGCCCAGTGCCACCACTAGAGGGGAATAGAGCACCACAGTCTCTGAGTGGCACAGCGCCACCACTAGAGGGGGACAGAGTGCCACAGCCTCTGCATGACCCAGCACCACCACTAGAGGGGGACAGAGCGCCACAGCTTCCGTGTGGCCCAGTGCCACCACTAGAGGGGAATAGAGCACCACAGTCTCTGAGTGGCACAGCGCCACCACTAGAGGGGGACAGAGTGCCACAGCCTCTGCATGACCCAGCACCACCACTAGAGGGGGACAGAGCGCCACAGCTTCCGTGTGGCCCAGTGCCACCACTAGAGGGGAATAGAGCACCACAGTCTCTGAGTGGCATAGCGCCACCACTAGAGGGGGACAGAGTGCCACAGCCTCCGCATGACCCAGCACCACCACTAGAGGGGGACAGAGCGCCACAGCTTCTTTGTGGCCTGCGGTCAAAATTTCCAACAACACCCCCCCCCCCCCCCCCGGGCATTTCTTTTATGAGCAGCTGTCATTGGGGTCCTCTATGCATACCTCCTCTCCTCTATCACTTGAGCAACTCACACAAGAGTGACAGAAGCAAAGAATCATAGAATTTTGGTGTTGGAACAGACCTCAAGAGTCATCTGGTCCAACCCCCTGCTCCAAGGCAGGATATCCCAGACAGATGTCTGTCCAACCGCCCAGCCCAATGGTGTTACCTTTCCATTGGAATCCTTGGGCTGCAGGTCAAAGGCTCGGATGATGTAGACCCTGACCAGACACTCTTGGAGGCCTCTGGCTGGGAGCTGATGGAACTGGCGAGGTGGGACTGGCACTGTGGGGTCATCTGGCAGGGCATAAATTTTGAAGGATCCCTGCAAAAAGACATTATATCTTTGGATGGCTCCACACATTGCGTTAACCACTAGGGGCAGTCAACCCATGGTACTCATCACTCAACCTCATCTCGTGGAGCAGCATGAACAGTGATTCTGTGTGTATGCTGCCACCCGATGGACTCTGACCACCAGGGGGAGCCCATCAGGTGGCAGCAAAAACAGGTGAAGCCCAGCTGGTGAAACTGACAAGTCAAAGCTCCCAAGCAAAACTCCTGACATGTGAAACTGACAATGCAAAGTTTCCTGCTGGTGAAACTGACAGGGCAAAACTCCCAAGGAAAGCTTCCTGCTGGTGAAACTGACAAGGCAAAGCTCCCAAGCAAAACTCCTGACATGTGAAACTGACAATGCAAAGCTTCCTGCTGGTGAAACTGACAAGGCAAAACTCCCAAGCAAGGCTTCCTTCAAGCTGAAGCCTTTGTATGAATCTGGCATGCCCGGAGCCTTGTTGTTGAAGAGATGTTTATTCTTTGGAGTGTCTTGGGGGGGCAGGGGAACTGGGGGTCTCCTGAGGACTTCTCCAGATAATGTTCCAGGGAACAAACCTCCACAAACCCATGTTCACTCTGTGGGTTACTCCTGGGTTTGTGTGACTAAACATAACACTTGTCCCATGTTAGGTGAATGGTACATGGTGGCAGGAGTTACATGTACACACCCTTTGTATGCGCGTTAGTACTACAAGCCTTTAAAGTCCCTTCCTCCACCCACACGAATCACCAGATAGTCAAACATGTGATGCTGTCTCGGGTCACCTTGCCGGTGATAATGAAACAAGGAGAAAGTGGCTGAATCCTCTGTATCAGGATTGGTTTAGCTCACTTGTGCCCCCATGCACTACAGCCTTGTCTTCAAGCTAAGCAGGGCTTTCTTGGTTTCCTATTTGAATGGAAGACCTACAAGCCCCCACCCCTAAAGGTGTTAGGGACCTTCCCTTCTCTGTTAAATACTATTAGTCCGCAATGCTCTGATTTCTCACACCATCTCTAACTGATTCCATAGTAAAAGTCACAAGGATTATTAGCCTGGTGTCCTTGCCAAATTCTAACCTGGGTAAGAAAGTTTGGCCGCTTAAGAAACCAAACTAAACCAAACATTCTTTCCCACGGCAATGGGTGTTTTTACACACACATTTCTCCTGCATGTTTGCTGTTACATCCTGAACTTTCTGTGTGTCTAAATCACTCGCCCAGATCTTAAACATCTGGCTTTTTTAATTTCTCCCAGAACTTTTCTGTGTAAAAAGTTCTCCTGGTAAACTGCTTTGCTCCAGGCAGCTGTGGTCACTTAGTTTCCATGGCAGCCCCTCACGTCTACAGCTGCGGCTACTTTATGCTGCCTCAGGGCAGAATAGGTGTGAAAAATGCATCCAGGAACTGCCTCAGGGCTGTGTGTGTGTGTGTGTGTGTGTGTGTGTGTGTGTGTAGAATGCATCAGGAACTTACTTGTGGATTTGTAAACCCAGAAGATTGAAAGACCAGCACTTGAAGGTGTGTGTAAAAATGCCCACTGTGGGAAAACTCTGGCTCACGAGCAAAATGAGGCCCCTGGATCTAGTTCCTGCCCCCAAACACTAAAACCAGGCGCTCAGGGAGGCAGAGATGAGGGCATGCACACAAGTATAGGGGGTGGGCCCATGGAAGGAACGCTCCTCCAGCTCTGTAGAACCACACAAAATAGACACACACACACAGAACCATAGACCCCGCCCCCTCGTTACTACTCCTACTGATCGCTACTGCCATACGCAGTGCTGTAAAGAACATCGACACAGACCCCTCACCCCTACAGTGTCTCCCTCATCTTTGAAACGTTGTCATCAGCCTTCAGCACTGGGCCATTATGAGGCACGATGCGGGTCTAGAGACCAAGAATAGGGAAACCTTTTCCCTCCCAGGGGCCACTTTGACAATGAAGTCAAGCTCCAAAGGGCCGCAGAGAAGTTGGGAGTGGGGATGCTTAAGGGGTGCGCTCTAGACTAGAGAAGGAGGGCCCAGGTCACGGATCTCTCCCCTAACAGCGGGTGCCTGCCCTCATCTCCGTTCCCTCTGAGTTCAGGTTTTTTCAGTGGTTGGAGGTAGGAACTGGATCCAGGGGCCAGATCAAAACTTGCCATGGGACACATTTGGCCCCTGGGCCTGAAGCTCCTCCCCACCCCTGGTCTAAGGCAGATCGTGGGTCTGATCGAGTCTGTCCTGCATCCACCTCCTGTTTCGGTCGGAACACCCAGGCCACTGGAACTGCGCGGAGGGTGGCGGAGGACATGGGCTTTCCATGTAAAGCCTTAAACAAGTTGCAACAGGACAGCAAGCCCTGACTATTCAGAACTCACTCCCTGGGAAAGTTTACTATTCTACAAGGCTCTCAGCTGCTCCACAGGTCCAAAGGTCAACCCACCCAAAAACCTAACACTGGAGAAAGAACCCCCACAGAGGCTTTGTCTCCATTCGGCTCCTCTGAGGCCTAGCAAACTCAAGGGCAGGAAGAGGCCTCCACACCTTGAATTCCCCCACCACAGAGGGGTCGTCATTAGCATCCTGCGACTTGCCCCGGTACAGCTTGAAGGAGCGGCAGAAGTCGGAAAGCTTCTCAAACTCCTCCATGCTCTCCAGCTCTGCTTCGTAGACCTGAGAAAGGAAACAGGAAGTGACAGTTGTTGTGCCCGTGGTTCCTCTGCTTAAACAGATGGAAGTTACTCACAGCTCGTGCCCTCTTGTCCCTCATAGAGAGTTGGACAAGATGACCATGAGGGGGTTGGACAAAACAACCCTTGTAGGGGGTTGTGCAACACAACCCTTGTAAGGGGTTGGGCAACACAATCCTTGTAAGGGGTTGGACAAGATGACCATGAGGGGGTTGGGCAGCACAACCCTTGTGGGGGTTGGACAAGATGGCCATGAGGGGGTTGGGCAACACAATCCTCATAGGGGGTTGGACAAGATGGCCATGAGGGGGTTGGGTAACACAACCCTTGTAGGGGGTTGGGCCACACAACTCTTGTAGGGGGTTGGGCCACACAACCCTTGTAAGGGGTTGGAGAAGATGACCATGAGGGGATTAGAGAAGACAACCTTGGCATCCCTTTGAACCCTACGATTTATGATAGCCAAGTGCGGAGCCAAGGTGCCAAACCAATGAGGAACTGAAAGCCTCTCTCTACCCACAGATTCCACAGAGCCCTGGCCGCTTGCCCTCGTTTCCCCTCCATCTTCCCATGCCTCCGCACCTTGTGCACTCCCTTTCCATCCCACTGTTAGAAGGGGCTTTACTAGGGCCACAGAGACTCGCAGCTGGAGGAGCTGACAACAGAGGGGTTTGCTGCTGTGAGCACCAAGCCCTCAACACAGGATAAAGCCTGTGCCCCCCACCCCAGCTGCTACTAATGCCCCATCTTTGCTGAGGTAAAACCCTCTTCTCCTTCAGCACAGTCGTGTGCCCGTATAGCAAAGGGTGCCAAACACTAAGTGCTAGAAGCCTGTCCCTCCAGGGCTTAATTTGTGGGGGGCTCGTTAGGGCTCAGCCATGGCGATTAAATTCTAGGGCCCTAGGAACTGCTGCCAGGAGGAATGCGCACCCTGAAATGTGAAAGACCAGGAAACTGTCAATATCGGCCATTTCGGGAGTGGGAACCTGGCTGGTTTATCTGGCTTTTTCATGACTAACGTCCCGAGTCCCACCGCCTTGTGCTGGCTGTGACATGGATGCAATCCCCAGAACCCTGGGTTTCTAGGCAGCTGCAGAGGGGCAGGGCAGTCCAGTGGCTGGGTTGCTAGCTGAAGAACAGGGTTCCTCTGTGGCTTAGGGGGAGGCAGGAGGTGGGGCCACCTGTGCAAATGTTTAAGGAACGCTTGTGAGAAATATAAGCGCCAATGCAGGGCCTGCAACACGTGTTTTTTGCACGCATGAAACTTTGGGGGCCAGAGTTGGGCTTTGGCCATTTTAATTTTTTTTTAAAAACATCTTAAGCACTGCTACCCTCCTAACTCCAAAATCTCCTGTTCCCCTAAGCAATCACCTTTCTTGCCCCCCAGGCCACCCCTTTTGCTCCCCCCATCTGCCCACCCCACACACCCCAGTCTCCTTGAGCTGAGACCGGTGGCCACCTCTCGCATGTGTGGCCTCAATACCCCCATTTTGGCACTCTGGTTTGGATCCCCACCCCACCTCACCAGGGACAGAGCTGCTAACCCACCCTCTGGGGCTGAGGCAGCTGAATTTGAGGCAGAGATCCCTCCCCCCCGGTCCATTTTTATCTGCCCGTCCCAAACACATAATCCTTTCCTCGCTGCAGTCCAACCCGTAGCCTGTTTTAAAATCAGCCTTGCACTTCAGTTGGCCCCTTCCCCTCCCCGGGTCAACAAGCCTACTCCCCACCCCCCGGCACACTCACCTTCAGGGTGTCAAACCCTTTCTCCAGGTAGGAGCCGCACTTCTCCCTCTCGCCCGTCGAAGCGTAGAGTTTGCTCCACCAGTCGATGAACTCCTCCTCCTGGAAAAGAGCAAGGGGGTTGGGGGGAAATGAGGCATCTTTTGTGGGGAACTGGCCACATCCTTAACCCCTCTGCAGACAGGGCGACCCTATTGTTCAGAAATCTAAGACTTACCCACATTCCAAGCTCGATACCATAGGGTAACTATGGGTCATTTCAGGCGTTAGGAAAACGCCTTTCACCACAGTGAACCCCAGTGGATTCCCTGCGGTGGCGGCGTTTCCGGGAACGTCTGTTTGGTTCCGGCCAGATGTTCACCACGGTTAACCCCCGGCCGGGATCAAGCTTGACCACGGTTCTCGATCTCCGGCCAGTTAGAGGTCGAGAACCGTGGTTAGAGTGGCCACGATCCAGGGCACGTCTGCTCGCCAGCCCCGTCCCGGAATCAGGCCCTGACCTCGGGACGGGGTCAGGCGCAGCGACCTCATTGGTGGCCGAGGGAGCCTGTGGGGGGGGGCCGCGCAGCCCCGCCCCTCCCCGATTCCCCACAGTGATGGAGCCGACACGTCTGAAGGACGGCTGGCTTCATCACGGACCGGGATCTGAGAGAGATCCCAGTCCGGGGTTCAGCGTGGCGGGCCCCTAGGCCCGTCACATCTGAAAATACCCTATAACTATTGATAGTGGGGGGTGGGCACAGGAGTGGGGGCTGAGCAGGGGTTCTAAAAATCTGGGGGGGCATGCCCCCCCCTCAAGTCGCCTATGCCCAACACACCAGGTGTCACACCAAGGGCTCCTGTTCCCTACTGGTCAGAGCAGAAGCAGCTCTGGCCAGACCACAAGCCCAGAGGCTGCGACTGGTGGGCGTGGGCAGGGAAGGTGGATTTGGGGTACTATCCCCCCTGTTTGCAGGGGTAGAGAACCACTCCTCCCCACCGGCAAGGTGTGCGAGGGGAACAATTCGTTCGCTGGAAGAGAGACTGAAACTATCCGGATTGTTCAATGCAGGGAGGGTACAAACAATACGGAGTGCAATGCAAGTCTATAAATCAGCAAAGGCGGCCTATCAGAAGCTACTTCTCTCTTCACCCCACACAAACGGGGGAGTGGAGGTGATCAGCAAAGGTGGCAAGTTCAAAACAGAGCAATGGAAGCGTTGCTCCACATTGCATGCAATGGGCTTGTGGAACTCACTGCTACAGGGTGTTTGAAACTCAAGCCACAACCCCTCCACAGACACTTACTCTGGAGCCTCAGGAACAGGGCCCCTCCAGGCGGAGACAGCCACCCCAAATGAGCTTTCGGCCAGTTTCCCTGTCCCCTCACCTCCCACCCACTCCCAGCAGAATCCCTGGAGCACCAGAAACCTCATCTAGGTTGCCAAAGGGGGAGGGGCCAGCACCCCACCTCCATTCACTCTGAAAACCTCCTTCTCGGTGGGACCCCTTGTATGCACCAGACGGACATTTTCAGAGGGGGTGGGATATCACTCTTTCCCGTTCTTAGCAGTACTCAGGTCACTTGAAAAGGCTCCTACCCAGGCTCCAGGGTCTGGTCTCAACAGCGCCCCCTCACGCCACGGTAGCTAATGCCACTCGTCGCCCCCCCCGCCCCCAAACAAGCCCCGACCTCTAGGGGATTCCAGCTCGCTGGAAGAATTTAACGAATCACTTGCAGATCTTCTAGAGCCAGGAGCTGAAAAAGTAATGCAAGGAGACTCGGAGCAGACTCCCCATCTATTATGTCTCCGGATATTGGGCTAAGTGGAAATCCTGCTGCCGAGTTATGAAGCGAGTTGATTTTTTTTATATGTATAACTAAGTGCACAATTTTTAATTTATGCAACTGAAGATGAAGGGGCTTTTTGACCGTGATTCATGAAACATTCCTGAGAAATAATGATGTCTTATTTTAGAAGTCCGCAAAAAATTCCATCACGCTGACCTAATGGAGAAATCATAATCGAGGTTTATTGGATTGTGATTCAAAGCCAACGAGGGCAGGCTTTAAATTGCTGTCTTGAATAGACATTCTTTTTTAAATAGAAATATTACATGAATTAAGGTTGAGGCTTTCTCTCTTTTTTTTTTTTTGAAAGAAAATCATCTTGCTTTTCAACACTCCCTGTGTTTTATTGTTTAAAAGGCGATGGCTCTGACCATGGTGGCTTCCTCTTGGCATGCGGCAGGTACCGTCTTACAAAGCAAGCACTCAGACTAAGCTGACGACTTACCCATGGTATCTTCTGCAGCCCCCAGAACAAAGAATTTGGGTTAGAGCTTTTGCTGATTTGGACAGTTAACAAGAAAAAAGAAAGAAAGAAAAAGGAGAAATAAAAAGCCAGGAATAGCAGCTGGAAAGTTAATAGCAACCGACGTTAATCGTCTTGCCTCCAAATGGAAAAACCAGTCAAAGGAATGGACTCCACACAAGATCAATTGATTTAATAATTGTCTTGCAGCTAGAGCTACTCTCGGTGTCTTATCCAGGGAGCCGGTCAAATTACAGGAATAAAAGCCAGTGCTTCCATTCCCAGCTCCTTGTTGCCGATTCACCCCAGGTGGAATTAACCCAGGGACTTTGGGGTCCCACCACCACCTCTGGGTTTGATCTGGAGGAGTCTACGGGTTTCAATGCATCATCTCTGGGCTTTGAGTGATGCTCCTTTACTCAGGTTATCCAGGGGCATCACTAGGATTTGTTTTTCTTTTGGATGGGGACAAGGCAACTCTTCTGACCTCTTTCTGACATGTTCCCACCTCCTGTGGAGCTTTGTGTCATCGTGAGGCTCCAAAAGGGGGGGTGGATTGGCTTTGCAGACTTTACAACAGCGATCCCCAACATTTTGCCCATAACCCCAGAGAGTTAAAAACCCAGGCAAAGTATAACCAGTGTCATTGGGACCATGACCCCCATTGGGGAACTGCTGCCTTAGGGGCAATGATGTGCTCAAGGTCTTCCATCCAGAGTAGCTTGACGTTTTTTTTTTCTTTGGAACAGGAGCTGAGATTCCTGAGATTTTCACCAGGCATCTTGTGATTTTAAGCTGTAAGAATCCCCCTGAAATCACATGCCTCAGTAAATCTTTCAAACAGTGAGGCTTGAGATAAATTCACGTCCGCTCTGCTTGTGGGGCTGAAGTGACACAGCCCCCCGCTCTCTGGACATGAATGCAACCCCACTGGATCACTGGGGAGTTACATGAGCCTAAGATTTGCAGACGTAAGGCACTCTCTCATGTGACAGAATGCGCACTGTTTGCCTCCGCAAGAAATTCTGTGAGGCAAACGCTGCAAAGGCTTTTATCATGTGGGAAAACAAAGCTCTGCATCCTCCGCAGGATCAGCACCAAAGCTGTGCGGCTTTGTTTTCCCACGTAACAAAAGCTGCGCAGTATCTGCCTCCCAGAGTTTCTCGCGGAGGCACAAACGGTGCACGTTCTGTCGCATGGGAAATCGCCCCTTAGTGTCAAGGTGACCGTGTGCAATTGCGGTCACGCCAGCTTCTGGACAGGCTGCTTGGAGGTAAGGATGTCCCCTTGCAGGAGTTCCACTAATCATCCTACAAGCACAACCCTCTCTCTGTCTGCCCTGCTGGGTCAGTCCCCATCGGCAGGCCCAGCTACTTCCCTCTGGCCTTTCATGGCTTCTGCTTGGACTTCATTTCAGCAGGAGCTTCCGAACTCTCGGGGATTCAGCCATTCCCACATGCTCGCGAGTCTAAGATTCATGAAAATATGTGGCTAATTTTCCAATCAAAAAAGAAAAATGGGAGTTATCTAAAGAAACCACTAAGGGTGTGCAATTCATTTTTGTTATTATGATAACGAAAACAAAAATGTTCATTTGTGTTTTCCTAAAAACGAAAACGAATTATAATTACAAAAACGAAAATGAAATGTTTTTGAAATAACAGGGAAAACTGAAAAAAAAATATTTCTGGCTGTAGCTCTTTTGTTTCTTACTAGAGTCTGATGAAATTTGGGGAAAGTATACACCCAATAGACAGCACTAAGTGTACCACATTTCAAAAAGATTGGATAAAGAGAACTGATTTTATAAGCAATTGAATGTTGTGCTTTTAAAAAAAGCTGCATACACATTCATGGCTACAACCTCTTTACAGTCCATGAAACCTGGGAAGCGGATGTTCCTCCCCAAGATTACCAACCCTGACAAAATTCAGAAAGATTGGATAAAGGGTTTTGATATTATAAGCCATTAACTTGAACATGCATTTCTGGCTGTACCATTTTTATATTCCATCCTGTTTACAAGGCATTTGGCAGGAATGTATCCCACACCTTCCCTGTCATCTCTGTCAAAGTACAGGACAATTTGATAAAGGGACTCCATTTTATAAGCAACTGAAGGTGTCCCCTTGAAGAGCATTATTCAGATAAATAGCAGCACATGCAGTGCCAATCAGAGGCAGGCACCTGGCATGGCAGGGGGAGGGAGGCTGTCGGAGGGAGGATGGGGAGAAACAGACTGACAGACACATTCACTGGCCAATTACTGCATGCTTCCAGCTTTACAGGACCAATTGGTGGTGGCTTTGAGGCAGGCATAGGGGGCGGCCTTCAGGCGGGCATAGAAGGGACATAACTGGGACTTTGGGGATAGCATCCCAGCAATCAGGAAACATAGTTTGCATATCCAGGCTGGCCAATTATCATCACAATCACATCCTGCAGCACTGAGACAGAGGACATAAGAGCATCTCTACTGGCTCTTTCCTAAACAGATGCGTCTGACTTCCCAGTAACAAGTGGGGGAGAGATGTTGGGAATAGTCACAGCACAGAATGAGGATATTTGATTGACATTTCTGCTGGCCAATTGGCATCACAAACCGATCTTATACCACAGTGACACGTAAGAGAATCCCTGGCATAGGCTCCTTCTCTGCATATACAGTGCAGGCATATAAAATTGGGACCCTTTATCACATCTTTCTGATATTTGGCAGAGATGATTGTGAAAGTGTGATATAGATCCCTGCCAAATTTCATGTAAACTGGTTGGACTACAAAAATGTTACAGTCAGACATACATTTATAAGTTAATTGCTTATACCACCAGAACCCTTTATCCAATCCTTCTGAAAGTTGGCTGAGATATTAAACATGGGGAGGGGTATACACATATCAAGTTCCATCTACATTAGATGGCAGACAAAGGAGGTACAGCCAGGAATGTATATGCAGAGATTTGCAAAATAACATAATTCAACTGCTTATGAAATCGGATTACTTTATCCAATCTTTCTGAAATTTGCTATACATAATGCCTTCCATGGGAGGTACAATTTCTCCAACTTTCATACAAATATATTGAACAACAAAAATGGTACAGCCGAAAATGTGTTTTCCATTGAAACCAATGGAAATGTAAAACAAAAGCAAAAACAACAGTTTGATATTTACAAAAATGAAAACGAAATATTTAAATAACAAAAATGAAAAATGGGTCCCTGGTGCACACCTCTAGAAACCACTGTGGCTGCGGAAGGAGCTTAGCAACAAGCTAAAAATCCTAAGGAAAACAATAAGGAACTAGAATGAAGGACAACTTAAAGTTGTGTGCAGAGGAGTATCCTAAATTTGTTGGGACGGCATCCGGAAGGCTACGGCACAAAGCAAGCTACGACTAAGATGCTAAGTAGGGCTGAAACAAGAATCAATTTGGTTCTCATGAGAATCGAGACCCCTTGGTTAGATCTCAAGAGATTAACGAAGAGTAGGAATGGTTGAAGGCCAAAATAGATAAAGGGGTGGTCAGAGAATGCTGGTCTACTTTGAATCCATATCTTCAGGATAGGGTTCAGAGGAGAGCAACAAAGTTGATTAAAAGGATCTGGAAAGCAAGTCTTCTGAGGAAAGTTTGAAGGAACTCACTCTGTTTAGCCTAGCAAAGAGGAGATTAAGGGGCGGCATAAGAGCAGTCTTCAAGTATCTAGGGGGCCATAACAAAGAAGATAGGTTGCACTAAATGACCTTTGAGCCACCTTCCAACGCTCTGATTCTATGATCCTTGGGCTACACAGATAACACAGCCCCCTGCTTGAGCGTGCTCCCGCCACCCCAGGTCTGGGCTGGAGTTCTCAGGGCTTCATGCTAACTCAAGCTCTCGGTACTCATACTCCTGCCAGCTTCATCCCTCCTCTGGTTGTACTTACAATCTGGCTGGGCTAGATTCCATGGCTGTGGCTCTGGATAGCCCGAGTCTGTGTCTGTCTGTCTGTCTCACACACAGATACACACCAGTAGCTGCCACCTCCCTACAGGTGCAGCTGCTGTGACCTTCGACGGGCCCACTTACCCTCCGCACCTTGGCTTCATTCCCACAACACACTCCTCACTTCCAAACTCACCCCTTATTCCTTCACTGGTCTTAGGGGTGCAACCTCCTCTGCAGCTTTGACCCAAAGGGGGCGAGGCAAAGCAGGGGTGGAGCTATAATAGGTGCCCCTGACCCAGGGCCCACATGCATGTACACTGGAGTGGAGTGCCCCAGCAGGGGGCCCATTCCTACATACCTACCCACCTGGAGCAAGGGGACCCTCCTATCCCTTTCCGTTACGGCCAAGTCTGTTTTGGCGCACCACCGTGCTCTGCAGGGGGCGGAACTACATCAGAAACGGAACAGGAGAGCCTCTTTGCCTCAGGACCATCCAACGTGGACTGGCCCACCCCAGATTACCTGTGGAAATACTAGGGGTGGGAATTCAGATTTGTATTAAATCCGTAACTGCACAGAACAGGCCGTTATCGATTAACACCGTACTGAACCAAAACAATGCGACAACAATCCTGTTTCAGTTTGGATGTAAAAAAACGTAAACGCTAGAAATATTTACTTCATGTGCACGTAATGGCCGCCGGACCATTCTGCGCATGCGTAGCCTTTTCCGGAATGACGCCAACAGCATTGCCACCATTGTGAAAAAGGGCAGTCATTCTGTGCATGCGGAGTGGCCATTTGTGCATGTGCAGACTGGTTCACCTTTTCCAAAATGGCGGCAATGCTGCCACTGCCATTTTGGAAAAGGACGCACAAGCGCTGAATGATCTAGCAACCAGTTTGCACACAAGCAGTAATTTTTAAAGATTTTTTTATTTTTTCACATCCGCAGTAAGTCTTTTTATATTTTTTTATTTCTTAATTGATTTTAAAAATTAAAAAAAAACCCTACTGCACCCATGCGGAAATGGCCGCCAGCCCAATCAATGCATGCGTGCCCTTTCCCCAAAAGATGGTGGCAGCTTCACCACCATTTTGGAAAAGGACGGCCAGTCTGCACATGGGCAGTAGCCATTTCGCGCATGCACAAACCGGCTTCCCTTTTCCAAAATGGCGGTGATGCTGCTGCTGCTGCTATGTTGAAAAAAAAGACATAAATGCACAGAACAGCCCAGCAACCATTTTGCACAAATGCAGTAATTTTTAATGATTTTTAATTTTTTGACTGAAGTACAGATCCATAGTTTGGCTCCGTAACTAAACACCTATGTTGCCGATACAGAGCCACAATGTACGCCAAAAGACCGTCCCTAGGAAATACGGGCTCCACCGGGACACCGGGGACTCTTGGGTCAAGCCCAAAGGGGTGGTATGCGAGGTCCTACTGGGGCCGAGCCCCCAGTCCCCCACTCCTCACTACAATCTCCCTAGTCCCTGCGCCATCACAGAGCTGAGAAAGCTTGTAGCTTCCTAGGCTGCTACTCCTCGCTGGCTCTCTTCCATACACTTGGTGACATGGCTCCGACGACCAATGGCTTCTGCAGATTATAAAGAGGGCATGTCAGGAAGTGCACATTGTCTGAGCAACCAGAATGTTGAGGACACCTTAGCCCAAGACCTGCCTGGCCTGGCCCCCTTCCCGGCTGAACTCAGACTGACTTCCAGTAGCCATTCTTGCTCTGGCGCTGTGACTCTGCTGACCCCATGTTTCTTTGGTACCATGGAATTTGACCTGACCTCAACTGCAGTTCCATATTCTCCCCAAGCTATGAATCGATCTGAAAACTGACCTAACTGGCAATCAAACCAGGTCCGCTTCTCCAACTTTGCCTCTGAGAAACCCTGAGGCAGTGCTCCCATCTGTACGGCGAGCACCCTGGTCGCAATCCCGAGTGGGATCCGTGTGGGTCCTGCGCGGCAGAATGTGTTCTCTATAGACGTGCGCGTGGTTTGCGGGGCATGGGATTTACCCCCTCGACTCCTGGTCAGCTCGTGACATGGCACCCCTAGCCGCCAGCCAGCACGAAACAGAGAGGCTGACACAGGACACAAATCTTTTCTATTTCAGTCAGAACCTCTCCTCTGCCAATCGATTGGGAGCTTCTCTCCTGGCATTCGCTGTGGGATAACACTCCTGGGAGACAACCGCAGGGATTGCTAGCATGGCCTCTCCCCCACCCCTGCTGCGTTCCAGCGCTGGGGATCGGCTGTCAGCTTCAGCTAGAGCTATCGGATGCCGGCAGCTCTCCCAGCAAACAGTAACCGGAGAGGTCGTAAAATATGTGCTCCGATCCGGGACTCGCAAACACAGCAAATAGGCAATTATTTCAAAATAGTTTACAGATTTCCACCCGCATGTTTTTGGCCCGCCTTGATCCTGCTAACTCGTCGTTTGATGGATTATTTGTATTGGTTACGACGAGCCAAGAGAGAAAGCCTTGTAATGATCTGTGTGCGCGGGCAGAGGAGGTCTCGGTGCATCCTAGGGATAACTGCGTGCACTACAGAAATGTCTACAGATCCAAGCGCCGTTTATGTGCGGCTATCGGATGAGGCATCCTGGGGATCTGTGGAGCAGGCCAGTTACGTGGGGCAGGAAACATGGTCTGGGGCAAGCTGGGTTATTAAGTATTTATATAGTACAAGCAATGTACCTGGTGCTTTACAATGATCAATTATAGACAGGTCCCTGCCCAAGTGGGCTTACAATCAGTAACCAAGTGGGTTAAGCCCAAGAAGGTATTCAAGCCATGAAGGGATAATACGAGCGCAGGGTCAGGAACTTGCAACAGGAGGCCAGAGGGGGACTAAGACAAATTGGGGAGGCAGAATCAGTAGATCTGGACAGATAGTGTGGGTAAGGTGAGGTGAGATGAGGGTCTATGAAGGCTCTGGACAAAGTCCTGTGTATGGATGACCCTGAAAGTTGCAGTGGGTCAGAAGACCCTTGGACCATTCAGGATGCAGACCCAGGCCGTCAGGGGACATAGAGCCCAGCCGTCTGACTCTGAGGCACCAGACCATCCCTGACTAGAGCCGATATGGGTACAAGATTTGGTAGCCATGGGTAATTTCTGCATTCTTCAAGTACTTGAAAAAACTGAAATTTAATTACCAAATTATTGAGTACCCGATATTACCCAGAAACCTGGCATAATACGCAAAATAAATCATGGCGTCTGGACCAAAACTGGTATTTTGGCATACCGGTTGTCAGTATTTTGGTATTTCGAGTAACTGATCAAAAACCAGCTGGGGTGCCGAAAAGTACCGGATTTGGTTTGATTTGGATACTAGAAATTCAATGGGTACTAAATTTCAGCTGTATCCCAGACAGATGATTCTACACCCCCTTCCTTACACACCTCCAAATCTGTCATTGTTGGCGGAGGGGGGAGGGGCAGCCGAGGAGATGGTTGAACGGCCCAGGTGGCCAGCTGAGATCCAGGAGGCCCATGCTCAACCCTGACCACCACACACTCTTGGTCTGCGATGGACTCTTATACCCCCATCAGGAAACCCCAGTCCAACGTGTGGGGAGGACAGGTCCCTCCCTTTGACTCTACCCCCATCAGTTTTAAAATTGCACCCGTTCCTCAAGGTTACAGGCACTCTTTGGCTGCAGTCTTTCTTCAGGGGAGGGACAACACTCCCTCCCACCACTGCCAGTAATTACCCCTCCACCTGGATCCTCTGCAGATCAGACACTATCAGGAACTGGGGGTACAACAAATCTTGAACCAGCACTTGCGGTGCTCCTGGTCACTGAGCGCCACTCCACCCCAGTCGCACCCAGGTGGCTCAGAGGATCTCACCAGCAAGCTCCCTGATTGATACCCTGGCTCTGCATCCTGAATGGTCCAAGGGTCTTCTGGTCCACTTTAACTTCCAGGGTCATCCATCCACAGGTCTTTGTCCAAAGCACCTGTCTTTATGATTTGTGTATCTATACAGCGCTGCATATTAGTAGTAGCGCTATAGAAATGATTAGTAGTAGTAGTAGTAGTAGTAGTAGCAGCAGCAGCAGGGAGGAGGAAGTCACACTATCCCCTCCCCAGCTCTCTTACCTTGTCTGGGGCTGGCAGCTCGGGGGACAGACCCCAGGGCCATAAGGAGTGTCTGTGGGGCGCTCCCAAATAGAGAATTATCAGGAATGGGAGTGGGGAGAGCAGGAGGGAGGGGGCAGACTCAGCAGACATCTTCAGCATTCTATTGGCTAGCAGGAGTCAGCTGTGCTGAGCCTACGTCTTCCCTTCAGCTCCCCTGCCCATCTGGAAAAGACTCCCCCCATCTTTCCTGAGAGCTGAATGGAGGCGGACTCAGCACAGCTCTTCAGCCTTCTATTGGCTGTTGACTCCTGCTAGCCAATAGAATGCTGAAGATGTCTGCTGAGTCTGCCCCCTCCCATTCCTGATAATTCTCTATTGGGACTTCCTCACAGAGGCTGCTTGTGGCCCCAGGATTTGTCTGCCAGCCCCGGACGAGGTAAGAGAGTTGGGGAGGGGACAATCTCCCACTTTAATTTCTCCAGGCTGGTAGACTAGTTGGGGGGGGGGGGGGGGGGCTTCTGAGGAAGTGTCTTACCTTTTGTGGTATTGTATATCTATTTTGTGGTTGTGTTGACAGTGTATTTATGTCTTGTTTTATATTGTATTTTATGTGAGTCTGTGCAATTAAGTATTTAAGGGTACAGTGAAAGCTAAACTCGTAATAAACTAAACTAAACAGACTAGCCTGGGGGGGAGGAATCTTGTAAGTTCTGAATCAGGGTTGAGAGATCTGTGAGAACTTGACCCTTATTTTTGATTCTCACAAAATTTTCATGAGATGATTATTGATAGTTGTTCCAGCCCTACAGATAATCCTTTAGGTCAAAAGCAAGCCTGGTGATGCTCACACGGAGGCACTTTATCGAAGGAAGGACTGAGGGGCGACTTGATCACTGGGTATAAAGATTTTTTTCTAAAAAGTATAAACTAAGAGAGAGGCTTTTATAGCTCCAAAGCCTGTGCGTGCAGAAGGCTGGAAGAGGTGGTCATGAATGGCCCCTTAAGGACTATTCTTTCATATGTCAACTTGGAAAGCAACATTAAAGGCAGATGTCCACGTTTTTCATCCATTTAGTGTCTTCTGGTGTCCTTGCGTGAGTCTAAGCACAGAAACAGCCCTACTGGGTCAGATCAACGGTCCATCTATCTAGGTAGGCGTCTCTGATGGCCAACTGGGTTGTTTCAGAGAGGTGCACTAACAAGTCATAAAGGGAACGATCCATTTCTTGCTCTTCATTCCCAGCTCCTGGAAGTCAGAGGTAGCATAGAAACATAGCATTGTAGAGTTGGACGGTAACTCAAGGGTCACTTAGTCCACCACCCCCTGCTGCAAGGCAGGATATCCTCTGCCTACAGCATAGTAGACAGGTGCTCATCCGCCAGACAGCTTTTGAAAACATCCAAGGAGGGAGATTCCACCCTCTTTCTGGGCAGTTTATTCCATTCTTACAAGTTGGGAAGATTTTCCTAACATTTAACCAAAATTTAGACTGCTGTAATTTAAGCTCATTCCCTCTTGTTCTATACCTTCCATAACAGTCAAGAACAAATTTTCGTCCTCTTTTTTGTGGCATTCTTTTTGAAGGAAGTATCTCAGAGGGCAGCAGCTCGCTAGATGTTCCATGGTTTAGATGTCTCATCATGAACTATGAAGCTATGAGAAGTGACATCTATTGGATCACCTAGGCCAGCATGGATTTCATTTTCCATAAGAAGGAGGCAACTAGCTAAGACACTTGGCTCTCCACTGGCCACAGGTCCACACCTCATGCATTACAGCTGGTCCTGTGTTCTATGGTCCTCTGGTATCCTACGGCCAAACCTAGTCCCACTGCAAAGAGGATGCTGTTGAAGAGTCCTGCATGCCGGACGTTGGGACTGAATTTCCATCCATAAAAGTTGTGTTTCCCACCCCCACCCCCGCTCAAATATTTAACCTAAATGCTCCCAGATGCAGTCTTGAGTCACATTTCCTAAGCAATGAAAGATCCTGGGTTGGTTTTTTATGCGAATGTCCTTCCCAATAAAGAACAAAGACGCAAAAGGGTGAGGAAAGCACAGAGGGTATCTCGGTGGTGTGGTCATTCCAAAAGCGAATTGTTTCCAAGGCTCTCCCCAGGAAACGTCAGCAGCTGTTTAGCAAGGGAGACTTATTACATTCAATTACATTTTTGTAGCCTCCTCACAAAAGGTCTAAGATTTTGCTGACTTTATTTTAAATTAACAACTTGCAGCTTTTTGACATTGTTTTTGAGGGGAAATTCAGTTGAACTAAAACAAAAACACATTCAATAAGAGATACTTGGATTGACTGTGGACTTTGTTGCCGGAGGAGGTGGTCAAGGTCAGTAGCGTAGAAGGGTTTAAAAAGGGACTGGGTGAGTTCTTGGGAGGATAGGTCCATTAATGACTATTGGCCAAGTAGGTTGGGGGAGATAGACGTGAACAGCATCAGGGAATGGATCACTCCGGTATGACCTGTTGGGGACTTCTCCAAAATGATTGAGAATGGCCGTTGTTGGAAACAGGCTTCTGGGCTCGATGGCGCATTGGTCTAACCCAGTGTGGCATGGACTACGTTCTTATTTGGGAGTGAATAGCAGTGAACAGATCACTCCATTATGACATGTTATGCATTTCTTTAAAGCAGTCAAAGCTACCACTGTTGGAGAGAGAATGCTGGATTGGATAGACCATTGGGCTGGGCCAGTATGGCGCTTCTGATGTTCTTATCTACCAATCTCAGATGTCCCACAACTTGCAGTATAGTATCACTTATTGGCTGTGCTTAATTTGCAAAACAACAGGACTCAGGGCCTTGAGTCTATCCTAGAAGTTGCATCCTTGACCCCAGGAGAAGGTTGGGGGAATTCAGAGAGGTTGCCCTGCCAGGTTCCCCACTCCCATCAGCCCCTGTTCTTACCCATCCTTGCCGGTCTTTGCTCAGGGTCAGATTAATATTGATAGGGGCCAAGGCTGCGGGCTACTGCTGCCACCACTGATCAGCTGTTTAGAACCCAAATAGAAGAGAAGTGGGCTATTCAGGCAGATTCTATCTCTGATGAATCCACCCGTGAGGATCTGGGTCCGACGTAACAAGGGATCGACCACAATCCAGTTCCTATTTCCTCAGAGATTAAATTAAGCTGTTCTGGCTCCTGTACATCACTGTCGATAGCCAAAACCCATTTCTGCATTTTGTGCATGCACAAAAAAAGTATGTTGCATATCTGTGCATGAACACAACATAGAGGGGTGGCAGCAAGCCTAAAGGACAGTTGTGCAGTGGAGGTCTCCTGCATTTTCAGAAACAGGGTGGATCTTTAGAGCTGAAACTAGGACTCGCAAAAATGGGTATACTCATTGAATTCGCGATACCTGATTTGACTTGAAAATTTCAGATACTTTTTTGTTTCCGAAACAGTGTTAATTCGGGTACTCAACATACCGTTTTCATCCCGATTTTTCAATTTCCAGTCCCAGATTTCAGGAAATAAATTCAGTATTTTTCCAGGTTCTTGAGTAATTTTGGTTGCTCAAAAACCCAAAACCTGAAATGTCAAGTATTCAGGTACCTGAACAGCATTCAAATACCAGTTCTGGTCATCAAAACAGTACCCGAAAATGAGGGTATTGCCCGCACGAACCAAATCTGGTACCCATTTCAAGCTCCACCCACCCACTGTTCTGTCTCCAGAGATTATATCCATGGACACAGAAATGGGAATTCCTTTCACCAGTCTCTCAGGAGAGAGCCAGGGGCTGAGGTTTGTACTTCTGCATCCAGATGTGGGTGGGGTCTTGCAGAATAGCATCAGTGGCAACATCTGGAAGACAGGCTGGGGTTGAGCCTTGGCACAAGTTACACGCTGCATTTTGGCCCCTAGCAGAGCCAGGATGCCAAGCTGGCTGGGTAGAGATCTTAACCAAGTTGGCAATTCCTGTGTTCCCACTTTCCTTTGGCATCAAGAGAAATCACGGAGAAAATGCAGCTGTACCATCAAGTTGTCATTTCTCTGGGAGTGGACGAGGCTGGAGGGATTTCTTTTTAGGCAAGAGCCAAGTTTCGAAGATTTTGTTTTTAAAAAATAATTTCTTATGAAGAAAACAAAATCAACCCCAGCAATTAAAGTTAGAAACAAAGCGATACATACATGGAGCCTGGCCTGAGAAGGCGGCATGTTAATGAGAGCGGAGTTGATCATGCTGTCGGCAAGCTATAAAGGGAAATGATCGGTTAGCAGGGGGATTAGGGAAACATGGGTTCAACATACAACAGCAAAAGCAACTCTAACAAAAATTAAAGCGATTAATCAATACAAACAATGCAAAAGCTTTCAGGATTAAAGGAGACACATCCTTCCCGGAGTCCGTCTCACCAGATTCAGCCCACAATTGTTAATGATTTTTCTATCCCCTTTTCTCTTTGTAATTAGACAGGGCTGAAATGAATGTTCAATCATAATAGGGAAAAGGCAGTGAACATTTCATCAGACAAATGGTGATTTTAAAAAAAAAACAAAAAAAACTAGGATGTGTGTTTTTCAGAATTGGTTGAAAGGGAAGGGCTTTCTGGGATGGCCACAACTCCTCTGTGAGAGAGGAAGAGAGGAAGGGACTCCTCTGTGGGAAAGGCAGGGGCGTGCGGGTGAATAGGGTAGGGTGGTTGATGATGTGGGGATGTTATCTATATAATGTGGTTTGTTTATATTTTCTTACACTGTTGTTTTATTATATACTTGTGAGCTGTCCTGAGCCTCTTTGGATGGGGCAGAATAAATAACAACAACAGTGAATTATTATCATCATCTTCATTATATAATTAATTTGCCCTGTAAGTCAGTGTTACCAAGCACTGCTTTCAAGAATTCTGCATTTTGCTCTGCGGAAGTCCCCACTTTAATCCCAGCTGACCAAGATGGTCAACGCTAAAGGCTTCTATGGAGTACAAGCCTCGACAGAGCAAGCTTCCCCCATCAACAGGTCTCGGTGTTAGCATGGAAGGCATCATTCCTCAGGCCTTGTCCATCCGTGGGAGGAATTTACAAAACAATGAGCATGGCTCTGCAAGAAAAGGTTCTCCAGTGGGCTAGAGTCTTCAAGGAGCTCAACAGAACTGGGAGCCAAATACAGTCAAGAGATCTGGTAAGAAAATTCTGGAGAGAGAGGGTGGAACTGAAGCAAATGTTCCTTTTTGTGCCTCATTTCTTATTGATCATACGGGTGTTTCTCCCACATTAGGTACACCTGCACAAAGCACACTTACTGTACAAGCACTTTACAAAATGGAACCCAATCCCCAATGTCCTGCTCTCTGAGAGAGACAGGAGATGCTCGATTCCATAGGGCTCCCAAAAGCCAGGAGCGAGGGATCTTTCAATCCAAAACTGGGTTAATCAGATATGCAAAAAACCCAAACCAGAGCCGACAAGGCCAGGAGCAAAATTGTAAAACCGCACCAAGGAATGCACAATAACGAACACACTGTGGAGGTGGGCAGGGGGAGTAACCCTTTCAGTGCTTCAAGGAATGCAAGGCAGATCGTCGTTAGAGGGGGGGGGGTATTCGCTTCCAGTTTACAGGCATGTGTGCCTGTAAAGGTTGCTAACATTTTTGTGAGGTTGGTTGCTCTTTTGGTTGCACATTTGGAGAGGTTGCTAACATTTTTGTGCCCCAAACCCAGGGAACAGAAATGACTATCATCAGGGCTGTCCCATCTGGTTGTCCATCGACCAGATCTGGCCAATGAATTAGAGCAGGGGTGGGGAACCTCAGGCCCGGGGGCCAAATGCAGTCATCAGAAAGTTTTTATGCGACCCCTTCCCAGTACCTGGATCTGCCCCCTGGATCCAGTCTCTACCCCCAACCACTGAAGAACTGAGCTCAGGATAACGAAGCAGAGAGGAGGGCGTGCACACAAGGGTAGGGCTTAGATCCACGATCCACCTGGGCCCTCCTTTGTGGCCCTCGGAGCTCGTACTAATTTTCAATGTGGCCCCTGGGACAGAAAAGGTCCCCCACCCCTGAATTAGAGTGTTTCATCCAGCCTGCAACCTTAAAAGTTGATCTTATTAAATATTAGTATTTCTTTTCATGAAGCAAAATTTCCAGAATGGTGTCATGCAACAACAGCATCAAACTCAGCCTATTTAAGTCACACAGTCCGTGTTGATACATTTGAACAGCGTTCGCCTACCCCCTGCACTACAGAAACAACATACATCATCTACACATTGAGAGATTTTTGTGCAATCCAGTCACCAGGGAATTGCCATGAGGCAATCTGGCCCACGGTGGCCAAGATTAGAGATGAAACATGCAAGTCATTTGCTGCCCACAGGTAACACCTGCATTTTCAAGTGCTATCTCAGGTACTCGATGCGCTACCTGATCACCAGATACCCCAAAATACGGTAGTTACGGGTACTGATATTTTTTTCAATTTTCCGGTTACTGACCAGCAGGGGTGGGACTTAGGGGAGAAATATCGGTTACCAGTTCGCAGATTATTGGATTTGGGTGTGACAAGTAAATCAAGATTAAAAAACCAAAAAATTCGGACCGGAAATTGATATTCCTGGACATTCTGGGACATTGGGTACCGAAATTATGTCAAAATCGGGGACAGATCATTCCCCGATATTTTCAAGTCGATTCAGGTACTGGAAAATGGATGGGTGTAAAATATCTGGTTTTGGATACACTCGTTTTAGCTCAAGCCAAGGTGTTGGACAGCCCTGGATGACAAGTTGGCCAAAATGGCTTGGGACAAGGACTGAAACTCAATCTCGATTTTCACCGAGAATCATGATTCTCGAGTTGTTTTTAGCAAGAATTGATAATCAAGAAAACCCTGGTTTCTCGGTTGAGAATTTTTCTCAGTTTACTGTTTGCTGTGATTTACCGCGTACTGCATACTGTTTTACCGTGTACTGTGGTCATCCCGATGATGTGCATGCACAAAACGGCTGCCCTTTTCCAAAACGGCAGTGATGCTGCCGGTGCCATCTTAGAAGCGAGAACAGCTGTGGTGGCCATTTTCTGCACGTGCATTATCATGAGAATTGTGGTACATGATAAGCGGTACATGGTAAGTCACAATAAATGATAAATGGTAAAACAAGGAAAAGTCTCAACCAAGATCTTGAACCATTACCAAGATCATCCCGAAATCTCAGTAACAATTCTCGATTCTTGTGAAATTTTCACAATAAACAAATTAATTCTCATTTCAGCCCTATTTGAGACATGCCCTCTCTAACAGGCCAGTTCTCCCCACCACACACCTACAACCGCCATTGCAATCAGATATCTGGAGGCACTCTGGCTAAAATATTTATTTTATTTAGTAGATTTTTATACCGCCCCATCCTGCACAGCAGCTCGGGGCGGTTTACAACAATAAAAACCATTTAAAACATTTAAAATACAATTATAAAACTTATCAATAAAACAGGGTGGTATAAAAATAAATATACAGGTGGGGGATTAAAAATCACCACCCCCCTCCCTCCCAAAGGCCTGGGCAAACAGCCAGGTCTTACAGTTCCGCCGAAATGTCAAAAGGCTTGGGGCCAGGCGAGCTTCCTCCGGAAGGGAGTTCCACAGCCGCGGCCCTACCACCGAGAATGCCCGCTCCATCGTGGCCCCCCGCTTAACACGGGGGACCTTCAGGAGGGCACCCCCGGCAGACCGCAGGAGTCGTTCCGGGGCGCGAAGGGCGAGGCGGTCCCTAAGGTAAGAGGGGCCAAGGCCGTATAGGGCTTTATAGATAGAGAGAGGTGGTGTACATACCATAGACACTCAGGCACAGGCAGTGCATTATGCGGGATGTAGTTTCAGCTCTGTTGTTCCCAACTCCCATCATGCATTCTGTACCCAGGTGGCTTCAAGGCACCCATGCCTGACAGTAGCCAAGTCGTGGGCACCCAAGTGCTGCAGTGCATCTGGATCCCCACCACCACGTGCACGCGCACGCACGCGCACACACACACACACAGAATTTGGGATGAAAATAAATGTCAGAAAATCTGGATGGAATTTTTTTACTTCTTCCAGCAACCCTACTACATAGGGCAGGAACAGGCTCTCACTCTGGATCATGCCCTGTCTCTTCTGTATTAAATTGCCCATATCTGTTGACTTTTGGAGCAGCCCCACCCCTGCAAACTCTTGGATTCAATTCACAGAGAACTACATGAGCATGAATAGGGATGTGCACAGTAACACTATTTTTTCGTTATTCATTTCATTTTCATGACTAAAATGTCATTTGTTTTCATTATATTTAGTTAGACTTTCGTTTTCATTTTTACTTCAGTTTTTTATTTCCATTGGTTTCAAAGAAACACATGTTTTCAGCTGTAACTTCTTAAATTTTTCATTCAATTTTGATGATGCTTAGCAGGATTATACACCCAACAGAGGGTATTAGTTGTGCCAATTAAAGAATGAACAGTTAAAGGGTTCCGATTTTATAACCAGTTGAAATTGTTATTTTGCAAAGTTTTGTGTACACATTCTTGGCTGTAACATCTTTGTCCCTCATCTGATTTGGATGAAACGTGGCAAGATTATACCCCTCCCCAAGGGGACTATCTCTGCCATATTTTGGAATGATTGGATAAAGGGTCCCAATGTTATGAGTGATTTATTTTCAAATGTATTTCTGGTTGTAACGACTTTGTATTCCAACCAGTTTTCATGCTATTTGGTAGGATGCTATCTTAGATCGTTAGGAGCATCTCTGCCAAATATCAGAAAGATATGATAAAGGGTCCCAAAGTTATAAGCCTGCACAGCATCTGGAGAGTATGAGCCTATGCCAGGGATTCTCTTATGTTTGTCACTGTGGTACAAGATGTGTTTGTGATGCCAATTGGCCATAAGAAACGTCACCCATATATCACTCTGTGCTGTGACCACCCCAACCCCTCTCCCTCACTTGTTACTGGGAAGTTGGAAGCATCTGTTTAGGAAAGAGCCAATAAGGGATTCTCTCATGTCGTCTGTCAATGCTGCAGAATGTGATTGTGATAACAATTGGCTGGCCTGAATGTGTAAACTATGTCTCCTGACTGCTGGGAAGCTTCCCCCTGCTCTCTCTGGCCTGCTGCCTGAAGTCCTAGTTATGTCCCTTCTATGCCCGCCTCAGAGCCACCCAGGATTGGTGCTGGAAATCTGGAAGCAGGCAGTAAGAGAGACTAAGGTGTGTGGGGATTGGATTTATGTAGCTAGCTGAACTCCTGCAGTGAGCTCTAGCGCGCGCGCGCACACACACACACACACACACACACACACACACACACACACACACACACAAGCCTGCCATCAAAGTCTGAGAAAACGCTCTGATCAAAGCCAGAACTAACCACAGACAAAGAGCAGGCCCAAAGAACAGCAGCTTATATCTACCTTCTATGCCTGCCTTGAAGCCACCACTGATTGGTTCTCCTGTAAAGGTGGAAGCATGCAGCAATTGGCCAGCTAATGTGTCTGTCAGTCTGTTGGGCTGCTCCCCACCCTTCTACAGTCCCCTCCCCCCTGCCATGCCTGTCTCTGAATGCCACAGCATGTGCTATTTACCTGAATAATGAAAGTCTTCAAGAGGGAAACCTCAATTGCTTATAAATTTGAACCCTTTATCAAATCTTTCTACAATTTGGCAGAGAAGATCCTGAATGTCTGAGAGATAATCCTGCCACGGTTCATGTAAAATGGATGGAATACAAAGATGTTACAGCCAGAAATGCATTTGAAAGTAAATTGATTATAACAGAAGGCTCCTTTATCCAATCCTTCTCGACTTTGTCAGGAGTAGTAATCCTGGGGAGAGGTAGAAACCTGCCATTTTTTATCCAAATAAGATGGGAGACAAAGATGTTACAGCCAGGAATATGTATGCAGATTTTTGTAAAACAACAAATTTCAACTACTTATGAAATCAGATCTCTTTATCCACTCTTTCTAAAAGTTGGCACACATCATGCCCTCCATTGGTGGTACAATCCTGCCACAGTTCATCAAAATAGGATGGAAAATAAAAACGTTATGGCCAAAAATGTGTTTTCCAGGTTTTTCCTATTAATTTATAACAAAATGATATATTTTTTTTATTTTTTCATTATGTTCTTTCGTTTTCATTGTTCAGTAATGAAAATGAAAAATCCCTATTTCGTTTTTGTTATTATAACAACAAAAACCTAAATGTACACTCCTACATGAAAAGAGAGATGCATTTTGCCAGAGTCACTCCAGGGGAGAGCTATACAGCACGAAATCAATTCTGCAGGTTTACCGGACCACCCAAAATAATTGACTAGGCGAGATCCTTGCTACAGGACACAACAGGAGGGTGAACAAGAAAATGTCCCAAAGGCTTTCTGCTCCATCAGAGTGACTTAGGGTGCTTCTAGAGTGGAGTCTGGGGAGGACATCAATGAAGCCACCTGTCTCCCTGATTGGAGCCTTCCGCTCCTCCTCCCCTGCCTCCCAGGTAAAAGCTGCTGCCTGAAAGAGAAGCCCTAGCTCCCGGGGGCAGCCGCCTGAAGGGCTGTGAACAAAGGGTACGGGCTGTTAGGTGCCCGTTCAGTGACCAGGAGGTGTAGGCAGCCCCCCGCCCCAAAGCCCCTCAGATGTGTTGCAGCAGCTGGTGGCAACTTGAACATGCAGCCTGGAACAAAGTTCTTGAATGAGAAGTTTTTTTCATTATTATTATTATTATAAACCTTACATTTACTCTGTTGCCAAATCCTGCTGATTCGCCCTCCATAACATTGCGCGGATCCGCCCCTTTCTCTCTACCTCCTCGGCCAAAACCCTTGTTCATGCCATGGTTATCTCTCGCCTCGATTACTGCAATCTCCTACTTGCTGGCCTCCCTCGCTCTCACCTGTCCCCCCTTATCGCAATCCAAAACTCCGCTGCCAAGGTCATTCACTCTGCCCGTTGCTTCGACCATGTGCAGCCTCTCCTCTTCTCTCTTCACTGACTCCCCCTTCCTGAACGTATCCTGTTTAAATTCCTGGTTTTCACATTCAAATCGCTCCACGACCAAGCTCCCCCTTACCTCTCGGACCTAATCTCCCTACGCACTCCTGCACACGCTCTCTGCGCTTTCTCTGTCCCCTCCCTCACTCTCCCTCATTTCTCCTGCTCACCTAACCGCCTTCAACCCTTCTCCCTCGCTGCCCCCCATGCCTGGAACTCCCTCCCTGCCCACATCCGCCTTGCCCCCTCCCTCCGCTCCTTCAAATCCCTCCTCAAAACCCACTTTTTCCTCGCCGCCTTTCCCAATGCCTGCTAGTCGTTCCTGTAAACCTACTGTCTGCCCTCCTCTGCAGACTGCTGCCACCAACCTGATTGTAAACAAGCCAAGCACACACACCTGAGACTTCGCATTCACTTGAATGTTTGTTTGTCTTCTCCCCTGTCTCTCCCACTGTCCCCTCTCCCTCTCCTTGTCTTTTAGATTGTAAGCCACAGGCAGGGACTGCGTCTATTTCTATGTTTTGTACAGCACCAGGTCACACGTCTGGCGCTATATAAATATTTATAATAATAATAATAATAATTGTAATGGTAACCCTGTCTGGTCTGGGGTTTAGAACTGGTGACCTCAGCTCCATCTGCATGAGCGTCTATCCTCTAAACCAAAAGACCCTAGTCCCTCAGCTCTGAGAATAGCAGGCTCATGAACCTGTGAGTTGTTAGTTACCACTCACACCACACTAGAGGGGGCCTCTGCACCAACCCCCTCTGAGGCTCCATAATTTTAGTTTTTTATCTGATTTAGGGACTGAACCCCAGTCCATTAGATTAAGGGGAACAGTGGGGTGGTTGGGGGATGGCCTTTGGGACTGGGACCTCAACCCCAGTGAGGGAGAGGGGGAATTGGGTTAGGGAGGGGGAGGTTCTGAGGTGGGGCACCCTGGTGTGAGGCGGGGGGCAAACCTTGGAGGGGACCACTTGGTGGCAGCAGGTGCTGGGGATTGGGGGGCAGTTTTATTGGGGGGAGGGGTTCCCGTGGGGCCTGGGCAGGGCAGCTGGCGATTGGGGTCGGGCTATTGTGATGGGGTGGTGGTGAAGCAGCCATAAGAATCGTTCTAGGGCGGGGGACGGATGGTCGTGGGGGACAAAGGATACGGGTGGCCCGGGGACCAAGGTGCTCGGTGCCTATTCCCAGAGCCTGCCCCCCACCCCTCAGATGGAAGGATGGATCAAGGTCTGAGGTCCCTCTGTTCGGAGCTGCTGCTGTTGAACACAAGGTCTGTGGCTAACAAAGCACCAGTGATCGGGCCGCAGACCTTGCGTGTTTCACGGAGACCTGGCTGGATGGGGAGGCGGACCTCATTTCGGCAGGGTACTCTGTGCAGCACCAGCCTCTACTTGCGGGAGGGGGGTAGTGTAGCTATGGCTTTTAAGGAGTCCTGGACTGCTAGGAGGTATCCAGTGCAGTCTATTCCAGGAATTGAGGCTCTCCACGTGGTGTTTGATCTGGCGGGGGACAAAACTGGGGTGTTGCTGGTGTACCGGGCTCCTTCCAGTCCAGCGGCATCCCTCTCCGCTCTAGCGGAACTGGTGTCGGAGGTCGTGTTGCGCTCCCCGAGGGCCTTGGTCCTGGGGGATCTCTACATCCACGCCTGCACCAGCCTTGCAGGGGTGGAGCGTGAGTTCATGGCCGCCATGGCAACCATGGGCATGTCCCAAGTGGTCAACAGTCCAACGCACGAGGGGGGGCATATGCTCGACCTGGTATTCTGCTCTGGCCTTGAGGCGGGTAATCCAGTAGTGGGGGAGGTTAGTTCTATGCCCTTGTCATGATCGGATCATTACCTCCTGCAGGCCAGACTCCTAGCGCACAATGGTCCACCCTTGGAGGCTGATGGAACCGCAACGGTTCCAAGACGCTCTCGGGAAGGTGTCCTTGGACCTTGATGGCCGCTTGGCTGATGATCTCGTCCAAGCATGGAACATCTTGCTGGAGGGGGCCATCGACCGGGTGGCTCTGCAGGATCCGCTGCCACCGCTTCGTCATCGTTGGGCTCCTTGATTTACTGAGGAGCTGCGGTGTATGAAGCAGGAGGGACAGTGGTTAGAGCAATGCTTGCGTCATTCTCGTGCTCAATCCGATCGGCTATAGCATCGGGCCCATTTGCGGTCCTATGCTTTGGCCGTGAGGGCGGCAAAGAAGGAATTATTTGCCACCCTCATAGCTGCTTCAAAGTCACGGCCAGCAGAGCTATTCCGGGTGGTGAGGGGGCTGGTCAGTCCGGCCTCCCTCCGCCTGGAGGGGGAAGATATCCCAGGCCCGCTGTGAGGAGTTTGCCACCTACTTTGCAGAGAAGATTTCTTGGATTCAGCGCACTTTCGGAGCCAGAATTGATGCAGAGGAAGGAGAGCTTGGGGTTATGGATGCGCCTTCTGGTCCATCTTTGTGGGATCAGTTTCAGGAAGTGACGCCGGCTGATGCCGTGGGTGTCCTGGGGTCTGGTAGGGCCACCTTTTGCAAATTAGATCTATGCCCGTCCTGGTTGGTGAAAGCCTCCAGGGAGACCTTGGGGCCGGTGCTGGTGGGGGTGATCAATGCCTTCCTTCGGGAGGCAGGGTGCTGGACTGCCTCAAGGAGGTAGTGGTGTGACCCCTTTTAAAGAAAACATCTTTGGACATTGACGCACCGGCCAGTTACCAGCCTGTCTCTAACCTTCCCTTTTTAGGGAAGGTTATTGAATGGGTTGTGGCCCAGCAGCTCCAGGGTCACCTGGATGGCATCAGTTTTCTAGACCCTTTTCAATCAGGGTTTCACCCTGATTGGCATGGAGACTGCGTTGGTGGCCTTGGTGGACAACCTCCGCTGAGAGATGGACTCAGGGCGTTCAACACTACTCGTCCTGTTAGATCTCTTGGCTGCTTTTGATACAGTGGACCATGGGTTATTGCTGAGATGATTGTGGTCCCTGGGGTGTGTGGATGGTCCGGTCCTTGGATGGTTCCGCTCATTCCTCTCAGAAAGGAGCCAGCGGGGGGTGGGGGGCTGAAACATCTAGCCCCTGGGATCTCTCTTGTGGCATACCGCAAGGTTCTATTTTGTCTCCATTATTGTTTAACATCTATATGCAACCCCTGGGGGAGGTTGTGAGACGGTTTGGTGTGCGTTGCCACCAATATGCTAATGACACCCAGCTGTACCTCTCTTTTTCAACTGACCCAGGCCCTGCAGTCTTGGTGCTTTACCGGTGCCTGGAGGCAGTGGCTGACTGGATGCGGCGGAGCAGACTGCTGCTGAATCCCAATAAGATGGAGGTGATGTTGGTGGGTCGGGCGGTGGGGGTGATGGCTTTCCTTGTTGAGGGGGGTCCGCCCCCCGCTGGCTCCCCGGGTCCAGAGCTTGGGAGTCCTATTGGATTCCAGCCTTCAGCTGGATTTCCAGGGAGAGGCGGTGGCGAAGGCAGCCTTTCACCAGCTACATCTTGGGTGATGGCTCCAGCCATATGTTTCTGACTCCGACCTGGCCACCCTCATCCATACGTTCATCACCTCGAAGCTGGATTACTGCAACACGCTCTACGTGGGGCTGCCCCTGGTGATGATTCGGAAGCTGCAACTGGTGCAGAATGTGGCGGCCCGTCTTCTGACGGGGACTGGCCGGAGGGAGCACGTAACGCCGGTGCTCAGAGCTCTGCACTGGCTGCCTATAGCGTACCGAGCCCGATTCAAGGTGCTGGTTTTAATCTTTAAAGCCCTACACGGCTTGGGCCCCTCCTATCTGAGAGACCACCTCACTCCCCGGGTCCTGGGGTGACCTTTGCGGTCCGCTGGGGGCACCTTCTTGGAGGTCCCCCAGGTTAGCTGGGGGGCCACAACGGAGAGGGCGTTCTCGGTGGTCGCACCGCAGCTGTGGAACTCCCTCCCGGAGGAAGCTCAACTGGCCCTGAGTCTGCTGGCCTTCTGCCAGGCCTGAAAGACCTGGCTGTTCGTCCAGGCCTTCAGGAAAGGGAGTGGGTGGAAGTGGGGGAGATGGGTAGTGGGCAGGGGTCTGGGTTGGGTTAGAAGGGTTTGGGTATGGGTTATTTTAATCTGGGGGTTTTAGGTTGTTTTAATTGTACTTTAGTTATGTGTTTTTAAAATGTTGTTAGCCGCCCTGAGATGCTTGTAGCAGGAGGGTCTTCGATTGTGAGGTATTTAATTCGCGGTCGGCAAACAATGCGTGGCCGCCTTTCATGCGCCTGATATCAGCTATTGGCTTGTTCAAATCCCGCCTCACAGGATTTTGAAATATTGCGCGAGTGGGTCGCGCAACGGCAGCCCGCTTGTCTAAAAGCACCCTCTGCCTGCTTTCACACATTACACAATGGGCTATTATAATAACTGGAGATAATACTGGGTATTATAATTCCACAATTTTTGTAATGTATGAATGCACTATTCCCGTTTCATGCTGCAAGATCTCGGGTCATTGTAAGAACCATGTGGCTTTTACAATGACCTGAGATCTTGCAGCATAAAAGGGGACTAGTGCATTCACACATTACAAAAATTGCAGAATTATAATACGCGGTATTATCTCTACTCCAGTATAGCCCATTGCGTAATGTGTGAAAGCAGCCTTATTTTCCCACATCACCCTGGCTTCTAAACACATCACAATCTTTAACATATTCATGGGTAGAAAAAAAAAACACCCAAAAAACATGTCAATGGAAGAATTCAGCTGTGTCCTCAAAGCACTTGATCTATTGAAACCCACAGTCTTGGGCAGTTTGGTCACTAAACTACCCGTTTAGTTTCCAACAAGTTATTATTATTTGTTATTTATTATGATGATTAGTAATACTAATACTAGTAATACTAAATAATTTATATCCTGCCCTTACCCCTGAAGGCTCAGGAAATCTCACAACACGTTAAAAAAAATAATACACATAAGTGACATATAAAAACATCCTACTCTCCTCATCTCCCCCATACATGGCTCAGCATTCCCCAGCTCCCGTCATCTCCTCTGACTACCCCCAAGCCACTATTCCCTCCATAGTCCCATATACCCCATGGCCTTGCCCTATTCTCTACACCCAGATCAAGTGGGGGAAGGAGGCGGAGGGGATTTCTTTTTCTGTGGTTGGATAGCTGTGACTCTTCTGCAATTCCTGCTGAGACGGCGAGAGACCCATGTCATGCATCCAAGTAAACCCCAATAATCCCCTTGTGGAGAATTACCCACATTAAGGAGTTAGCAGTTTTATGGTTTTTCCATTTTACCGTTTTCCCATCTGTCTTGTGTTTTTGGTTATTTCCAGCCAAAATAAATAATGCCACCCAGGGCCCTCTCTTGTTGTGTGCACAACAATGAAAATGACAAAATGTGAAAATTCAGACAGACATTAAAATGGTAACATGGTAACTTGCTGCCTCACAATTATGGAACTCCCTCCCCTTGGAGATCTGCCTAAGTCCAAGCCTCTTCATCTTCTGGAGAAGATGCAAGACTGTTTTGTAGGGATAGGCGAACGCTGTTCGGAAGTTCGGAATTCGGACCGAACTCAGTCTGTTTGGTCAACCGAACTGAACTTCCAAACCGAACTCGAATTTCAAACCGAACCGAACTGAATTTCCAAACTCCGTTCTGTTCGCCCATCCCTAGTGGCAACACACACCAAAAAAACTGGTTTCGAATGGTCGAACTTGGTTTGGAAGTTCGGAATTCGACCGAACTCAGTCTGTTTGGTCGACCAAACTGAACTTCTGAACCGAACTCGAATTTCAAACTGAACTGAACTGAACAGAATTTCCAAACTCGAATTTCAAACTGAACCGAACCGAATTTGCAAACTCCGTTCTGTTCGCCCATCCCTACTGTTTTGTTTGGCCAGGTGTTTGGCAAGTAGGGATAGGGCTGGGACGGGTTTAGTAGAAAGGGTTGCAGAGGAAGACTGGTGGGTGGTCGGTAGAGATACAGAGTGGGATGAGTGATTTGGATGGGGTGGGTTTTAAGGGTTTTAAATGTACTTAATTAGATTTTATATTCTGTAAACTGCCCTGAGTCCTTGGAGAAGAGTGGGGGGGAAATGTAAATAAAAATGTAAATAAATAAATAAATAAAGTCAGAACAGGCTGGTCAAACAAAGTCAGTTACTCAGTAACGGTAACACCCAGTAAATTTGGGAGTCAGTTACCCATCTCGGTATGCAGACACACCAATCAGACAACTGAGAGGCTACCTGAAATTGCGGGCATTACCCACAGATACAAAATTTGCTCTAACTATTGGGACAGGCTGCGCGGGGAGGGGGTGGAGTCTACGTCATTTGCACTCTAAAATCCAAGAGAGGAAGATCTTCTCAAAAAGATGTTTATAATTTATACAGCTCTCTCAGTATTCAAAAGTGCTTTACAATAGACCGTGTCTATTTCATTACTTTGTAAAGTGCCAGGTACACTGCTAGCGCTATATAAATGTTTGTTAATAATAATAATAATAATAATGATAATAATAATCCCCACCCCTCACAACAAACCTATGAGGTCGGTCATTCTTATTCCCATTTTGCAGATGGAGAAGTGAGGCTGAGAGAGCGCAATTTCTGAAGGCTACCCAGTGATTTCATGGCCAGGAAGGGATTGAACCCTGGTTTCCGTCCAACAACTTATCCAATGGACTACAGTGGCTTTAGCCGAAAGCAATTTGAAAAAGTCCTTTTGAGCAATACCTGGGGGGAAATCAGCTGGTTGATGACAAGCTTTGAACAGTTGTAATTAGAAACAAGTCTATGCCCCCAAGGGGCTTACAGTTAGGACTGAAACTTGCCAACACACTTTCGCTAAATCTCATCAAGAATCAGCTTCTCGCTGAGATTTGCGAGAATGAGAATGGGTCACGAATCGGCCAGTTCTCGAACCGTTCTCGTGCGAAACTCATGTGGCCAGAAAACAGCACCGTGCATGCAAAAATGGCCACCGCTTCCATTTCTGCGCATGCGCAGCCGCCGCTGGCCCTTTTCGCATGCGCAGAGAATGTTTTCAGGTTTTCGAGAATCTCACGAGATTCTTGAGAACCCTCAGAAAACACTCTGTGCATGGCTACCGGGGGCTCTGCATGCACAGAAATGGTCATGGTGGCCATTTTACACGTGCACTCTGATTCTCAAAAAACGCAGTGAGCTCTCACGAGATCTCACGAGGGGCTGCGAGAACGCACGGGATTCTCATTTCAGCCCTAGTTACAAATCTAGGATGGACAAGGAAGCAGGAACATAAGGAGATACGTACATTCCCATTTATTTACAGATGGGCAAACTGAGGCAGACAGCGAGTGACTTGCCCAGTGAGACTTCATGGCTCAGACAGGATTTGAGATCTAGTCTCCTAGAGCCAAGTCCAGCACTTAGCTACACTGGCTGCTTCAAACGGTGGGAAATGAAGTACTAGTATTGAGACCAGGGATTCCAGAATGAACGGCACCATTCGAACCCACCTCTGGAGCTTGGCCTGAGTTGGAGGAAGTTTAGATCAGTGGTGAGGATCTTGGTGCTGCACATACAGGAATGCTCTAACATCGCCCTCGTCGCAAGCTTTGAAATTGTTCATCTCATTTTACTACCAGGCCTCTAGCCCAAGCCCCTGCTGCTGCTCTCTCTGGCCCAAAACAAGATTCACGTTTGCTGTCTCCATTCCCAGTTGGAAGCGCCAAGTGGGGAGGGGAGGCGGCGCGGATTTTGTGGCGCCAGTGGTGACAGGGTGCGGCAAACAGAATAATTGTTTGCCCATGATGGTCCGCCACATCTAAACAGGATTAATTCTTCTGCAATTTAAACAGTCGCCCGATGCCAGGGCATTCTGTATACACAATAGTGGAGCCTCCCAGCCTTGCTCCAAATTAGCCTAATTAGGAGCAGGCTCGAGGATCGGCTTAGGGGAGTCTGACACGGCGCAGCAGCCCCCATTGGCAGCAGCTGTTTCAGACCAAGAGGCTTTGTAGGCATCGCCTGGAAAAATAAATGGAATGCCCTGATGACAGGCAGAGACCAGAGAGTTCACAGAGCTGGAAGGAACCCCAAGAATTATCTACCCCAGCTCCCTGCCAGTAAACAGGATCCACTGCACCTCCACCGCCCCAGAGAGAGGTCTGCGTGACCTAGTTTTAAAGGCCTCCAGCGACGGATCCTTCACAAACGCCCGTGGCAAGTTAGTCCACTGTAACGGCTCCAGTTAGAAACTCCTCTGAAGGTTTCACCACAATCTTTTCTCCTTTTAATTTAATTCCAAGCCCTCTTGTCCTGTTCTCAGCGACCGGAGAGGATACCTGCTAGGGGTGTACAGCAGGCACATCGTGCATTTCTGAGTTTGTTTTCATTTTCATTTAAGAAAAACCCTTCAATTGGGGGGGGGGCGGTTTCATAAATAAAACCGTTCATTTTTTGGTTTTGGTTTTTAATTTATTTTTATTTAAAATAATAATTTAAAAAAATCTCTGTACATGCACAAAATGGCCACCAGACCATGCTGCACATGTGCAGCCCTTTTCCAAAACGGCACCCTTCCCGGGAAAGGCGCTCAAGCGCGGAATGGTCCGGTGCCCATTGACACAGGTGCGGTGATTTTTTATAAAATTAAAAATAAAAAAAAGTTAAAAGTCACTGTACAATGTGCAAAATGGCCACCAGAGTCGCTCTAAGCATGCACACCCTTTCCCATCGAGGCATTCGCAGCCAAAAAAAAAAAAAACACCACCAAGAAAACGGGACAGGAACAAAAAAAATTTGGACTGGAAGTCGATTTTCTGGGACCAGAAGTCAACATTCCAGATTGTGCCCAAATTGGTCCACAATCAGGTACTGATTTGGTACCTGATAATGGGTGTTTTACACACACATTTCTCCTGCGTGTTTGCTGTTACATCCTGAACTTCCTGCGTGTCGAAATCATTCACCCAGATCTTAAACATCTGGCTCTTTGAACTTCTGCGTAGAACTTCCCCCAGAACATTTGTGTGTAAAAAGTTCTCCTGGTAAACTGTTTTGCTCCAGGCAGCTGTGGTCGCTTGGTTTCCATGGCAGCCCCTGACGTCTACAGCTGCGGCTACTTTCGGGCAGGGACCATGTCTATCTTATTCTCTGTAAAGCACCAGGTACATCGCTGGTGCTATATAAAAGCTAATAATAATAATATTAATAATACTTTAGGCTGCCTCAGGGCAGCGTTTGTGTGAAGAAGGCATCCAGGGACTGTCTCAGGGCAGCGTGTGAGTGAGAGAGAGAGAGAGCGCAATGCACCCGGAACTTACCTGTGGACTTGTAAACCCAGAAGATTGAAAGACCACCTCCACTTACCGCAGCCAAACACCCATTCCCCCCCCCACCTCCATCCGTGTAAAAACAGCCAAAACATGCCTTGTCAGAGCTGTTGGTACCCACGGGAAACACCTGCATTTTTGTGGATGCGCATTTTAGCTCTACTTTGGGGTACCAGAAAACAGAAATGTTTGTTTCCTGGGTACTTGAGTAGTATTCGGATATCCAAAACGATACCCCCCAAAATGCAAGTATTTCCTGTGGGTACCAACAACTCTGCCGAGGCACCATTTTGGCTGTTTTTACATGGACGGAGGTGGGTGGGTGTTTGGCCACAGTGGGTGGAGGTGGGTATTTTTTTTTATTTTACTTTTATTTACAAAACATTTATATCCCGCACCCTCCTGCAACTCGGGGCGACGAACAACATAAAAACATCACAATAAAATCATCTAAATTACAAATATATAAAATATATTAAATCGACACATAAAATAGCGGCTAACAAATAAAATAAAATCCCCTCCCCATCCTCCTCCCCGAAGGCTCGGCGGAACAATCAGGTCTTACAACATCTGTGGAAAGAGGGGAGATCTGGGGACAGACGGGCCTCCAACGGGAGAGTTCCACAGTCGAGGTGCGGCCACCGAGAATGTCCTTCCCACCGTCGCCACCCGGCATACATTCATTTTCATTTCATTTTCATTTATTAGATTTTTATACCGCCCCATCCTGCACAGCAGCTCGGGGCGGTTTACAACAATAAAAACATTTAAAACATTTAAAATACAACTATAAAACATATCCATAAGCTGGTAGTATATAAAAATAAATAGACAGATACACAGGGGACTTCAAGCTGGGCACCCCCGGCCGACAGCAAGGGCCGCGAAATGACCCGAGGCTTGAGGCAGTCTCACAGGTAACCAGGACCCAAGCCGTTTAGGGCTTTATAAGTCATAACCAACACCTTGAATTGGGCCCGGAAGACAATAGGCAGCCTGTGTAGAGTCCGGAGCACCGGTGTAATGTGCTCATCCCCATTAGGAGACGAGCCACGGCATTCTGCACCAGCTGCAGCCTCTAAACCATCACCAAGGGTAGCCCCACGTAGAGTATGTTGCAGTAGTCCAGTCGAGAGGTAATGAAAGCATGAATGACGGTGGCCAGATCCGAGTCCAAGACATACGGCCGCAGCTGTCGCACCAGATGTAGTTGGTGGAATGCTCCACGATCCAGGTGGAGCTGCGGGTTGAGGAGCACCCCCAGACTACGGACCTGAGCGTCCAGAGAGGGGTAGACCCCACGAATGACAGAAGACACCACCACCGCAGCCCTACCCACCAACATCACCTCCGTCTTGTCAGGATTCAGCCTCAGATGGCTCGTCCATCCCCCACAGCTGCCAAGCATCGGGTAAGTACCGAGACTGCTGGTCCTGGGTCTCCAGAAAATGAGAGGTAGAGTTGTGTATTATCGGCGTACTGATGACATCGTATGCTGAACCCTCTCATGACCTCACCCAACGTTTGCATGTACACGTTGAACAGGAGAGGGGACAAAATAGAACCCTACGGGACTCAACACGTGAGATTCCGGAGAGACGATGTACATTCCCCAAGAACTACTCACTGAGTTCTCCCTGCCAGGAATGACCAGAACCATTCAAGAACAATTCTACTCACCCCAGCCCAGTCCCACCAGCCTCGCCACCAACATCTCGTAGTCAACGGTATCAAACGCCGCCGACAGGTCCAGTAAGATCAAAATTGAGGATCTACCCTGATCCAATTCATGGCGCAGGTCATTGACCAAGGTCACAACTGAAGTCTCCGTGCCAAACCCAGGTGAAAACCAGACTGCGAGGGATCAAGAAAACTGACCCAGTCCAGATGTCCCTCTAACTGCCGGCCCACCACCAGCTCAATAACCTTCCCTAAAAAGGGAAGGTTAGAGACTGGCCGGTAGCTGGCCAGGGAGTCAGTGTCCAAAGATGGCTTTTTGATCAGAGGCTGCACTACTGCCTCTTTGAGACGGCTCCCTAAGGGAGGCGTTGACCACCCCTGCCAGCAATGGCCTGAACGTCTCCCGGATGGCCTTCACCAGCCAGGATGGGCATGGATCTAATTCACAACAGGTGGCGCGAACAGTCCCAAGGACATCCGCTGCATCAGCAGGCGATACCCACTGAAACTGATCCCACAACAACAGACACGGCAGGGCTTCCCGTACCTCTGATAGATTCACTGCCGTAAATGCAGCATAGAGATTGTGGTGAATCTGGGCAATTTTATCCCCCAAAAAATCAACAAACATGTCACAGCGAGCAATGGAAAATTCCAGTTCCAGGCGGAGAGGCACTGGACTGACCAGCGTCTGCACTACCCGGAAAAGCTCAGCTGGACGTCATTTTGCAGATGCAATGAGGGCAGCAAAGAACTCCTTCTTTGCTGCCCGCACCGCAAGAGCATAAGCTCTTAAGCTAGCTTTATGCTGCAATCGGTCAGCTTCAGTACAAGTCTGGCGCCACTGTCGCTCCAACCGCCATCCATCCTGCTTCATCTGGCAGAGGTCCTCCATAAACCACGGCGACCCCCGCCCTCAGCTCTCCAGAAACGGGCCATAAGTTTCCCAGCGGGGAGATTTGCTTCCCAAAGTAACATGGGCAAGAAGCCTATGGCTCTAATTTTCTGTTTCTTTTTGTTTCCCCAAAACGCTAAACATTTCCAAGGCTAAATGAGCTGTGGACTAATCTGATTCCAGGCAAAGACAGGCTGGAACAACCAAACCTCTCACCACTCGAAACAGCTTCGCTGGACATGGCTGAGCAGACACAATGAGTGCAGCAAAGAACCACTACTATGCTGTCCTCACCGCCATGACAAAGAAGGCCAGCAAATCGATCATCTTGGGTGCGAGTACAGCGCCACTGTCGGTCCAACCACCTCCCTTCATGCTTCAGGTACCCCAGGTCCTCCGTGAACCACGGGGACCTACAGAGCGGACGCGCTGAAGGCGGACACCGAGGCACCACCTGGTCAATGGCCCCAGCCAACCAGCTGTTCCTGAAGGCCACAAGGTCAACAATGGAGCAGCCATTGAGGTCAACAGGCATCTCCCCAAGAGCATTCCAGAACCCTTCCGGTTCCATCAGTCTCCTGAGGGCTTTGGGTACCCGCTGCAGGATGCCGGGGCTCATCAGCCCTCGCATAGCAACGATCGTGATTTCAAACTCACAAAGAGAGCAACTAAGAGGATCAAGGGCCTGGAGGAAAGGCTGAAAGGATTAGGGATGTTGAGTCTCTAGAGAAATGACGACTAAGAGTGGGGGACATGAGAACTGTTTTCAAACATCTTAAAGGATGCCCCCCAAAAAAGATGGTGAATATTTGTTCTCTGCTGTCACAGGAAATAAAACAAGAGGAAATGGGCTTTCCCATTATGGGCTTTCCCATAAAACAAGAGGAAATGGGCATTGCAGCAAGGGAGATTTTGGTTCGATATTAGGAAAGACTTCTTAGGTGTTAGAACCGTCAGGCAATGAAATAAGCTGCTCAGGGAGGTTGGGGAATCTCCCTCCTTGGATGTTTTCAAAAACCATCTTGACAAGCGTCTGTCTGCTGTGATGCTGTAGGGAGAGGAGATCCTGCCTCGGAGCAGGGGGTTGGACTAGATGGACGAGTCTCTGTCTGCGACGCTGTAGGGAGAGGAGATCCTGCCTTGGAGCAG
>QEPC01010479.1:339929-418754 GCA_003113815.1 Sphenodon punctatus
CCCCCTGATAGGGGGGGGTCACCTGCCTGTTGCTCTTCAGGTTCGGAGTCTGGGGGTGGTTTTGGATTCGGGCCTTGTCTGGATCGGCAGGTGGAGGTGGTAGCTAAAGCCGCCTTTTGCCAGCTGTATCTGGTACGGGGGCTTCAACCTTACCTCTCCGGGCCCGATCTGGCCACTCTCGTCCATGCCTTCATCACCTCGAGGCTAGACTACTGCAATGCACTCTACGTGGGGCTTTCCTTGTTTCTGGTTCAGAGGCTGCAGCTAGTGCAGAATGCGGCGGCCCATCTCCTGACGGGGCGGCGTGAACACATAACACCAGTGCTCCGCGCTCTGCACTGGCTGCCTATAGCGCACCGAGCCAGATTCAAGGTGTTAGTATTGATTTACAAAGCCCTGCACGGTCTGGGCCCCTCATATCTCGGGGACCACCTAGCCCTCCGCACCTCAGAGCGATCCCTTCAGTCCACCGGGGGCGCCTTTCTGGAGGTCCCCCGTGTAAGACGGGGGGCCACAATGGAGAGGGCATTCTCGGTGGCCGGGCCGTGGTTGTGGAACTCCCTCCCGGAGGAGGCTCGCCTCTCCCCAGGCCTGTTGGCCTTTCGACGCATCTGTAAGACTTGGCTGTTCGCCCAGGCCTTCGGAAGAGAGGGTGGAGAGGTGGGTTAATTTTTCTGGGGGGTGTTTTAAATTTGTTTTTAATTATGATATTGTAGATTTTTTATGTTAAAAATTGTTTTATATTTTTCTGGAAGCCGCCCCGAGATGCCGTAGGCATGGGGGGCGGCATAGAAATACAATGAAATAAATAAATAAATAGCCTAAGCTGACGTACCAGGTGTAACTGGCGGAATGCCCCCTGCCTTCACCACAGCCGCCACCTGGACATCCAGGCGGAGCTGCGGATCCAGGAGAACCCCCAGACTCCGAATCTGAGATAACAGGGTATCCATGCTTTTATTATTGATGATGGGGGCCACCACTCCCTCGGTTTTCTCCACAAGCATCACTTCCGTCTTGTCGGGATTTAACTTCAGGCAGCTTGCCCTCACCCAATCCCCCCACAGCCACCAAACACCAGATAAGCACAGAGACTGCCGGGCCTGAGTCTGATGAAAATGAGAGATATTGCGGCCATTTTAACAATGACTGAAATGTTAAAGATCTGAAAAATCGGCAATGTTAAAAAAACAATATACCGATAAATCTGATATCGGATTAATCCGAAACCAACAAAACCGGTAACCGATAATTCGCCTAGAGTCCCACCCTTAGTAAATGAATGATTAGTACACAGCACACGGCAAACGGTAAGTTTGTAGACAGGATCCCGGTAAGTAAATTATCAGTAAACCAAGAATCAAAATCTTGATCAAGACATTGCTGAGTACTGAGAAGTTTTCAATTCGACTGAGATGGTAGCGGAAACCGGGGTTTTGATGAGATTTCCCATTTTGGCGAAATCTTGTTTCAGCCCTACACAGGACCATTAAGACAGCATGCTGCCTGGGACTGGCTCTGGCCAAGGACATCACTTGAACCGCCCCAAAGCCTCGTACAGCTCCCAAGGCCACCCCCGCTGTAGTAAGCCATCACCAAAGTTTGATAAAAAGACAGAGTTAAGTCTCTCATTATGAGACTTGTTCTCCAGTCCTTAGATCAGTCTGGGTGCTGCTTCTCTGAACCATCTCTATTTTCCCCCACATCCTGATGGAAGTATAAATGGCACAATACAACAGTTTAGCAGTGGTACTACCAATGTAAATTCTATACCCTGTTCCTACTCATTACTATCCTCTTAATACACCCAGGAATAGCATTAGCCCTTTCTGCCGCAGCATCGCACTAAGAGCTCACGTTCTCTCAGTTACGCCTTCTGATTCCCAGGTCCGTCAAAGAGGCACTACTGTTGTGAACTAGGGATAGCATTTAGATTGAATTACAGATTCAGATCCATCACGGATTGGTTTGTGGATTAATTACAAATTATGGATTCAGATTTTCCCATTGAAGTCAATGGGAAACTGATTTGGGCCTATCCACGTCCCATCCCTAGTCTAGCCCACAGGACAGTGGGTCTGACCTCCCCGCAGCCCCATTCCCTCAGGGCCCGAGAGTCTACTTACCAGTCTTGAAGGGTTTGATTGAAGCACCACCCGCTGCTGTGCGGCCTCTGGCAAGCTCCCTCACTACCGTGTCCTCCTTGCTCCTTATCGTACGTGCGAAAAATGGCCGCTATCATTTGGGTCACCGCCATTTTGGTTAAGGGCGGCAGACATTTTTTTGCACGTGCAAATCGGCGCCTGTGGTCATTTTACACATGCGTGATAAGGAGCAGAGAGGGCACGACAACGAGGGAGCTCTCAGAGGACAGAGGTAAGTAGACTCCAGGGCCCTGGGGGATAGGGCAAATCTGATCCTTAAAGTATGGATCCATCACATACCATAAGTGCCTGTTTTCAGACAGTTGTGGATTCATCAAAATCCGGAACGCCAGTCCCTGTTCTGAACCCCCATCCTCACGGAGATCGCACTCTTAGTTCTGAGATGGATAATCCTGTCCTTGGCTCCACCGTCTCAGAAGACACAGAGCAAGAGGAAATGGGCTTAAATTGTAGCAAGGGAGATTTAGGTTAGATATTAGGAAAAGCGTATTGACCCCGAGACCTGCTGTTGAACAATGGGATAAGTTATACAGAGATGGAGTGAAGTTCCCCACCCCACCCCGTCTGTGACGTTGTAGGCAGGTTGGAGCAGGGGGCTGGACTAGATGGACGAGTCTCTGTCTGCGACGCTGTAGGGAGAGGAGATCCTGCCTTGGAGCAGGGGCTGGACTAGATGGAGGAGTCTCTGTCTGCGATGCTGTAGGGAGAGGGGATCCTGCCTTGGAGCAGGGGGCTGAACTAGATGGACGAGTCTCTGTCTGTGATGCTGCAGGGAGAGGAGATCCTGGGACTAGATGGATGAGCCTCTGTCTGCGATGCTGTAGACAGAGGAGTTCCTGCCTTGGAGGAGGAGGCTGGACTAGATGGCCTTTTAAGAACCCTTCTGACCTATGATTCTAGATCATCACTGCCCTACTAATTGAGAAGCATCTTCCCCCTCTTGCAGGGGGCACTGAAACGTGTCGTTTGCCAGCAGCGAAGCACACTGACAAAAAGATCAGCAGGAATGCTGCACACAAGACTTCGATCAGAGCGTGCTAAAGTCCTGCACGCCACGGGTCCCTTGTGCAGACACTGCCAGGGTGGAAAAAGAGGCCGCTACTTCAAACGCAAGCCACAAAGTCAGCTCCAAAGGGCCCCCGACACCCACCCCAAGCCCACCTCCTGCAACAATGAGGCTAACAACAGCTGTAAAAATAGCAACCCGGCAGGGTCCCTCTCCCCTTCATGGTTCCAGACACAAAAGAGGTCGTCCGCTCTCCACCGCTCCGCAGATGACAAAGCTGCTGACAATTTTGGAGGGAGGAAGTGGTTTATTTCTCCATGGCTGGACAAGAGAGAAAGTCTGGGCAATTACTACATAACAAAGGGAACGCCGGCGGGGTCCGCATGCGGGGAGGCAATTTAAGCCCTCCAGCTGGAATCCATCTTGGTAAGAGGCGGTTCATCATCAAAACCGACCTTCATCCAGGGCTCGAAATGCTGCGGTAAAGAGCTTGGCCCGGGTTCATTCACAGGGCAACCATGTCTAGCAGACTGCCCTGCAAGAAGGCTCGCAAGGTAGGATAGATCACACCGAACGGATGCTCCAGATATCCTGCGTTGCAGGGGCCTTGCAAGGAGCGGACCGAGAACAGCAGCTGCCTGGTCCTGGGTCTGGCTGCCGGCACGGCTAAGCTCTTCCCGGATCCGGTCTCCCGTGGAGCCATTCGCCTTTAAGTTCTGGTGCTGAAGGGGTGATGATGAGCCAAAGAGCCCAAATGGAATATTGTGCTTGGTTCTGGGCGCTGCCCTTTAAGAGAGATGTTGACAAATTCCAGAGGATTCAGGAAAGAGCCACTAAGATGATGAAGGTCTGGAATGAAAGCCCTATAAGGAAATGGTGAAAAAGTAGAGCTGAAACTCGACCTCGATTTTCTCACTGGGGAAAAAAATCACAGTTCTCGACTCTTTTTTTTACCAAGAACCGATAATCGAGAAAATCTCAGTTCTCAACTCTTTCTTGGTTGACATTTTAAATCAATATATTGTTTACCATATACCTTTTATCATGTACCGCAGCCCGGTAATGTGCGTGCTCAAAAGACTGGCAGCGACGCTACCGGCGCCATCTTGGAAGAGGGCTGCCCATTCGCAGATCCGCTGTGGTAGCCATTGGATTTCTTTATATCTTTATTCACAGTATTTAATAACCCACCCCATCCCGTCACCAGCAGCTTGGGGCGGCTTACAAAGATAAAAACCTAAAACCAACAACAAAACTCTCAATAAAATTCATAATCAGACTAAAACATCCAACAGTCTCAAAGGTAAAAAGCGACACAGCCCCCCATCCCACTATCCTTCTCCCTCATCAAACGCCCGGTGGAAGAGCCAGGTCTTACACTTTTCTCCTGCATAAGGAGAGAGGATCTGGGGCCGAACGGACCTCTGCTGGGGGAGAGTTTCACAACCTTGAGGCGGCCACCAAGAACACTCTCCCCGTTGTCGCCGCCCGATGAACTTGGGGGATGTCAAGAAGCGCGCTCCCAGCCAACCAAAAGGACCGATCCAGGACCCGGGGGATGAAGTGGTCCCGCAGGTAAGCGAGGCCTTAAAAGGTAAGAACCAACGCCTTGAGTCGGGCCAGGAAGACTATCGGCAGCCAGTGCGGCAAGCGAAGCACGGGCGTTACATGCTCACGACACCCCGTCGCCGTACGGAGACAGGCCACCACATTCTGCATGAGCTGCAGCCTCCGAACCATCACCGTGGGTAGCCCCAGGTAGAGCCCGTTGCAGTAGTCCAGTCTTGAGGTGATGAAGGCATGGATGACAGTGGCAAGCTCGGAGTCTGAGGGATACGGCCAAAGCCGCCGCACCAGACGTAACTGGCAAAATGTGCCCCTCGCCACGGCCGCCACCTGAGCACCCAAGCAGAGCTGCGAATCGAAGAGCACCCCCAAACTCCAAACCTACGGGACCAAAGAGGGGCAAGCCCCATCAACGATTTTGCACATGCGTATTACCATGATGAAGGCAGTACATGGTAAACTTTAACGGTAAATGGTATAACACAAGAACACAATAAGGTCCATACTGGGTCAGACCCATGGTCCATCAAGCCCAGCATCCTGTCTCTGACAGTGGCCAGCTACGGTAGCTCAAGAGAAGTACAAATACAGGTCATGGGGGTGTGACCCATCTCTTTGCTAACCAGTCCCAGCTACCGGCAGCCAGGGGTTTAAGCCCCAACTAGCAAGCATTTATAACTCTATCCTTAAGAATTTATCTAATTTCCATCTGAAGCTAGTTATGTTGCTGGCTTTCACCGCCTCCTCTGGCAACGAGTTCCACAACCGTATTGTCTGCTGTGTGAAAAAGGACTGCCTTTTGTTTGTTTTAAATCTGCTGCCATTTAACTTCAGTGTGTCTCCTTGTTCTCTTATTGTGGGAAAGAGCAAATTTCTATTCCCTATTCACTTTTTCCACTACGCCCATGATTGTATAGACTTCTATCCTATCCTCCCTTGATCGCCACTTTCCCAGGCTGAAGAGCCCTAACCTGTTTAGCCTCCCCTCATATGGAAGTCGATCCATCCCTTCTCCCTTCCTATTTGCCCTTCTCTGAACTTTTTCCAGTTCTGTTATATCTTTCCTGAGATGGGGCGATTGCTGATTTTTCAGGGAACAGTGATTGGGCAGCCCACGGTTACCCAATGGGGTACTCGGAAACGCATCCACAGGGACTAAATTAGTTACCGGCTTCAGTTGAAACTGCCGCTCTACTTACAGCATTCATTTACGTATCTGAAAACTGTTCCCAGGTCCTACTTCGGCCATCTCTTCCCAAGGCTAAACATGGCCAGCTCCTTCACCCCTCCCTGGCAGGTCTCGCCTTGGTTCACCTGCCTGCAGGAACACTAGCTTCTCTGAGGCTTCCCTCTGAAATAGTAGCCAGGGCCACCTCAATCAGATTAAGCTCCAGGCTTCAGCCTGGGTTTTGAAGGACACACTTGTCAGAAAACACTAAGGCAGCCCGTCCGCCGAATGCCAACGCCAACAACAGCTCCCCATGGCCAGTAACTCAGCCGCCCTGCAACGTGCACACACTAGAGAGAGCTGACTGGAAAGTTTTCCAATGAACATTTTTTATTCTGGTTTAAATTTGCAGGTGGGTTTTTTGTGTTTTTTTTGTTTTTTTTAAAGAAAACTAAATTTGGGTTTGTTCTCCCCTGGTGAAAGGGGTTCCTAAACCAGCAGCCCCCTTCACGGACATTTCCAGTGCTTAGAAAAGTGGTCAGTCTCCACAGACTAAGATGGCATTTCCCCAGGCATGACCCCATTTTGAATACAGCCCTTAAACTTCCAACAGCCACAAAGTCATGCAAAATCTAGCCAATATCAATTGAGACTGTAATTGATTATAATCAATATCAACTGATTACAATCAGTATCAATTGTAATCAATATCAGTCAATATCAATATTGCAGTATCGATTGGCCGAAGGGGGTCTCAGTCCCTGGGTTGACCAGGTTGAGACGATGTTGAACCATTTGGGGTTCTCCAGTGAATCTTTGAGGGGAATTGGACTATTAGGCTCCCTGTCTTTGATACGGAGGCACCTGGAAGATCAAGAACTACAGTATGAGGGGGCCCTCCTGGCCTCTCAGGAAATTGCACCTGTGTACCCCCTAGCAGATCCCTTGCGCCCGATGGTCAGCTATCTATTTTCCTGGCTGGACCCGGCATGTAGATGGGTGTACACCCGATTTAGGTGTAACTCTTTCCTCTCGTTCTTGGTAGAGGGGCGCTATAGGGGTATCCCGAAGCATGATAGAATATGTCAGCTCTGTGAGCTACATGAACCTGATACTTGTGCCCATCTTTTCTTTCATTGCACGGCCCTGGAGGCACCCAGACGGGAGCTTTTGGGGCAGTATTGTCTAGGTCATCGGAATCCGGGTATGTTGCTAAAGATCCTTTTGGATTATAAGGACTCGGCAATGGCAAGATCTGTGGCCAGGTTTTGCCAGTTATACCTGCGGATTAGAGAGACCCGTATGGGGTCCCCTACTCTATGAGGCAACTGTAATGGGCGGGGCCTAGGGGGGAAGAGGGTTATTTTGTTATTTGTTTTGTTCTTTGAAATGGTGTTGTTGTTATGGTATTATGGATTGTATTGTTGATGGATCTGGCTTGGTTATTGTTGGCTATTGTTGGCATTTGTTTTTATATTGTATCAGCTTCGGCTAACAATAAAATATGATTTGATTTGATTGCAACCATAGGCGACTGGTAACTGTTGGTCGTGGCGGGAGCACAGGAGTGGGGGTTGGGGAGGGGTTCTATGGGGCTTCTGAAAATCCGGCAGGGGTACTTGCCCCCCCCATGCCTGCCCCACAAGTCGTCTTCAATGTCAACATCCCTTGTGGTCCTGTAGGACTTAAAGGGACATCAAGGGTCACCTAGTCCAGGCCCCTGCTCCAAGACAGGACATCCTCCGTCTACTGCGTCGCAGACAGATGCTCGTCCAGCCGGGATTTGAAAACCTCCAAGGAGGGAGATTCCCCAACCTCCCTGGGCAGCCGATTCTATCGCCCAGCAATTTGTTTTTTTCTAGTATCTAACCAAAATCTCCCTTCCTGTGATCGAAGCCAATTCCCTTTTGTTCTGTCTTCTGTGACAGCGGAGGCCAAACATTCACCATCTTTTCTGTGGCCTCCTTTTAGATATCCGAAAACTGCTCTCATGTCCCCCCTCCCTTAGGCGGCTTCTCTCTAGGCCAGACATACACAATTCTTTCAGCCTTCTCCCCATGGGGCTTGACTGGCAAACCCTTCTTTACAGAAAACACCCCTACCATTTTTGTCTTAGCTTTCATTTTCGTTTACCAAAAATCCTCTGGTTTGTGGGGTTTCCATAAGCAACCCTACCGTTTTTCCATTTTTTAGAAAAAAAATAATTATTAAAATTAATTTTAAGAAAACACTACGCATGCGTAAAATAGCCACCACCAAGCCATTCTGCTCATGTGCGGCCTTTTCCCTAAATGGCGCCAACACTGCCGGTGCCAGTTTGGAAAAGGGTGGGCACACACAGAAGGGGCTGGCAGCTAATTTTGCGTATTCATGGAGATTTTTAAAAAATTTATTTTATTTTTAATTTTTAAAATTACAAATTACACCACATTAACAAAATGGCCACCAGGGTCGTTCTGCGCATTCACAGAATGGCCCCGGTAGCTGTTTTGTGCATGCACCTTTTAAAAAAAAAAAATTAAATGAAAATGGATGAAAGCAAACAATAATAGTTTTCTTAATCATCTATTTTCATAATGTCAATTATAAACATGAATGGAGCTCCATTCATTTTTGTCACTAATAGAAAATGTTATGGATGCACATTCTCTAATCTTAGCTGAGAGTCTTCTCCAATTTACTTACTGAGAGTCCTGAGAGTCTTCTCCAATTTACTTACATCTTGCGTGAAGCACAGTGCACCCAAACTGGGTACACCAATCCAGGGGTGGTGCTCTGTCATCCTTTAGTGGTAGTGCTAGGCCATACAGAGACTGTGGCGCTCTGTCCCCCTCTAGTGGTAGCGCTAGGCCATACAGAGGCTGTAGCGCTCTGTCCCCCTCTAGTGGTAGCGCTAGGCCATACAGAGGCTGTAGTGCTCTGTCCCCCTCTAGTGGTAGCGCTAGGCCATACAGAGGCTGTAGTGCTCTGTCCCCCTCTAGTGGTAGCGCTAGGCCATACAGAGGCTGTAGTGCTCTGTCCCCCTCTAGTGGTAGCGCTAGACCATACAGAGGCTGTAGTGCTCTGTCCCTCTCTAGTGGTAGCACTAGGTCATGCAGAGGCTGCAGCGCTCTGTCCCCCTCTAGTGGTAGCACTAGGCCATACAGAGACTGTGGCGCTCTGTCCCCCTCTAGTGGTAGCGCTAGGCCATACAGAGGCTGTAGCGCTCTGTCCCCCTCTAGTGGTAGCGCTAGGCCATACAGAGGCTGTAGTGCTCTGTCCCCCTCTAGTGGTAGCGCTAGACCATACAGAGGCTGTAGTGCTCTGTCCCTCTCTAGTGGTAGCACTAGGTCATGCAGAGGCTGCAGCGCTCTGTCCCCCTCTAGTGGTAGCACTAGGCCATACAGAGACTGTGGCGCTCTGTCCCCCTCTAGTGGTAGCGCTAGGCCATACAGAGGCTGTAGCACTCTGTCCCCCTCTAGTGGTAGTGCTAAGCCATACAGAGGCTGTAGCACTCTGTCCCCCTCTAGTGGTAGCGCGAGGCCATACAGAGGCTGTAGCGCTCTGTCCCTCTCTAGTGGTAGCACTAGGTCACGCAGAGGCTGCAGCGCTCTGTCCCCCTCTAGTGGTAGCACTAGGCCATACAGAGACTGTAGCGCTCTGTCCCCCTCTAGTGGTAGCGCTAGGTCATACAGAGGCTGTAGCACTCTGTCCCTCTCTAGTGGTAGCACTAGGTCACGCAGAGGCTGCAGCGCTCTGTCCCCCTCTAGTGGTAGCGTTAGGCCATACAGAGACTGTAGCGCTCTGTCCCCCTCTAGTGGTAGCGCTAGGTCATACAGAGGCTGTAGCACTCTGTCCCTCTCTAGTGGTAGCACTAGGTCACGCAGAGGCTGCAGCGCTCTGTCCCCCTCTAGTGGTAGCGTTAGGTCACGCAGAGGCTGCGGCGCTCTGTCCCCCTCTAGTGGTAGCGTTAGGTCACGCAGAGGCTGCGGCGCTCTGTCCCCCTCTAGTGGTAGCGCTAGGTCACGCAGAGGCTGCGGCGCTCTGTCCCCCTCTAGTGGTAGCGCTAGGTCACGCAGAGGCTGCGGCGCTCTGTCCCCCTCTAGTGGTAGCGCTAGGCCATACAGAGACTGTGGCGCTCTGTCCCCCTGTAGTGGTAGTGCTAGGTCATGCAGCGGCTGTGACGCTCTGTCCCCCTCTAGTGGTAGTGCTAGGTCATGCAGCGGTTGTGACACTCTGTTCCCCTCTAGTGGTAGCGCTAGGCCATGCAGAGGCTGTGGTGCTCTGTCCCCCTCCAGTGGTAGCGCTAGGCCGTATAGAGGCTGTGGCACTCTGTCCCCCTCTAGTGGTAGCGCTAGTCCACGTAGAGGCTGTGGCACTCTGTCCCCCTCTAGTGGTAGCGCTAGTCCACGTAGAGGCTGTGGCACTCTGTCATCCTTTATTTATTTATTTATTTTTATTTTATAGATTTATACCCCTCCCCTCCTGCAAAAGCAGTCCGGGGCGGCTTCCAACAATAAAAACATTGTAATAAAATACACTTTAAAATCATCATAACAATATAAATATAAATTATTAAAACAGGGCTTAAAACATTATAAATAATACATCAGGTGGGGGAGCTAAAACCCCTCACCCTCCCCTCCCACCCTCCCCGAAGGCCTGGGCGAACAGCCAGGTTTTGCAATTTCGCCGAAATGACAATAGGCTTGGGGCCAGGCGAGCTTCCTCCGGAAGGGAGTTCCAAAGGCGCGGCACGGCCACCGAAAATGCCCTCTCCATTGTGGTCCCCCACTTAACATGGGGGACCTCCAAGAAGGCACCCCCGGCGGACCGAAGGAGCCGCTCTGGGGTGCGGAGGGCGAGGCGGTCCCTGAGGTATGAGGGGCCCAGACCGTGAAGGACTTTATAGATCAACACCAGCACCTTGAACCTGGCTCGGCTCGCTATCGGCAACCAGTGCAGAGCTCGGAGCACAGGTGTAATGTGCTCCCGACGGCCCGTCCCTGTAAGGAGACGAGCCGCCGCATTCTACACTAGCTGCAGCCTCCGAACCAGGAACAAGGGAAGCCCCACGTAGAGCGCGTTGCAGTAGTCCAGACTCAAGGTGACGAAGGCACGGATGAGGGAGGCCAGATCCGGGCCGGAGACGAACGGACGCAGCCTACGCACCAGATACAGCTGGTGGAAGGCAGCCTTAGCGACTGCCTCCACCTGCCGCTCCAGGTGGAGGTCTGCGTCCAGTATCACCCTCAGACTCTGGACCTGCTGAGCTATAGGAGGGCGAACCCCCTCCAACCAGGGGGGCCACTACCTCCCTCGCTCTCCCCACCAACATCACCTCCGTCTTATCGGGGTTGAGCTTCAGTCTGCTCTGCCGCATTCACTCCGCCACGGCCTCCAAACATTGGGACAGCAGCGAGATAGCAGGGTCTGGGTCAGTTGAAAAAGAGACGTACAGCTGAGTATCATCAGCATATTGGTGACACCGCACCCCGAACCCTCTCACAACCTCCCCCAAGGGCTGCATGTATACATTAAATAATAACGGAGACAGGATGGAACCCTGCGGAACGTCGCATGATAAGGCGCTTTAGAGGTAGCGCTAGGCCATATAGAGGCTGTGGCTCTCTGTCCCCCTCTAGTGGTAGTGGTAGGCCATGCAGAGGCTGTGGAGCTCGTCAGATTGTTACAGAAAAATGGTTACAGTGCCAAGTCACAGGAGTGTCTCTGGGCCAGAGTTCTCCATCTGCACAATGGGGACAGCAGCTGTGCCCTGCCTGTTAGGGGCTATTACAAGGGAAAGGACATTAAGGAGTATGATATGCTCAGAATCCTGGATAAGCAGCTAACACGGAAAGTGAATCATGGAGCACTCTACAACCCTGACTGCATTCACAGATACAGCCCCCTCCCCACCCTTATTGCTTGTTCTGTACCTGGACAGGAATGAGAGGCTCTTTGTCGTCAATGTCAATCAGCACGTCATCTCTTGGGGTCAGGCTGCTCAGATCGTCTGCAATGAGAAAGAGGAAGATGCTAAATAAGATGGCGTGCGCAGATTCTCTGTTGCTCTGGCTCCCTCTAGTGGTGGCGCTGGGCCATGTGGCCGTTGTGGTGCTCTGTCCCCCTCTAGTGGTGACAATGGGTGTTTTCAGACATGACGCTAACCCCACTTTAACCACACTTGAATATTTCTTATGCATGTTGCACGGCTGCATAGGGCACCAACACAGCCCTGCAACATGCATAAGAAATGTTCAAATGTGGTTAAATTGGGGTTAGCGTCATGTCTGAAAACACCCATTGGGCCATGTGGAGGTTATGGTGCTCTGTCCCCCTCTAGTGGTGGCTAGGGGGGTGCACAGTAACTCTCTTTTGGTTTCGTTATTAGTTTTGTTTTTATTATTAAAATCTCATAGTTTTCATTACATTTCATTAGTTTTTGTTTCGTTTTCATTTTTACGTTGTTTTTTATTTTCTTTGGTTTCAATGGGGAAAAAAATTGGGTTGTGCCTTTTTATTTTCATTTTATTTGGATGAAACATATTAGGATTATACCTGCAATGGAGGGCATTATGTGTGCCAAATATTGGAAAGACTGAATAAAGGGATCCGATTTTATAACCAGTTGAAATTTGTTATTTTACAAAAATCTGTGTACACATTCCTGTTGTAACATCTTTGTCTCCCAACCGATTTGGATGGAACTTGGCAAGAATATACCCCTCTCAAAGGTTACTTTCTCTGCCAAATTTCAGAAGGATTGGATAAGGGGTCCTGATGTTATAAGCAATTTACCAGTAAATGTATTTCTGGCTGTAACATCTTTGTATTCAAGTCAGTTCACACAAAATGTGGCAGGGTTGTATCTCAGACGTTCAGAATCATCTCTGCCAAATATCCAAAAGATTTGCTAAAGGGTACCAATGTTATAAGTCTGCACAGCATCTGCAAATAATGAGCCCATGCCAGGGATTCTCTTATGTTTGTCACTGTGGTACAAGATGTGTTTGTGATGCCAATTGGCCAGCAGAAATGTCACCCATACATCACTCTGTGCTGTGACCACCCCAACCCCTCACCCTCACTTGTTACTGGGAAGTTGGAAGCATCTGTTTAGGAAAGAAGCAATAAGAGATTCTCTCATGTCCTTTGTCGCAGCGCTGCAGGATGTGATTGTGATGACAATTGGATGTGGGATTGTTGGTCAATCATGTCTGCTGATTTCTGGGAAGCTTCCCTCTGCCCTGCTGCCTGAAGTCCCATTTATCTCCCTTCTATGTCCGCCTCAGAGCCACCCAGGATTGGTCCTGGAAATCTGTAAGCATGTAGTAAGAGGGAACAATCACACGTTTGCCCCAGTCAGGGTGTCTTTGAAATGTCAAGCCAATTGGTCAGAGGAGATATCTGTCATCTCTGCTGTTTGGCATAGGCTTCAGTCTGGACAGGCACCCCAGGTGCGTGGGGGTGTCTGTCAACATGCGGAGAACGCCCCAGGAAGGGGCAGGAGGATGTTGGGCAGCACCCCAGGTGCGTGGGGATTGGATTTATGTAGCTAGCTGAACTCTTGCAGTGAGCTCTAGCGCACACACGCACACACAAAGCCTGATAGCAAAGTCTGAAAAAACGCTCTGACCAAAGCCACAACTAACTAACAAAGAGCAGGTCCAAAGAACAGCAGCTTATATCTACCTTCTATGCCTGCCTTGACGCCACCACTGATGGGTCTTGTAAAGGTGGAAGCATGCAGCAATTGGACAGTGATGTGTCTGTCGGTCTGCTGGGCTGCTCCCCCTCCCTTCTACAGCCTCCTCCTCCCAGCCCCTGCGATGCCTGTCTCTGAATGGCACTGCATGTGCTATTGACCTGAATAACAAAAGTCTTCAAGAGGAAAGCCTCAATTGCTTATAAAATTTGGAATCTTTATGAAATCTTTCTACAGTTTGTCAGAGATGATCCTGAAGGCCTGGAATACAATGCTGCCACATATGTAAAATGGATGGAAAACAAAACTTTTACAGCCAGAAATGCATTTACAAGTAAATTGCTTATAACATCAGGATCCATTTAGCCAACCTTTATGAAACGTGGCAGAGGTAGTAAGCTTGGGGAGGGGCATAATCTACCCAATTTTTATGTAAATTGAATGGAAGACAAAGAAGCTGGAGCCAGAAATGCGTATGCAGCTTTTCTTAAAATCATAAATGTGAATAGTGCATAACATTTGTTCCCTTTACCCAATCATTGGCATTTGGTAGGCCTAATGCCCTCCATTGGGGGTACAATCGCCCCATGTTTCATCAAAATTGAATACGGAACAAAACAGTTATAGGAAAATGTGCTTTTCAATATTTTCCTATTCACTCATAATAACAAAATGAAATTATTTCCTTGTTTTGTTATGTTCTTTAATTTTTGTTATTCAATAACAACAATGAAAAGAACCCGCTTTCATTTTCGTTATTATAATAACAAAGATGAAATGCACACCCCTAGTGGTGGCACTGGGCCATGCAGAGGCTGTAGCGCTCTGTTCCCTTCTAGTGGTGGCGCTGGGCCACACGGAGGCTGTGGAGCTCTGTCCCCCTCTAGTGGTGGCGCTGGGACATGCAGTGGCTGTGGAGCTCTGTCCCCTTCTAGTGGTGCCGCCGGGCCCCGCAGAGGCTGTGGCGCTCTGTCCCCCTCTAGTGGCGGCACTGGGTCACACAGAGGCTGTGGTGCTCTGTCCCCCTCTGGTGGTGGTGCTGGGCCACATAGGGGCTGTGATGCTCTGTCCCCCTCTAGTGGTGCTACTGGGCCACACAGATTGATGAGTCTGCTACTGGTCTGAGCTAACAGAGCAGCAGAGTGTACATATGAACAGTCATCATAACTCATTTTCCTTGCAGTGGGATGCACTTCTCTTTTCTGACGATAGGGCATCATGGGATATGCCCTTTTTTTGAGTGAACAAGTGGAATGAATACAGACCTTCCTCCAGGGCAGCTGTACCCATGAACATTAGCTCTGAAGTTACTCTGCACTGGAGTTAGAACTCCTGGGACAATGAGGTCTTAATAACTCCAAAGTGGCCGGAGAACTACTGCAGAGCAGAAGGTTCCCACAAACAAAGAACTTCACTGAAGATACATTTATTTATTTTATTTAAACAAATGTATACCCCGCCCCTCCTGCCAAGCAGCTCGGGGCAGCTAACATTCACAAAACACAATAAAAGATAATAAAATAAAATAATAATAATAATAATAATAAATAGAAATAGAAGTATTGAATCCCTTTAACTCTGCAGTGAAGCGTTCGTGCAGACAAGTCCCTTGACCGCCAGCTACTTAAGGCAGGACATCCCTGCCATAAGAAAAACTGGAGGATGCCACCCCCAACCCTGCTGATTTTTACACCCATGGGGGTGATGAAAAGTCCCTCCCCCCACGATACCTGCTAGCACTTCAGACCCTTCGGCCTCCTCGCTGTAGGGGTCACAGATGAATTGCTCCAGCGAGCGGATAGTGCACTGGCCCACGACAGGCTTGCGGCCAAACTGCCGGTTGTCAATCACCTTGATGACGACGGGAGGGCTATAAAGGTCTTCCTTGGGCAGGCGCTGCGGTAGGATGAGAGAACACTTAGCTCCGTAGGGCGGGGAGAAGTGGGAGCGTCTCTCTGTCCCTCCCCCCCCCCCCGCCTCCCCAGGTGGCAAACTGGAAATAAAGGAGCAGGGCCCAAGTCTGGAAAGGAGATCTTATCTGTGTCCCCACCGGGAGGCAGACTTGGACTTTAACAAAGCCCCTCCCCATGGCCCCCAATTCCACCCATGACCGCAGTGAAGCTCCATGCTCATCTCAAACTGGGTACTACTTCCGGGATGCTGGGATCTGGCATATTCCCATGATGCCACAGGGTGGGGTGGGGACTGTCAGAGGGGGCCACTCAAAGGGGCTAGGAGGTCACAACAACATCTTGCTAGACAGGAGGCAAAGTTCAGAGGCAAGATCGGCTGAACCTAGACCATCCCTGGCAGTGGGTCCTATTGAATGTCGCATCCCTTGTCTCTCCCTCTGTTCCCCTTGCCCTGTCTCTCCTCCCCCTGTCTTTAGATTGTGAGCTCTCGGGCAGGGACCGTGTCTATCTTATTCTCTGTAAAGCACCAGGTACATCACTGGCATTATATAAAAGTTAATAATAATAATAATAATAATAATAATAATTGCAGAATTAGATAAAATGACTTTAGGTCCCCCTACAATCCTCAATTTCTAGGATTTGCAAACACAGCCAAGAGACCGTGTGTGTGAGTGAGTGAGTGAGTGAGTGAGTGAGTGAAGAATCCCTCACCACTTCCATGAACAGCACACAGACATCAAAGTTGGGGTTCTTCTTTATGTTCTTGATGACGCACGACTGGACCATCTGGCCTCCACACTCCACTTGAAGGCTTGGGGAGATGATACTGGCCAGCTGGTAGCTCTTCAGGTTCCTCAGCCCCCAGGCCAGGATCTGCCATGAGAGAGGACGACAATCAAGGATGGCAAATGACATGGGGTACGGATGGGCAAAGAAAACCAAGTTCGGAAATTCAGTTCAGTCGACCAAACTATTCAAATTCGATCCGAACTCCGATCTTCCGAACAAAGTTCGGAAATTCAAACCCCATTGAACTAAATGGAATATTATCTTTTAGGGATGGGCGAACAGAGCCGAGTTCGGAAATTCGGTTTGGTTCGAAAATCGAGTTCGGTTCGGAAGTTGAGTTCGGTCCGAACTCTGAACTTGCGAACCGCGTTTGCCCATCCCTAACATGGGGTGGAAGGAGATGGGGAAGCTGCTCGTGGCCTGGGAAAGAGTAGGATATGGCCTTGTCTCTGTGGGACGTCAGCTGAGTAGCAATCAGCAGCCCCTTCCCCCAGTTTTAATGTTTGTGTGGACCCTCTGTTACTCAAACAATCTTGGTTTGTTACATATTAATAAGCTATACTTCAAACTAGAGCAACCAGCAACTCGGCCAGCTGCCCAGTAGATATATTTTGTCTAGATATATCCAGTAACAAGGGGCAACACCTGGTCCTCCACTAACCAGAGAGTCATAAGAACATAAGTAGTGCCATACCGGGTCAGACCAATGGTCCATCAAACCCAGCATCCTGTCTCTGACGGTGGCCAGTCTCTCTCTCTCTCGAGAAGTACCCAACAGGTCACAGTGGGCAATCCATTCCCTGTTGTTCCAGCCCCCAACAGTAGGAGGTTACATCCATAAAACCTACTTGGCTAATAGCCATTAATGTCTACAAGTGACGGACTCTTCCAAGGACGTTCTACTCCCCCTTCCATTTGTTGCTTCATTTCAGAACAATGTCCCTTGGAATATCCCAGAATGCAATGCAGGTGGCTCATGGGAGAGGCTAGCAAAGTAGCTTCTTGCTACACAAGAGGACAACTAGGTGAACATGCTGCTCTTCGACCAGAATGCCTGGAGAAAATCCCTCAGCCATAGCTTTTATCTATTTTGCTTTCTTCATTAGCGTAAAATGCAAATCGTCCTTTAGCATGCAGTGGGATGTCATTCCATAAAGATCTGGGGCGTCTTTAAACATAACAAAGATTGGGTGTCAACACTCCTAAGCATGTGTTTGGCCGTTGTTTCTAAGCACCATAACAATCCCAACACCAATTTGGGTCCCCCGTTGAAACACGCGATGTGAACACCTTTGCATCACAAGGACAATTTGCGTGTTCTGGCTCAACACATGGCCAAGTTTGCGTCTAATGCTAATGTGTGGTGTGTTGGCAGGTACAACATGGGGAACGAGGCGGCAGCGTTTGCGTGCTGAGATCGGGTGGCGAGTAAAACACCGATTTTCCCCAAGATGGGCTGTGTGTCTAAGCAGCGCCACTTGGTGAACACAGGGCCAAACCGGTGTTCCTATCAAGGTCAAAACACACATTCAGACACCCATTGACGTTGTGTCTAAAGACACCCCTGGTCTAGCTCACCCTCACCCAGAAATTCTGGACTCTACTATGGAGTGAAATTCCCAGGGCTGTGTCCTAAGAAACTACTGGGCCACACAATGTGCCAGACTGGGTCAGACCAATGGTCTACTGAGCCCAACGTCCTGTCTCCAACAGCGGTCAATCTCCATCACTTTGAAGAAGTCCCCAACAGGTCACTATGGAGCAATCCATTTGCTTCTGTTCACTCCCAGTTCCCAACAGTCAGAGGTTACATTCCCCCAACCAAATTGACTAATAGCCATTAATGGGCCCTATCCTCTAATCCTACAAGAGCATGGACAAGATGATCACAGTGATACCATCTGGCCTTAAAATCCTTGATGTTTTCAGCACAGCACACCACTGAGGTCGTTCTCTAGTGTTGACTGGTAAGTAGGCCATAGTTGTCTAGTTGCTAAAGAAGAAATTTTGAGAGGATCTAATCTATGACCCACACAGACTGGGGAAGTTCTCATTCTGCTTACAGAGGGCAGTCATTTCCCTGCTCCCCTTGCAATATGGTACAGAGCTGAGAATCCATAGATTTCAAAATTCCAGAGTCCTGTGATTAAGGGGTGGTGTGGGAGAGTGATTCTGAAATGCACAGACTTGTAAAGTCCCTCGGGGGCCAGGTCTGGAGTTGCACCCCTGTCCATCCAGCAGCACATCCCCTGGCTGGAGAGAGAGGCCCACAATTCCAGATGTTTTGAGTGTCCTCCAAGATGTCCGGAATTGCATCCGTGCTGTATTTCCTTCCACAGAACTGATGAACTCCTCACCTCAATGGCAGTGCGCTGGAGTACTGGCTTGATTCCTTGTGGGACCATGTAGATGTTGGCCTCCCTCTGAGGTGGCGGGTACGGGAGGTCGGAGTCTGCAGACTGTGGGGTCGACACACAAAAGAAAGGTCAGTCCAGACAGTTGCAAGTCACCAATTATAGCCCTACTAAATCTACCTCGAAGCACTGACTTTCTTTATTCCACTTCATACGAACAGCAGCTTAAACAGAATAGGTCTGTGGGAATGGTTCTACCTGATATAAGATCTATTTATTAGGCCAGGCATTTGGCAGGAGGGGATAGAGTTTGGGATTTTGATTTTAAATGGGAATTTTAAAAATATTTTGATTACTGTTGTTTTTTAAGAAAAACAGTTTTACGTTATGCATGTTTTTATATCTGCTTTGTTATCCACCTTGAGCCTTTGGGGAAAAGAGGGATATAAACTGAAAATAAGTTAATAATTAATTAATGCTGATTATAAATAAACTAGGACAGATATTTAATGGAGATATTTTTAGATCTCCTAACATGGCTCACTAAAGAGGCTTCTGTGGTCATTTCCAAATCGGTGACGTCGATAGGCCTGAAATGAGAAATCTCGGCGAGTGCCGTTTCCCTGGGAATCAGGGCACTCACCAAAGCTTGTGTGACGCAGAAACTTATTGGCTTCCCTGCTGGTTTTGCCATGTTCTGTTACTTTTCGCAAGTTGGACGGGGCTGTCACAGGCCGGTCCTAGGCCCCGTGCGTGCCCAGCCTGCACACACGCAGCCAAGGCAAAAAACCTGTTGGCTAATCGTCAGGGAAGTGTTGGAAATTGCCATAAAAGTGCTGTAAAACTGCCGTAAAAGTCCTGGAAGGTAACGAAAAAGTCCCAGAAAGTGGAAAGTGACCAAAATGATGTGGGGGGGAATGACCGAAGTGCAGAATCAGCAGAGACGGACAAAGTATTGACGGACACTCGCGAACACTCCTGAAAGGTTGATATTTCCCTTTGAAATGGGAACACTGGCTCTCGTCTCAGAACTAGACATCAGCCATGATCCACAAACTACTTACTCTAAAGAGGTAAAATGGGGCTTCTCTGGAGTAAATAGCTTGTGGATCGAGAGTTGCAACCTGTCAACTCGTAGAACTACTAGAGCGGGTCAAAATTTTCCGATTCAAAATCTTTTGACCAATAATTATTTTTACGAAGCATTTTCCCTTTCCGTGCCAGCATTTCAATTTTATTCCAAATTTGACATTTTTATTTGAATGACTTCTTTTGCATTTAAATTAGAGTTGTTTAAAAGTTCTTTGCTGCAAATTAAAAATTAACCAATCTACATTATGAATTTTTCAAAATGGATTTTATTTTTAAACTTTTTAAAAAAGAAGTCTGATCTCCCCCACCCCCAGAAACGGAAGTATTTATTTCAAAAAAGCTAAAGATGATCAGGGAATGAAACAATTTCAGTTTCTAAATCAATCAATCAATCTGGGTTTCCCATAAATTGCAGGGATTGGAAACAAAACATAAAACTTCCTAAAAAAAACCAAAAAACTTCAAAATGTGTTTGATAAGGATTTTTCGTGACTCTAAAGTTTAGAACCCAACATTTTTTCAAGCCTGCAAAAATGCCATTAAAAAAAACACAACATTTTTAGACCCACTCTAGGGGTATTTTCAGATGTTACGAGATCACGCTCAACCACAGTGAACCACACGCAATCCCGCGGCGGGACCAAAGCCCCCTGAACGTCTGTTCGGCGGCCACCGGATGTTTGCCACAGTCAATACCCACATGGGGTCAAAATCAACCACGCTTCCAGAGCTCCCTGCTGGACCATCTCCGAAAGCATGGTCAAAGAGATTCCCGACGGGAACCAACAAAAAGGAACATCTGGCCAGCAACCACCGGCCGGAATCAAAGGAAATGATTCCCAGCCGGGGACAAAGCACGCAGCGTCGCTGCCAGGCAACGAGCAACAACACAGGCCGGGGAGGGAGATTTAAAGGGCACACAGCAGCAGCCGGGACGAGCTGCCCCGGCGCCTTCCGGGTGCTTTGACCACGGCACGGCCCGGGATCGGCATAACGTCTGTTGCGCTGCCCCGGGCCGTGATCTGGCAGCCCGATTCCCTGCCGTGGTCCTGGTCCCATCACGTCTGTTCGGGGCTTTTTTTGACCACAGGGGGTGGTTGTTCGGTTCACCCCCGCCAGGAATCCACTGTGGTGAATTGGGATGGTGTAATGTCTGAAATCACCCTAGATCTCTGCAATAAAGATTTGATTTTTTTTAAAAAACAAACTTTTTAAAAAACTCAGTCACATGACTAATTTTGGTGGGGGTGGAAATCAGGGGGCAGGTCTGCTTTGAACTATCCTAGACAAAAATAATCATTGTGTTTTTGAAATTGTTCATGAAGTTCTAACATTCACAAAGAAGTAGAACGGACAGAACTGACATTAAGGCCGTTTTTAAATGGGGGGGGGGCGGGTCCATGTGTGGCCGTTGGAGCGGCACTACAGGGGCCGTGCATTGGGGGAAGGGGCAGACGGGCACACACCCACACCCACGCATGGAGCAACCTGCCTTTTTGCCGACTGCTCCATGAGTGGAGGGTCGGTGGGGATGCGTGGGTTGTGGGAGGGCACACCCACGCACCTCCGCGTGGACAGTGGGTGTCCGTGCATGGGAGTGTCTCGTTTAAAAGCAGCCTAAGATCCCAGTGTGGCCCTAATACGAGATAGTGTTGAGCTTGGACGTGGGAGACCAGGATTCAAATCCTGTCGTACACATGAACTCTCTGGATGGGCTTGGGCAAGTCAGTCTCTCTCAGCTTCAGTTCCTTATCTATAAAATAGGAATTAGAATAACTTGCCTCACAGGGTTGTTGCTGTTGTGAGGGTGAACTAAAAGTACTTTGAACACTGAAGGTGCTAGATAAATGTATAACAACAGGACACTGTTGATGCCTCAAAGAGTTGAAGGATGACTGGGCTATGCCTGTGTTGGCCAGCACTGGTGGGGACTGAGGCCACCTCCCTTGTGCAATTACAGATGGCATAAATTGGACTTAAATTACAGCAATGTCGATTTCAGTTAAATAGAAAGAAAAACATCCCAACTGTAGGAACTGCTGGGCAATGGAAAAAGCCACTCACGGAGGTTGGGGAATCTCCCTCCTTGGGTGTCCTGAAAACCCAGCCGGATGAGCATCTGTCTGTGATGCTGTAGGCAGAGGATATCATGCCTTGGAGCAGGGGGATGAACTAGATGTCCCTTGATATCCCTTTCAACTCTATGTGGTTTGTCCATCTCTTAGGGATCCATGACCATTTTTGAGGGTTGACAGTGGCCCATTGGCCAAGAAAGTTTGGGCCCCACTGGATGAGGTTTTTCAATTCATCTAGAAACTGGGTAGTTTTTGTTAGTCGACATACGGAGTAGACCGGGGTGAAGAGCCTCCCTCCCTTTGAAATGAGTGCAAACTCAGCAGGCTAGACAGGAGGAGGGTGAGAGAGCCCATGAAGGGGTGTACTCTGGACAGGTGAATGGAGGACAGGGTCATGGAGTCACCCCCTCTCTTTAACCCAAGCCTTGGTCTTTCCTCCCTTCTACCAGGGAACACTCCTTCAGTGCTCCAGTAGACTGATTGTCAATGTATTTTTTTATCTATTTATTATAAAATTTGTATGCCACCCCCTCCTGCTAAAAGCATCTCGGGGCAGCTAACAACATATTAAAACAGATTAAAAACAACAATAATACAATGAAAAACCCCACAATAAAACAAATTACTGCCTACCGCACTCTAACCCAACCCACCCAGGCTATCTCCTTCGGGAAAGGCACGGCGGAACAGCCAGGTCGTACATTGTCTACGGAAAGAGGGGAAGTTGGTGGTCAAGCAGACCTCCGGCGGGAGGGAGTTCCACAGCCGTGGCTGTGTGACACCACCAGACAAGGGACAAATGTAATTGTTAGTATAAAGGTAAAGAGGAAAGAAATTTCTCCACTCAAAACTCCTCATCCATCTGAACAGTCTCCTTTCCCTGGACGCCTACGAAAATCTTGGCAGTGGTGGTGGTGTCAAGCCTACATTACTGAACAGCCCTGCCTCATCATTTCTCTGCACCCCTTGTCTCTTGTATCCACCTTGATTGCGATCCACACACTCCGGAGCGGAAATGAGTATATGGGTATATGCATCAAAACTGTGGTATTCAGTCTGAGCCAGTAATTTTGGATACTATTTGGAACACGAATACTACCTAAGTGGATATCCAATCAAAATACTATTTTTTCATCTCAATTTTCTGACTTCCAGATTTCTGATACAGCATTTTGGATTACCATCCAGTTTTTTTCCAGGTTTTGGTTCCAAAATCTCATCGCAATAAGGGCTGAAACAGCAACTCCTTTTTCTGTTCCGCTATTTTATTCCGCCATTTTGGAACTGCCCATGACTTTCCGCAGCTTTTCCGCCGGCATTCAGCTAATTCGGAAACTGTTGGAACAAGCACTGTTCCGCGACTTCTCAGTGCCGGTGGAAATTGCGGAAGATAGAAACTGTCGGAACAAACCTTGTTCCACTATTTTCGCAGCTGGTGGAAGTAGCAGAATGAAAGTAGCGGAATGAACATCTCTATCGCATCATGCCGCTCATTGCGGAAGAGCTTTTTCCGTCGGAAAAAGTTACCACAGCGGCTTTCCGCTTCAGCCCTAATCAGAAAATGATAAATCAGTAATATGGAAACAAACAAAAAATAACTGAATTTTGGGGTACCAGGAAATTTGAGTGTTGCTCGTGGGTACTGACTGCATTACCCATTTCAACTGTACTCAGGAGTGGTCCCAGCAAAGTTTGTGGCCTTGCTATCTTCCATCTTTAGGTGTAGTTTTTAGCTCCTTGAGGCAGGGACCAGCTTTGTGGACGTACAACGCCTGGTTCAATGAGGGGGCTGCTCCGCGAGGCACTGCCGTAACAGACAACCTCATGATGGAAATAAATGCGTGTGACCATTCTTGGCAGGGAGGAACGTGGAGTTGCAGAGGCATTTGGGGAGTAGTTAGACTCTAAAGGCAGGCATCCAGCATCTACTCCCCTCCCCCTTTCCCCCGCAAAAAAAAGAAAAAAAGAATTCTGATTCCTCCTAACCTTGATCGTCAAGTTCAAAGTCCCCCAAAATGGGGAAAATAATTACGTTCCCCTCCCCCCACCCCAACCCAGGGCAGTTGGAACCAATTTAGGAGGCCGTCATTCTTTCCAAGCTAGAGTATTATTGCATTAAATTAAGTGGGTATATATATTTCAAGTGTAGGATCAGGTCATGTTTATTTATATATTCCTATATATATTTAAAAGCACTACAAAGAGAGCGTTCATGGTGGCATGTCAGATGCACTAGACGTTAAACTTTCATTTTAATTGACAGTTTCCAGCAGTTGCCAAACAAGAGCAGTTTAGCAAAGATGTTGCCGATTCCACTCTGGGTAGTCAGGACTGTAATGGCGTCAATGCTTTTAATGGGGAGTTGGGAGTAGCATCTCCCCACCTGCGTCCTTAGCATTTTACCCAACTTTGATAAAAATTGGTGAAATCTTCCACAAAATTTTGAGGGAAAATTGGTGAAATCTTTCACAAAATTTTGAGAAAATTGCAAAAATTGGCTCCATGTTATTTCCCTGAGGCTCATGGAATGTCATTTGAAAACTATTTAACATTTGCAAAATAGTATACACACATATATTTTGGAAATTTCAAGATAAAAAATTGAAATTGGGGAATTTTCTTTGCACTTTTGAGAAAAATTGCAAAATTTGGTTCCATGTTATTTCCATGAGGCTCACACTGGCAATAAGAGGGAAGCAACTAAGGTCATGTGAAAACAACTATATCACTTTTGAAAAAAATAAATAATAATAATGGCAATTTCCAAACCATAGACTGATAGTGATTGTCAGAATTTTAAGAAAATCCCCAAAAGTTGCTCCATGCTCTTTCAAAGGGAATCATTCTGAGTTTCACTATTCTGATCAACATTTCTAACATAGAGCTATTCCCTTGACCCTCAAAGTTCATCAGCAATTTTCCAAAATTGAACAACATTTTTAAGACACTTTGGTGCAATAGAAATTGGGTGAGTTTTGTTGTTTTTATTTTGCATGAAGATTTCCAATCAGCATCTAGCGACCACCTAGAGACAAACAATCTCACTCTCACTGTTTCAGGGGTGGTACTCCAGAGGGGTTACCGGATACCGGATTTACTGGTATCAGATCTCCCAATACTGGATTTTAAACATTGCCGATTTTACCTGTTTATTTTACATTGCGGCCATTTTTAAATGGCGGCGATGTAAAAAATCCGGTAAAGCCAGTAACATTAAAAATCCGGTATTCTGATACCGGTAAGTATTGGTATTATCGGATTAATCCGATACCAGCCATTATCAGTATTATCGGATTCATCTGATACCAATAGTCCCACCCCTTGTTTCTACGACTGGGAAATAAATTATCGTAAACCTTTCGGATTACATGCAGCGTTGTTGTGTGTGATAGACACCCCTGGACTGGAAGCCAGGATTATCAGTATCTAAAACATTCATCACCTGGGCTACTGGTTGGCCTCTTATGCTCTCTGGGGAAACCACTAGCAAGGAACACACACGAGAGATGTCCTGACTCTCAGAGCACCTACACATGTACTTCAAGTATGTGTTCCTAAAGTTGTGTTAAGTTAGCGGTAGATATAATCAATCTCTGGAGAAACCCCATGGTATCTGTTCTGTGTAGTTCAGCTGTTACATGAGTGCTACAATAAATGTCAGGGCCATAGTTAGAGTTAGGGCAAGCAGCTAGGTTGAGCTGGGCCCCAGTGCAAGAGGTGGAATGAACCCCCCACTGTGCCACCAGGGAAGGGTAAAGGAGAGGGGGGGTCACAGGGCAGGGGGGAGCAGGAAGTTGCCAGGGCAACAGGAATAGGGGGCTTGCTGGAGTGCATGACAGGTGAGCCGCCACCGACTTGCTCAGTGCTCCTTGGCTTCACCTATTATAGTTATGCCCATGGTAATCACTGCTTACTAGTCTGGTGGCAGAATGCATGGTAGTAACCACCAAGTGGTAACACCAATGACATTTGTAAGGTGTGAGCACTGCAGGTAGGGATTAGAAACATAGCCTGTGCACAAAGCCCCAAGCCGCCCCTCCCCATGTCTTGCTAATCCGGCCTCCGCTTTTAGACGTGCTCCGGGGGTCGCGGATTTAAATAATCCGCCACTTGGAAAGGCTAGTGGCTTGGTTTTGAGAGGAATTGACAATGGATAGAAGGAGAAACAAGACAAAATGTCAGTCAGACTTGCATTTCAAGCCTTCCCTATTAAAAGATTTTGAGGCGAAATACAGGGGTGTGCAATTCATTTTTGTAATTTTAATTACAAAAGCCATTCCTGAGCATGGAGCTTAACACCAAAAGTCCACCTAATTGCAGAAATAAGCAGGAGGGGATTAATGCCATCTTAGAACACAATCCAAACTGGGAAGTCACTGTGATGGAGCAGGTGATAGTCCCTTTAAGAGGGCCTGCTCGTCACCTTGGCAACGCCCCCTTCTGGGGCTATAAGAACAGTAGGCCCTAGGCATCAAGAAGTCAGTTTGAAGGGAGCCAGGGAGCTGACCCTGGAGGGACAACGAGAGGTGACGTGGACCCTGTAAAACCCAAGTGACAGAATTTGGTGTGGAAGCAGAGTAAAGGACTGCTCAATGAGACTTGGGGGACTTGGGGATGGGTTCGGCAAAGGCTTATGGGACACCGTCACCCCATGCTACATTGACGATCAAAGTGTCTTCTCTTTTGAGAAGAGTTCCAAAGAGGGAACCTTTCTCAAAAGAGATCAGTGATTATGTGTAAACCCCAGGAGAGGAGAACCAGGAGGAAACGTGCTATCTGTCTAGGATGGCAGCTGGGAACCCACAAAGCAAGCCCCAAACCAGGAAAACTTCCATAGGATCAGCTTCTCTTAGAAGCCCTAAACCCGGTACAAGTTCCTTGCAGTTTTGCTGATTAAACTTTTGGGCAATGATGCCCCTACATCAATCCCTAAAACTACTGGTGCCTAGGTCTGAAACCAAAGGAAGCCATCTGTGACTTTGACTGAGCTCAGCCTTCAGTTTTCAGGACATGAACTCAAAAACTCCAGAACGGAGCCCGTGGGGAGAATAGGTAAAATCAAGTCACTCAGTTGGCCAATCCTTCTGCAGAGTTAAAACACCAAGGAGACAGCCAGGCAGAACTATTTGGGTGCCAAGTCCCAAAGCACAAATAATATCAGGTGCATACAACTCTCGCCAAGTCTGGCCCCAGATACATCTCCAGCTTCCAGACCCTAGGCCTGAAATAACAACTGCAAACAAGACAGGTTTCTCTAGAAAAAGGAGGTTAAGCCAAGAAACTTGTCTTGCATGGAAGAGGAGCCAATGGAGAGAAATGATCAGGGATTAGGTCATGGATGCTAGTAATACAGGTTCCAGAGACACCGGCAGGGTGCGAGCAACCACCAAACAGAGCTTCAGGATTATGGGATGGATCAAAAGGGCTGAGGTAGGGCTGGGAAGTGGGACAATTGCAGGGATGGGGATTTATCCAAAGCATGAGTGTGCCGTGCTGGTTTGGCTGCCAAGATTCTCCAGGCTGGAATGGGAGGCTTTGAAACCATGGAGTTAGGCAATGGGGCGGTGTCTTGGGGTTGGGGAAGGAAGCGGTCCATAGCAGAGTGCCCTGCCCAGCAGTCAAGTGAGAATGGGATGCAACATCCAGGAGCAGCCAAGAAGTCAGAGCAGGGAACAAGGGGAGAAGACAAGCTCAGGTCAAGGAACCAGCTGAGTTGGGCAGTCAATCCAACAGCTGCAGCACAGTGTGGAGGAGGATTGAGGGTGAGGGCAAGATTTATAATAGGTCTATAATTATTTGTTAATAAGAAGAGTATGGAAAAAATTACCTCCCAGGTATTCCATATTCACAACATCTTGAGATTCATCTCCCCCCCCCCCCCAAAAAAAAAAAATCTTTTTAAGTCACTAAATGAATTAAAAAATATAGTTTCTATGATTAAGATTAATACGTTCCTGTTGTGGGTAAAGAAATTTGAAGCAAAGAAAAAGAAAAAAATGGCATATAAAAATATATATGAATATTAACAGTTAAATCTCGTAACACGCACCGTTAAGAAGCTTTGGTGCGTGTGATGAGGGGCTCCCAAAAACTGTCCTTATGTCTTAAGCTCTGGAATTCTTTCCAGCGGTGTTTCATGAGAGGGTGGAAGGGTGAGCTTGAGAGGAACGGGAGGGGAGAGTGACCGGAGTGGGAAGATTAGGGTGAGTGGCTCCCCTGGGTGAGGGTAGAAGCAGGAAGATTTGGGAGACGCCCAAGAGCCTTTTGTGAAAGTGAGGAGCGAGGGGATAGGCCTCAGGTAGGGGCGAAAGTTCATTTCTGACCAGATTCCATTTTTGACAATTCGATCGTTGTGAACAAATCTCAGAACAATTTATCGTTCCGATTTTCGTTCCACTGCAACGACCGAAAACATTCAGATGCACAAAATGGCGGCAGCCATGCGTACAATGGTGGCACCGTGACAGTTACCGCCAATTGCGCATGGACAGGATGGCCTCTATCCCTTTTGTGCCCGAGCAAAACAGCCAATAGAAATTCTGATTGAAAATTTAGATTGAACGGAATTCCAATCAAAATTTCAACAGCCCTTCCCGTTTTCATGGATGTGTTCCACGACAATGGAAGGCCTGCTTCAAACCTGTCCTAGCTTGGAAAAGAGAGACTTCCATGAGAGAGGTGGAGGAGTAGGGGTAGGTGAAGTGGAGTGGTTGGGATTATTGGGGTGGAGGTGGGATTATTCTTTCACATGTATTTCAATTGATTTTTTGTTTATGAGTGCTCCGTTGGGTTCTCATCTGGAGGGACTACTTGATAGTCCATCCTGGTGATACTTCCCCCATGCCGGAGGGATCGAGAGAGTGGGACTGTGCTCTGTTTGGAGTTGCTCAGTCCTCAGCCAGTGGCTGAGAGGAGAGGGAGGGTGGAGATATTGGAGATGAAAAGATACCCATTGGTGAAGCCCTTCGTAGCAGAAGGCAGGTGCGCACAGCTGTAGATTCCCAGAAAAGACAACGGGGAGGGAAGAGAAAGCAAAGAGATCATTACATTGATTCTGCAAAGGAAAAGCACCGAGCTAGCACGGAAACAATCACATTTGCAGTAGGGGTGTACATACAGCTGAAACGAGATCTCACATTTCTCGAGAATCTCGACGAGAACCAACTTCTCAATGGGATTCCTGAGAACGAGAAGAAACCTAGAATCGGGCAATTCTCAACCCACTCTCACGAGATTCTCAGTAACCTTAAGTACCCTTAAAAATGCTCTAAGCATGCGCAGAATGGCCATCATGGCACTTCTGCAAATGCGTGGCCCCTTTCCAAGATGGCGTGGGTCACACCAGTGTCATTAAGGGCAGCTGTTTCTGACCACGTGCAAAACAGCTGCTCCTTTCCAAAATGGTGCCAACTCGGCCTGCACCATCTTGGAAAATGGCCACGCATGCGCAGAATGGTCTGGTGGCCACCTGCGCATGCTCGGGGTAATTTTTTAGGGGTTTTTAAGGCTACCAAGAATCTCACAAGAATCTCAAAATCCTGGCAAGAACATTCCGAGATCTCGCTAGTGCTTCTTGATTCCCACGAGATTTTCGCAAGCACCTACTGGCTTCTCGTTTCAGTCCTAGGGTGCAATTTGTTGGGGGTTTTTTTAATTACTAAAACAAATGAAGCCCCATTTGTTTTAGTAATCAAAACATGAAAATGGTTGACTATGCAAATGTTGCTTTCATCCATTTTCTTTTTAAATATAAAAATTAAAAACTTAAAAAATGTGCGCATGCACAAAATGGCCACTACAGCTGTTCTGCGCATGTGCACCCTCCCCCAAAATGGCGACAGCAGCATCGTTTTTGGAAAAAGGCACGCATGCAGCAGAGAAAAGCCCTGTCAGCCACTTTGGGCTTGCAGAGTGATATTTTTTTATTTTAAAAATAATTAAAATATCACTGAGCATGGGCAAATGGCCGTGAGACCATTCCTTTCCCGAAACGGCAACGGCAGCATCAGCGCCATTTTGGAAAAGGCTGCGCATGCACAGAACGATCCGGTGGCTGTTTTGTGCATACGGAGTGATTTTTATTATTTTTTAACAACATAAATGGGAAAAAACCCAAGAACGGTAGTGTCGTAACAAAGGGGTTTTTGTAAATGAAAACGGCAGGGGTGCCTTCGGCACGCCCCTAATTTGCAGTACCCAACTTGACCCACCACTGTTGGGTACTAACTGGTACCTGATTAGTCCTCAGTGGGTTGCCCAAAGTCCTGATTTACCAACTTCCAGTCCTGAAATACCACTTCCCGATAACAATTTTTCAAGTTATCGTCCTGATTTTCACTATTTTCCCATACTGATTTATCGATCAGTAAATGGTAAATCAGTACCTCAGTAACAGCAAATGCCGATGTTCTGGGCAGTCCGGTTCCCAATTGGTTATTGGATAGCCTGTTGAGCACCCGACACGGTGCTCAAAATTGCAGGTATAACTTGTAGGTAGTAAATCAGGGACCTGTTTCAGCTTTATGCCAGACAGAGGGACATCTGCTGACTGACTGAAAGACAGCCCTGGAGTCAAAATCCCAGATACAAAACCCACAAGGCCGGGCGATGTGTGAGCTTAAGGCATCAATCTGACTTGTCCTTCCAGAAACAATCGCTGGCCCCTAGCAGCGTGGAATTCTGCTTTGATTTGGGCATCCTAAGACAATAATACAGGTTGGGGAGAGACGCTCACCTCATCCAGCACAGAGGACAGCTCGTTCTGGTAGATTTCCCCCGTCCGTGCAAACAGTTGAGAGAGTGAAAGGGAACAAGGATAAATTAGAAACAGGTGTAGCGATGTCTGAGAAAATCAGAATTATCCTCATTTTATATTTGCACCCCTTCTTGTCCCAATCATGGCTATGGGCAGCTGGCAATAATTAAAAAATAACCTTGTCAATTAAAATGTATTAAAAATTAAATCCCACCCTTCCCAGGTTTCCAACCACCCCGTCTTACCCAATCCCACTCCTCCACCTCACGATTTGAGTCCCCTTCCCTCCCAAAGCTGCTCTCCCTCCCCACTCCTCGTAAACAAGGGCCATCATTTAAAAAAGCTTTCGACCCTATTCCCAGCTAGAGTTGAAATGAGAATCAAAATTATTCTCGTGAGAATCTCGTGAGAACCGAGAACCATTACCGAGATATCAGCAAGATCTCATGAGATTCTAAAAAAAAAAAAAACCACAACGCTCTGTACAAGCCCAAAATGGCTGCCTCAGGGGAGAACGTCTGTGACAGACTAGGCGGGGCTGGTGGGGGGTGTCCAGCCTGCTCAGAGGATGCTGCAGTCTCGAGTAACTGGCAACAAGGAACTCCCATTACCTCAAAGCCAGGGATGTGGTGGAGAGCCGGCTGTGAAAGGGAAAGATAAAAAGAGACAGTTGATGCTCCTGGCACTAAGCCACAGAGATTCTGCTTCAAAGACAGGCAGCCTCCGTCACTCCCCGGAGCACCTCATTATCTGTCTGTCTGTCCTTCTGTCTATCTGTCTTATGTGGAAAACACCATTATCCTCATTTCACAAGCAGGGGGAATGCTGCGCAGTCTGTAGCTGGGGAGGTAGCGTCCAACCCACTAGATTTGAGGTGTTTTTAATTGGATTTTTCCAGTTCTGCAGCTAGTTTTTACATGCCCCCATTCCAGCTCCTGGATCATTTCACACCTGGGATCAAGCTACTACCCCACTGAAAGACCGAGCTCAGGAGAAGGAAGGAGAGAGGAGGGCAGGCGCAACGGGAGAGGGGACAGATCGCACTGACAGACTGAGCTCAGGGGAAGGGGGCAGAGAGGAGGGCAGGCGCACAGGGAGAGGGGACAGATCGCACTGACAGACTGAGCTCAGGGGAAGGGGGCAGAGAGGAGGGCAGGCGCACAGGGAGAGGGGACAGATCGCACTGACAGACTGAGCTCAGGGGAAGGGGGCAGAGAGGAGGGCAGGCGCACAGGGAGAGGGGACAGATCGCACTGACAGACTGAGCTCAGGGGAAGGGGGCAGAGAGGAGGGCAGGCGCACAGGGAGAGGGGACAGATCGCACTGACAGACTGAGCTCAGGGGAAGGGGGCAGAGAGGAGGGCAGGCGCACAGGGAGAGGGGACAGATCGCACTGACAGACTGAGCTCAGGGGAAGGGGGCAGAGAGGAGGGCAGGCGCACAGGGAGAGGGGACAGATCGCACTGACAGACTGAGCTCAGGGGAAGGGGGCAGAGAGGAGGGCAGGCGCACAGGGAGAGGGGACAGATCGCACTGACAGACTGAGCTCAGGGGAAGGGGGCAGAGAGGAGGGCAGGCGCACAGGGAGAGGGGACAGATCGCACTGACAGACTGAGCTCAGGGGAAGGGGGCAGAGAGGAGGGCAGGCGCACAGGGAGAGGGGACAGATCGCACTGACAGACTGAGCTCAGGGGAAGGGGGCAGAGAGGAGGGCAGGCGCACAGGGAGAGGGGACAGATCGCACTGACAGACTGAGCTCAGGGGAAGGGGGCAGAGAGGAGGGCAGGCGCACAGGGAGAGGGGACAGATCGCACTGACAGACTGAGCTCAGGGGAAGGGGGCAGAGAGGAGGGCAGGCGCACAGGGAGAGGGGACAGATCGCACTGACAGACTGAGCTCAGGGGAAGGGGGCAGAGAGGAGGGCAGGCGCACAGGGAGAGGGGACAGATCGCACTGACAGACTGAGCTCAGGGGAAGGGGGCAGAGAGGAGGGCAGGCGCACAGGGAGAGGGGACAGATCGCACTGACAGACTGAGCTCAGGGGAAGGGGGCAGAGAGGAGGGCAGGCGCACAGGGAGAGGGGACAGATCGCACTGACAGACTGAGCTCAGGGGAAGGGGGCAGAGAGGAGGGCAGGCGCACAGGGAGAGGGGACAGATCGCACTGACAGACTGAGCTCAGGGGAAGGGGGCAGAGAGGAGGGCAGGCGCACAGGGAGAGGGGACAGATCGCACTGACAGACTGAGCTCAGGGGAAGGGGGCAGAGAGGAGGGCAGGTGCACAGGGAGAGGTGGACAGATCCATGATCTGGAGGCCCTCGTCTTGCCTCTTCCTGAGGGCACCCCTTGGAAATCTCTGCTCCAATTTGTACAGATTTTCAAAGTAGACCCTGGGAGGGAAAAGACTCCCTACCCCGGGGCTAGATGGTTTCATTAATCACTTCTGACTTTTAACATCTCCACCCATCAATAGTTTTGATGACAGCGGGGAAAGCCATCGTAAACCTGCCTGATATCAGGAGGAGGATACTACTACTGCTTTACATTACTGTTCCTCGTTCAGGGTCCCTGTCTCCCCTGTAACCAAGCTAAGTGCATGCCCCTCTGACTTCTCAACTTCATGAATGTCTCCCTCCCACTCCTATGTCCCCTCTCTCCCTTGTCTCTCCTCTCTGACTCTCTAGATTGTAAGCCTCTCTGGGCAGAAGTTCTAATTAGTGATTGTTCAGTGCCAGGCATATTGGTGGTGCTATATATCATTAACAGCAGCAACAATTATGATTAGTATTCTATAACACAGAGAGGAGAGACACGGGAGAGAGGGGGAGATGTTCATGACATTGAAAAGTCAGAGGGGCATGCACTTAGCTTGGTTACAGCGAGACAGGGACCCTGAATAAAGAACAGTAGAATGATCATCAGAGAGCAGAATTTGGGGGCAAAGAATGAGCAGCAAAAGGCTGATGAAAGGCAGAGGTTTTTAGGAGAGATTTGGAGGGAAGGAGCAGATTTGGGTGAAAACAGACACACACATAACACCTCTTTAACATTTCTTATGCAAGTTGCAGGGCTGCATAGGGGGCCAATACAGCCCTGCGACATGCATAAGAATTGTTCAAGCAGTGTTAAAGCAGAGTTACGTGCATGTCTGTTTTCACCCTGTGTGTGTTCATGGAGGGCATTCCAGGCCTAGGGGGCAGCACTTGAGAAGGGCTGAAGGGGTTTAGGAAGCAGGAGACTCTGGGGTGGCTGAGAGTGGTGGGAGAGAAGTTTCCCAGTGGGACTGGGATGGAACATAACAGGAAAGGAAGGCAGAAAGCTGGGGTGGAGCAAGGCCATGAAGAGCCTTGAAGGGGAAGGGAAGGTGTTTGTGCTGGCTGGCTGCAAAGGGGTGGAAGGAGCAGAGGAGGGGTTGGGCATGCTCAAAGCAGTGGATGACCTTGGCAGGAGAGATCCTTGCCGGCATTTGCTCCATCTCTCCACTGACCGAGGTTCAAGGCCAGCGAGGGAGCGCTGCTCTCCTGCTGTAGGAGGTAACTTCCCTGCAACATCGTCTGTGATGTAGACACAGCTCTTCTGGCTGCTAACCCAAACCGATCTGTCTGGCCAGAAGCCCTATCGCAACTCCTACCAAGGTCACTAGATGCATTTGCCGGCTGACTTTGGGTGCATGAGCACACCCTGAGCAACCTCTCCTCCACAGAGAGGGACCCCTACGGCACAGCTGCCCTGCCCGCCATGGACATGCAGCAAAACCCGTCGTCGCAGACAGCCTCAGGTGAGTGCACGGACCCAGGGCACGCAACCAACGTAGGCTTGGGCTGTGCCAATTCCCACATTCTATGCCATATCCAGGGAAGGAGGGAAATCAATGAGCGACGCTAATGTTTCCAGAGGAATTAGACACTTGGTTGGCTTCCAAGTCGCCCACCCAATTGGCTTGGTTGGCTTCCAAGTCGCCCACCCAATCCCTCCTGGCAGAGACCCAGGGCAGAGTGGCAGCCAGAGCCTGGTGAGTTGTCTTGATGGAGGCAAGGTACACAAGGACACAGGGTGCATGGCCAAAGACAAGTCTCTCCCCTGTTGACGGGGGTCCGTGCACCCATCTGTCCCATCTATAGGGGCCCACCCCCCATCTTTCCCCTGTTGGCCCGCGTTGCCTGTCTCTCCCCCACTGGCTGTGGGATGCACACGCCTATCTCTCCCCCACTGGCTGTGGGATGCACACTCCTATCTCTCCCCCACTGGCTGTGGGATGCACACTCCTATCTCTCCCCCACTGGCTGTGGGATGCACACTCCTATCTCTCCCCCACTGGCTGTGGGATGCACGCTCCTATCTCTCCCCCACTGGCTGAGGGATGCACGCTCCTATCTCTCCCCCACTGGCTGAGAGACCCACACACGCGTCTCCTCCCCATTGGCTGGAGATCATGTCTCTCCATGTTGGCTGGTGCCTGACTTCCTTCGCAGGAGGCAGGTTATTCGATCCTGCTCTTGAAACACAAGGCTATACTGTAAAAATGCCCTGGCATTTACCCCTCCCTATGGGTTATTCAGGAGTTAGGCTGTCCACACTTGCTCTCCGCTGAAGAACAAGGACGTATCATATATTGTTTAATTTCTATTCCCCTGCCAGGGACTGGTCCTTTTACCTATGCAACCTACATTGGTTTAGAGGCTACATTTTGTGTTTTTATTTATGTTAATTTGAATAAGTCTTGTCAATGTATTGTCGTAGAGTCTTTGTCTACTTTTGTACATTTTGTTTACTTGGCTACGGCAAGAGCTGATGCTGTAATGAACTAAACTAAACTGTTGGCTGGTGCCCAAGCACCCATCTCTCTCCCATTGGCTGGGGGGACCCACACACCTGTCTCTTCCCCATTGGTTGGTGCCCAATCACCCATCTCTCTCCCATTGGCTGGGTGGACTCACACACCTGTCTCTTCCCCATTGGCTGGTGCCCAATCACCCATCTCTCTCCCATTGGCTGGGGGGACTCACACACCTGTCTCTTCCCCATTGGCTGGTGCCCAATCACCCATCTCTCTCCCATTGGCTGGGGGGACTCACACACCCGTCTCTTCCCCATTGGCTGGTGCCCAAGCACCCATCTCTCTCCCATTGGCTGGGGGGACCCACACACCCATCTCTTCCCCATTGCCCAAGCACCCATCTCTCTCCCATTGGCTGGGGGGGACTCACACACCCGTCTCTTCCCCAAGCACCCGTCTCTCCCCCATTGGTTAGGTTTCAAGAATTGACCCCTCCCCATTAGTTTAGGTCCAAACGCAGGATGCTTAACCACTGCTTTGGTTCCAAGGACTGGCCCATCTTCGTGAGCTCTCTAGCAGGCAGCCTGGATTCTCCCCCTTCCTGCAGGTTTAAGCAGCTGACCACATCCCATGTCAAAGAAATCCTGGGACGTTCATTTGATCACCCATTCTGCAGAGAGTAGTGTCTGCTCTTTGCGTGGTGAATTGGTGGTTGATGCACCAAACTCAGCCTGGCTATAAGTGGAGAGATGCATCAGAAACCTTCTTAATCCAAGCTCAGCTCCCAAAATGTCGGGAATACTGATGGAAAGAGCAACCAAGGTTAGTGACAGAGGAGGGAAGCTCTGCAACCAATATGGGGGTGTGAGGCTATCAGTCAGCTGCCCAGCTTAGCCACGGCAGGGGATGCTGCTGGCTTGATGCTTCAGCCAATGACCGGAGCAAACTCGCAGAGACTAGAGAGGGCGTGCTGCCCAGCGGCCTGTCCAAGATGCAGGACGAGCTGCTAGTGTAGGCAGCAGCTCTCTTGAAAAGGTGGGTACGGCTCAATTTGTGCCAAGGATCGGCACTTTTTACAGACCCTGTCACTGCTCTGCAAGAGCCTACCTCTGTCTGGATGCAGAAACATCGGCCTCAACCCCGGTCTCTTTCTGGACAGGGTTGGGGCTAATTGGGGGCAGTTGCATCCGTCCCCACTCCCTCCCAGCCCCAAGCAAAGGCTGGCAAAATAGTTATGGGAACAGGAGCATGTGGAGTTGTGGCGACCGGTAGGGCACTTCCTCCAGTTTCTGAGTCCCCCACCCCCACCACTGTAAACAGGGACTTCTGGGGAAGGCTTGAGCCCCTGGACTTTGATTTCACAAAGGGTGTCATAAGAATATTAAGAAGTGCCATACTGGGTCAGACCAATGGTCCATCTAGCCCAGCATCCTGTCTCCGACAGTGGCCAATCACGGTGGCTTGGGAGAAGCACCCANTCTCCGACAGTGGCCAATCACGGTGGCTTGGGAGAAGCACCCAACAGGTCATAATGGGGGATCCATTCCCTGTTGTTTTCCCCCAGCTCTGCTCATGTTCCCCGATCCTGTCTGGCTAATAGCTGCTAACGGACCGATCTTCCAGAAACTTGTCCAAACCTCTTTTAAACTCTGCTATAGTACTGGCCCTTACCGCAGCCTCTGGCAGTGGATTCCAGTTCCACCACCCAATTATAAGCTTTAGACGTAACGTCAACGGGTGTCTGAATGTGTGTTTTGACCTTGATATGAACACCGGTTTGGCCCTGTGTTCACCATGGGCGTCTTTCGACATAACTAAGATCGGATGTCAAAACTCCTGAGCGTGTGTTTGGCCATTGTGTGTAAGCACCATAACAATCCCAACACCAATTTGGCCCCCCGTTAAACACGTGATTTGAACACCACTGCATCACAAATTTCCATGTTCTGGCTCAACACTGTGTCTAATGATATCGCGTGGCGTGTTAGCAGATACAACATGGGGAATGCTGAGATCGGGGGGGCGAGCAAAACACCGATTTGCCCCAAGATGGGCTGTGTGTCTAAGTAGCGCCACACGGTGAACACGGGGCCAAACCGGTGTTCCTATCAAGGTCAAAACACACATTCAGACACCCATTGACGTTATGGGTTCACCGTGTGGCACTGCTTAGACACACGGCCCATCTTGGGGCAAATCGGTCTTTTGCTCGCCTCCCGATCTCTGCATGCAAACGCTGCCGCCTCGTTCCCCGTCTTGTACCTGCTAACGCGCCACATGATATCATTAGAGACAACGCTGGTCATGTGTTCAGCCAACACATGCAAATTGCCTTTGTGATGCAATGGTGTTTCACATCGCCAAACTGGGGTCGGGACTGTTATGGCGCTTACACACAGCGGCCGAACACGTGCTTAGGGGTATTGACACCCCATCTTTGTTATGTCTAAATACGCCCTAGGTCTAAAGACACCCAAAGACTCGCTTTGCCCTTCTTCAGCCTCAAGATTAGGGATTGGCGCCGGGCAAGCTGCAATCCTCAATAGTCGTTTGTCCTGGAATGTGTGACATGGCTATAAATAGGGATGTAGATATGGGGACACTGCAGCCCCTGAGTCCGTGAGGTAGGGGGGAGACTCCCTTGGGGAGCTGTGTCCCCTGTCACAGGGAAGGGGAGTGGGGAGGCATTCCAACCAAGCTACACCTCTGGAAAGAGAAGGGATCCGTCCCCTCACCTCCCCCCAAATACAGAGCATGTCCACAGTGTGAGCAATCCCCAGGCTAAGACTCGAGGCCAGAAGAAGGGAAGGGAACCTTTTCTTCCTCCAGGGTTACCCTGAAAATGACTACAAGCTCCAAGGGCCACACAGAAGTTGGAAGCAGGGGAGGGTCAAGCTCCTGGACCTGTCCCCCTCTCCCTGTGTGCCTGAGCTCACTCTCAGTGCAATCTGTCCCCTCTCCCTGTGTGCCTGCCCTCCTCTCTGCTCCCTTCCCGAGCTCAGTCTGCCAGTGCGATCTGTCCCCTCTCCCTGTGCGCCTGCCCTCCTCTCTGCTCCCTTCCCCTGAGCTCAGTCTGTCAGTGCGATCTGTCCCCTCTCCCTGTGCGCCTGCCCTCCTCTCTGCCCCCTTCCCCTGAGCTCAGTCTGTCAGTGCGATCTGTCCCCTCTCCCTGTGCGCCTGCCCTCCTCTCTGCCCCCTTCCCCTGAGCTCAGTCTGTCAGTGCGATCTGTCCCCTCTCCCTGTGCGCCTGCCCTCCTCTCTGCCCCCTTCCCCTGAGCTCAGTCTGTCAGTGCGATCTGTCCCCTCTCCCTGTGCGCCTGCCCTCCTCTCTGCCCCCTTCCCCTGAGCTCAGTCTGTCAGTGCGATCTGTCCCCTCTCCCTGTGCGCCTGCCCTCCTCTCTGCCCCCTTCCCCTGAGCTCAGTCTGTCAGTGCGATCTGTCCCCTCTCCCTGTGCGCCTGCCCTCCTCTCTGCCCCCTTCCCCTGAGCTCAGTCTGTCAGTGCGATCTGTCCCCTCTCCCTGTGCGCCTGCCCTCCTCTCTGCCCCCTTCCCCTGAGCTCAGTCTGTCAGTGCGATCTGTCCCCTCTCCCTGTGCGCCTGCCCTCCTCTCTGCCCCCTTCCCCTGAGCTCAGTCTGTCAGTGCGATCTGTCCCCTCTCCCTGTGCGCCTGCCCTCCTCTCTGCCCCCTTCCCCTGAGCTCAGTCTGTCAGTGCGATCTGTCCCCTCTCCCTGTGCGCCTGCCCTCCTCTCTGCCCCCTTCCCCTGAGCTCAGTCTGTCAGTGCGATCTGTCCCCTCTCCCTGTGCGCCTGCCCTCCTCTCTGCCCCCTTCCCCTGAGCTCAGTCTGTCAGTGCGATCTGTCCCCTCTCCCTGTGCGCCTGCCCTCCTCTCTGCCCCCTTCCCCTGAGCTCAGTCTGTCAGTGCGATCTGTCCCCTCTCCCTGTGCGCCTGCCCTCCTCTCTGCCCCCTTCCCCTGAGCTCAGTCTGTCAGTGCGATCTGTCCCCTCTCCCTGTGTGCCTGCCCTCCTCTCTGCCCCCTTCCCCTGAGCTCAGTCTGTCAGTGCGATCTGTCCCCTCTCCCTGTGCGCCTGCCCTCCTCTCTGCCCCTTCCCCTGAGCTCAGTCTGTCAGTGCGATCTGTCCCCTCTCCCTGTGCCTGCCCTCCTCTCTGCTCCCTTCCCCTGAGCTCAGTCTGTCAGTGCTTGGGGCAGGAATTGGATCCAGATCCAGGAACTGGGAAAGGGCCACATTAAAAACTAGCCGTGGCCTGCAATTGGCCCCTGGGCCTGAGATTTCCCCATTCTTGCTTAGGCCTTAACATTCCAGGAAACGCTGCCCACGGGTACAGGCAGCCGCCGCCACGCACCTTCTCTCGCTGGATCAGTTCAAAGGCAGCCAGTAGCTCCCCGATATTTCGATTCCCCTTCCTGACCGGATACCAGGCCAGTCGCGGTGAGCGCTCCAGGCTGGGCTTGCAAATACAGCGGCCCATGAACTCGTCAGCGCCCTAGGAGGAAACAATTTGCTGCGGTCAGTCAGTGACAGAGACTTAGTCCGCCATCTTGAGTCTTTACAGAACTCAAGCCTTACTTGAGGGCTTACTCATCTTGAGTCTTTACTGAACTCAAGGAACTTGAGGGCTTACTCCTGCTCCGCACGGCTCCCTATGGACTTGCCAAAATCACGAGGTAGACCCCCTGTCGCCAAAGAATCCAAGTCTCCATGTCTTACCCCCTGAGGTCCTCAGATAATTGGTCTATAGGCTATTGTCTGTGCCCCCCCCCAGGAAACAGGGATAGCTACTGCTTACAGTGCTGTAAAGAAATTTCCCCCTGCAAGGACGCTCCCCTCTAGCCTTTGGCAGGAAGCACAATGCTGTAGAGGAACAGTAACAGGACCTCTCTGGTGTCAGCTAACAGAGGTGGGCGTGGGAAAGCTCTAGCCGTGACACCAACAACTCTCCGGGGTGCTTGGTGACTTGCTGGCTGCTTAGCAGATCCCTGGGAGCCAGTTCGGGCAGCAGCAGGGAATCTCCAGGAGCCACGGGGACCAATTCCATTGGTGGCAATAGCTCTGCAGTGACACTTCCTGCTGCTGCAGCTGCTTCTCAAAGGCCTCAGGGGACAGTTTGGGCAGGAGCACAGGCTCCCAGGAGCCAGATCTGGTTGTGGCAGTGGGTGGCCTCCTGGAGGCGCAGTGGCTGAGTGGTTAAGATGTTCTTCTACATTGCTGAAGGCTGTGGGTTCAAATCCTGCTTGGTCTGCAAGGTCCAGATTGGCAATGGATCTCCTGGGTTCGAGGGAGAAGGATGGATCTGTAGCCCAGCACAGGGTCAACCAGTTTATTTCGAACACCCGGCAATTAAAGTTGAGCTACAGCTGGTTTGAAACAGCCATTCCGGATTTCACAGAACAGTTCAGCGAAAACAGAGCGGTTGTCGGAATTTGGGTCAGAATTCCGATCGAACTATTTGCACATGTGCAAACTGGATGCTGCTCTACACCAAAATGGTAGCCACCATTTTGATGGAGGTGCAGTGACCACTTTGCACACATACCATATGCTGGGGGAGGGGGGAGTTCCAGTTGGTCCACAATCAGAATTTCACCCAATCAGAATTCGAATTGGACCGTCTGAAACACACAGTTCCGTCAAAAATGGAAACTGGGGAAGAATTCCAGTTTCATCCCTGATCTAGCCTAGCTCCCTGCTCCAAATCAGGCTACTCTATTCCTTCAGCATCACGGTCCATTGCAAATCCTTAGTCCCCAAAGTGCACCAGCTCCCTGCACCGCCATTCTCACACTTACGTAGGTGTCATGGTCATAGATTTCCACCACGATGTTGGGAGGGGCATCAGCGATGCTCTGGGGCTCCCCAAAGATCTCAATCTCATAGAAGATGAGAGTCTGGTCCCAGAGGGGGTTCAAGGTGTTCTTCACCACCACGGTCTTCTGGCTTTGGTGGAGGAAGGAGACAATGGCGTAGGGATCTGTGACAAAGACAGGGGAAGTCAGGCAAAGAATGGGCCAAGGGGCTCGCAGGGTATCTGACTGCAGTGACTCTACAGTAAAGACGCCACAGGAGGTTCAAGGTGCTGTGTAGAGCAGATAGGTAATTGTAGCAAGGGGGTGTGATAAGTCCTGGCAGGAGCACCTCTCAGCGGGACACACCTGAGTTTAATTGGCCCAGGTAAACAGAAGCGCTTTATAAACCTGAGCCTAAGGCCCCAGATCCAAGGTCCACCTGCATGGACCGAAACTACAGCTGCGCGTACACACGGTGTGCACGTGCAGGTACCCCTGGAAAGTCCCCCACCTTCCGGCCGCATCACCCCCTGAACAGCTTGGGCGTCGTTTTGGCGCGCGCGCACGCACGGACTCGGACTGGGGCTGTCTGGCCACACTCTAGAAATCACTTCTTTCAGAGTAGCCTCGCTGTCCTACTCCAGCGTCAGTAGCTGTGGACTGCAGCCTAAAAGGGCAGGGAAAGATCCGGCAGGGACGTCACCTGAGGAAAAGACAGTGGGGATTGCGCAACGACAGGGGTTACATTTTGTACCAGTTAATAGATTTGCCCCACAAATTTTCAACTCACTTGCTGGAAAAGACAGGAGACAGCTGGGCTGGATCCTGCAAAGGCTCAACCGCAGCTCCACGCCCACCTACAGTAATAAACCACCCAGCTTGGCAGCCTCTTCTTAACCACGCCCCCCCTGTCTCCGCCAACAGTACGGCTGGTGGCCAAATTATCTTCCGTATATAAATCATAGCACTTTCACCTCTCATTGGAGGTTCTGGACATCCAGGACAGGCTAGTAGAAAGGCGTCCAGTCTCCATTACCAGACTGTGGATGAGGAGAATCAACCCTCCCTGTGCAGCCTGTCCCAGCGTTCCCGCTAAAACCCTGTGCCGTTTCAAACGACAGTTCAGCCAACTTTAACTCCCAGCTGCCGGTTCTTGTCCTGCCTCTGCTCTGACTGCTGAGTTCAAGAGCCCACAAGTGCCCAGGGTAGGGGGGGATGCAATTTCGTATCGTTTAATTAATTACAAAAATGAATCGAGACACATTCGTTTTCACAACTAAGGTAACGAAAACTAATGAATAAGCAAACATTAGTTTGATTTCATTAATTTTCATTTTTATTTTATTTTTTCATTTTATTTTATTAGAAATAAAAAATTTTTAAAAGAAATCACCGTGCATGCGTGAAATGGCCAACGCTGCTGGTGCCATTTTGGAAAAGGGCGCGTGTGCGCAGAACAGCTCCGGCAAACATTTTGTACATGTGCAGTGATTTATTAATTATTAATTATTATTATTAATAATAATAATAATAATAATAATAGAATAAAACAAAAACACAAAAATGGCAGAGTCCATTACAAAAACCTCCAAAAACAAACAGGTTTTTGGAAATAACAATAAATTCTGTGCCTTCTGCATATTGTAGCCCAGAGCTTCCTCCCCATAAATGCGCATAGATAGTAGGGATCGGACTCTGGGTGGAATTTTGGTTTCGGCTCGTCTTGATTTTCTGATCTAATTTTGGTTGCTGGTTTTTTCGGGGGTTTTCCATTAATTCTCCTACCCCGCCTCATTTTTTCTCATTGACTTGAATGGATTTTCTCCCATTAAAGTCAATGAGAACAAACCAGTAAAATTTCAATGGGGGGGTGGGGGGAATGAAATGCCAGAACCAAAAAAGAACTGTAATTTTGATCTACAGTTTTAAAAACCACATAGCCATTTTTGGGCCATTTTGGTTGTATGTGAAACCAAAATTCCCACCCCTATGATCATCCAGTCACCTCAGTTGTGATTTGGATAAACTGAATACGCCAGGCCAGGGCAGCCATGGGATTTGTGAAAATTTGGGACTGTTTTTCTCAAGTTGAAGAGCTGAGCAAGCAGCAGCCTTTGTCCCATTGCAACAACATCCCAGAAAGAGCTATTACAGGTTCCCGTAAAACCAGTAAACCCCATCAGATTTGCAGTACCCAAACCGTCTCAGATGGTTCAGACACAGGACGGTCCTTAGTTACCCCTATGGGAACCCGTCTGCTGTGTTGACGTGTAGAGCTGAAACGAAAAGCTATTTTTCTTTTTGCAAAAAAATTTGCAGAAATGGAATAGCCAATTTTTGTGGAAATCAAACAAAATTGGAAACGAAATTTCAGACGTATAGCTGAAACGAAAAGTTATTTTCCTTTTTGCAAAAAAAAAAAACAAAGCAAAATTCGGAAACAAAATGACCAATTTTGGTGGAATTTGAAAAATTTCGGAACTGGAATTTCAGTATGTGTTTTCTGGTTTCCTTTTTTGCCATTTTTCTGTCTGTTTTTTCTTTCTTCTAGAGATGCCCTTTTTGCATGAGACACCCCCATGCATGGGTGAGTCCTGTGTGTACGGCAGCAGGAGCCACGGTGGGTGGGCAAGCAGGAGTGCTCCCACATAACATGAATGCCCATAACATTCACCCCGGAGTTCTGAAGGAACTCAAATGTGAAATTGCAAACCTACTAGTAGTAATTTATAACCTAACGTTGGCATCTGGCACTGTACCTGAGGACTGGAGGGTGGCAAATGTAACCCCAATATTTAAAAAGGGTTCCAGAGGCGATCCTGGAAACTACAGACCGGTAAGCTTGACGTCTGGGCCGGGCAAAATGGTGGAAACTATCATTAAGAACAGAATCACTGCATATTGATAAACATGGCTTAATGGCAAAGAGTCAGCATGGATTTAGCAAAGGGAAGTCATGCCTCACTAATCTCTTGGAATTCTTTGAGGGCATAAACAAGCATGTGGACAGGGGAGACCCAGCAGATTTCGTGTACCTGGATTTCCAGAAAGCTTTTGATAAGGTCCCACATAAACGACTCTTGAGAAAATTAAAAAGTCATGGGATAGGAGGTAGTGTTTTGCTATGGATTGGTAACTGGTTAAAGGATAGGAAGCAAAGAGTGGGACTAAATGGCCAGTTTTCACAATGGAGGGATGTAAAAAGTGGTGTGCCCCAAGGATCTGTACTGGGACCAGTTCTTTTCAATGTATTCATTAATGATCTGGAAAAGGGTGTTAAGAGTGAGGTGATCAAATTTGCAGATGACACCAAGTTATTCAGAGTAGTCAGAACACGAGCAGACTGTGAGGAGCTGCAGCAAGATCTTACAAGACTGGGTGCCTGGGCATCTAAATGGCAGATGAGATTTAATGTGGACAAGTGCAAAGTGATGCACATTGGGAAAAATAATCCAAATTATGAGTACACAATGCTGGGTACTAAGCTAGGAGTTACCACTCAGGAAAAGGATCTGGGAGTGATTGTGGATAATACACTGAGATCCACAGCGCAGTGTGCAGCAGCAGTCAGAAAAGCAAACAGAATGTTAGGAATTATTCGCAAGGGAATAGAGACTAAAACTGAGGATGTCATAATGCCTCTATACAAATCAATGGTGCGACCGCACCTCGAATATTGTGTGCAGTTCTGGTCGCCCCAACTCAAAAAAGACCTAGCTGAACTAGAAAAGGTGCAGAGAAGGGCAACAAAAATGATCCAGGGTATGGAACAGCCCCCGTATGAGGAGAGGCTTGATAGGTTGGGGCTCTTCAGCTTGGAAAAGAGACGCTGAGAGGAGATAGGATAGAGGTCTATAAAATCATGAGTGGGGTGGAACTTGTAAACAGGGAACGGTTATTTACCCTCTCAACTAATACTAGAACTAGGGGACACGCCATGAAACTCCCAGGTGGCAGAGTAAAAACAGACAAAAGAAAGTATTTTTTCACTCAGCGTACAATGAGGTTGTGGAATTTACTGCCAGGGGAGGTGGTCAAGGCCAGCAGTATCGCTGAGTTTAAAAGAGGTTTGGACAAGTTTCTGGAAGCTAGATCCATTAGCAGCTATTAGCCAGACAGGATTGGGGAACAAAACCCTTTACTGTCGGGAGCCTGGGGATGCCCCACAGGGAATGGATAGCATGGTGACCTGTTGGGTGCTTCTCCCAGGCCACCGTGATTGGCCATTGTCCAAGACAGGATGCTGGGCTCGATGGACCATTGGTCTGACCCAGTAGGGCACTTCTTATACCCACCCACATCCACCCATCACCCACATACAGAGCAACCGGCAACAAGGCTGGTTGCTCCGTGCGTGGGGATGTGTGGGGGTGGGGCTGAGCCAGTGTGAGCCCGTGTACACACACACACACACACAACCCCACATTGGTGTGCACACCAACACACACACCCCAGGGCTGCCCATTTAAAAAGGGCCAGAGTGTGTGTGTAGTTGTCGGGTTGGTCCCAAATGTAAGAGATGGAGACAAAGTAGTTCAGATGATTTCTTTTATTGGACCAACTTTTGGGGGAAGAACAGGCAAGCTTTGGGGCTTCTTGGTGTTCTTCAGTCTTTGGTGGAGGAAGGACCATGGAACAAGTCAGAAGAAATGCATAATACACGACTCCTGTTCTTATGCCTGCGCGTTACGGCTGAAACTAGGAATCGCTGAGAATGGCATTTCTGTCGGAAACAGACCATTCACTGCCTTCCATGCAATGTGAAAACGTACCCCTTTCTCGCAGCTTTGGCTGTTCCGCTACTTTGAATGGTGCTACTTTCACTACTTTGGGCTTTCTATGCTGCTTTTGAGCACGAAATGACAAAAACAAGACACTGGAAAAATGACAGAAGTTGCCCAAAGTTGACAAAAGTGACAAAAATGGTTTTTAAAATGATGAAAACCTGCCACGGGCATTCCCAATTTCAGTGAAAGCCCAACCACAATATGGAATGAGGAAATACCAATGAACGCTCATCAGCGCCCCCAAAAGGTCAAGATTGACCAACGGTACGAGAACAGCCATTCTCGGTTCAGCCCTACCTGCAAACCCCAAACGCGTGCCTATTCTCACCAGCAGAGTTTGGGCCAATAAAAGACAGCCTCTGAACTATGTTGTCTCCATTAGGGATGTGCAGAAGGCACCCCATTTGTTTGCGGTTTAGTTTTCGTTACTAAAAATCCCTTTGTTTTCAGGTTTTCATTTAAAACCCATTCGTTTTCATAACTTTATAACGGCGTACACGGGCAGAACAGTCCAGCAGCCATGTTGCACATGCATGGTGATTTTAGAAAATTTATTTTATTTTTAATTTAAACGGCTGCCAGACCGTTCTGCACGTGCACGCCCTTTTCCAAAATGGCAGCGGAACATCGCCGCCATTTCGGAAAAGTGAAGACAGTCTGCAGACGGATAGTGGCCTTCTGCACGTGTGCAGACTGGCTTGCCCTTTTCCAAAATGGCAGTGTCACCGCCGCTACCATTTTGGAAAAGGGCCCGCACGTGCAGAACGATCTGGCCATACATTTTGTGCACGTGCAGTGATTATTTTTTAAAATTATTCTTTATCATACAACAAAAACAGATGAAAACAAAGAATGTTATTTGCTTATTCGTTCGTTTCTGTGTCCTTTGTTACTAAAAAAAAAACAACTATGGGGCTCCATTTGTTTTAGTAACTAAACAAAACAAATTGCTCACCCCCTAGTCTTTCCATTTCTTTCTTCTGTAATTTAGAGACTCTGGGCACAATCCTATGCCCTGCGTGCGCCGCCTGGCTAACGCCCGCGGGATGCGTGCACAATGCCCGCAGGACACGTGCACAATACATGCATGTGCATTGGAGAGCCGCGTGCAGCAAGTGCACAGCCCGGCCCAACCTGAATCCCCGTGCCCATGCACCCCTGCCTGCTCCATGCACCATGCTTTTCAATCCCCTGGGCCGTGGGGTGCATGGGCGCGGGGGGTCAGGTCGGGCCGGGTTTCGTGCTTGCCGTGCGCGAATCTCCTGTGTACGCATGCGCCGTGCGTGGATCTCCTGTGTACGCATGCGCAGATCTCCTGTGTACGCATGCGCCGTGCGCGGATCTCCTGTGTACGCATGCGCCGTGCGCGGATCTCCTGTGTATGCATGCGCCATGCGTATGTATATTGCACGCGCATCCCGCACGCGGTGTGCTCCCCTCCCCCATAAGTTGCATCGGTGGACAGCGCACGCAGGGCGTAGAATTGCGCCCTCTGTGGGCCCATTATTTTATTTATTGGCATGGATCCTGTACAAACATTTTGCCCTTAAATGGCATTTTATTTCCCAGGTTTGTCCTTATTCTGCTCTTTCCCGTTTTCCGTAAGTCGGAAATGACGGAACAAGGGAAACACGGAAAGAGAGTAACATGGAAAGACCGAATGAACCGGAAAGACAGAATGACAGTTCCCCAATAACAGTGCTCCCTGGAGTACTGGGTACCCCCACCCTGGTAAATCAGCGGCTCAGAAATGTGGATAACAGCCACAAGTCCTGAACTGGCCACCCATTCCGCAGCTGAGTTTCAATCCCGGCTCACCCCACCTCTCAACTCGCTGTGTGGTTCTGCAGCTTGTTGATTCTTTCTGGCCAATGGAGATGTGCCTAATGAGCCGGGACTCTGACGGTAGGATCGGCTACAGCAGGCAGCGCTCCTGCTGGGAAGCACCATTTCCACTTAGCTGCTTTTTTCCAGTAAGAGGGAAGCAGAATGCATAACATCTAGTTCCCTTTTTAAGAGAGGCCTGGTGCCTTTACAGAGCCCCTTTGTCTGTGCCCCCGGTGTCCGCACAAGCTCTCCGTTTACAAGCGTGCGAGTCCCTTTAATGAACTCCTTTCTGCTCTCTTCCAGCGCCGGCGATCCCCGGTTCACATGGTGACCTCGCCGTTCCCCATGTTGTCCTTGGCTGGGTTTTGCCGAAGGATGGAACCATTCCGCACACACACACTTTCAGCTCAGCCAATCAGCACTGATGAGATCACCCTCCTTGAAGCCAGTTTGATTGTTTTAAGAGAATTTCAAACAACACATTCATTGTGGAAACAGAAAGAAGAACAGATCCCGGTGGACGCAGAGGCAGGATGGATTGTTAGGCTGCTCCCGATTCAAAGTAAAGGGGCGATATACTCTTTGAAAGGCTCATCCTTCAACCCTGTTCAAATGAGTCAGAAAGCCGTGCCATGAACAGAAGGAACATGCTCTCAGAGGACCCCATGAGGTTGGGCGGGTTCCAGAATTATGTAGCTGCTCAAAGAAACAGATTGATGTCTTGCTAGTGGAGAACCAGTGTAGCTTAATGGATAACATGCTGGTCTTAGGCTGGGGAAATCAGGGTTCAAAGCTTGACATGAACTCACTGGGTGGCCTTGGGAAAGTCACTCTTCTCTTGGCCTCAGTTCCCCCATCATTAAAATGGGAACAACAACGGCCTACCTCAACGAGATGTTGTGAGCATGAACCAGATAAAGCTTGTAAAGTACTTTGAATGCTGGAAGTGCTATAAAAATTAACACCACCACTAGATCCAGCCACTTTAGAATAGTGTGTGTGTGAAATAGATTACTGTAACCTCCTTCTTTCTGGGTTTCCCCAGTCTCACCTTTCTCCCCTCATCTCCGTCCAAAACTCTGCTGCCAGGGTCATCCACCTCGCCTGTCGCTTCGACCATGTGCAGCCCCTCCTCTCTTCGCTTCACTGGCTTCCCCTTCCTGAACGAATCCTGCACAAGCTCCTAGTCTTCACCTATAAAGCTCTTCACAACCTTGCTCCCCCCTACCTCTCTGCACTTATCGCCCTCCATACTCCAGCCCGTGCACTTCGCTCCTCCTCTGTCCCTTCTCTCACCCTTCCACGCCTTCCCTGCTCCCCTAAGCGCCTTCGTCCCTTCTCACTTGCTGCCCCCCATGCCTGGAACTCCCTCCCTGTCCACATCCGCCTTGCCCCCTCCCTTCATACCTTCAAATCTCTCCTTAAAACTCACCTCTTTCGCTCTGCTCTGTCTGACTCTTTATCCTGCTGAGCCACTATTCCTATACCTACGATCGGTTTACCCTTATCCTTGCAACATGGACCTGCCTGCTGTCATTCTCATCGTAACCAAGCCAAGTACGTGCACTTGAGACCTCGCATCTTCATGAATGTTAGACCCCTTGTCTCTCCCTCTGTTCCCCTTCCTAAGTCTCTCCCCCAGCTCCTGTCTCTCAGATTGTAAGCCCTAGGGGCAGGGACCGTGTCTATTTTATTACTTTGTAAAGTGCCAGGTACACTGCTGGCGCTATATAAATGTTTGTTAATAATAATAATAATAATGATAATAGCAGCCCCATCCTTCTATTCCAACCGCTGAATAGAGGTTGAACCAGTGCACAGAATTATGGACACATAGAGCTGAAAGGGGCTTCCGGGTCAACTAGTCCAGCCCCCCACTTGGATACAGGATGATGACAACTACGACATCCCCGACAGGTGGCTGTTGTTCAGCCTCGGCTTGGAAAATCTCCAGCGACGGAGAGAGCCTACGACCTCTCTAGGCAGCTTGTTATGTTGGTGCACAGCTCTGACTGCTAGGAAATGTTTCCTGGTGTTTAACCACACTCTCCCCTTCCTGTAACTTAAGTCCAGTATTTCTACTGCTGTCCTCTGTGGCAAAGCAGAATAATCCATTGCCATCTTCTTGGCTGGCAGCCCTTTGGATATGTGAAGACTGAAATTATGTCCCCCCCGCCCTTCATCTTCTCTTTGTGAAGACTGAAATTATGTTCCCCCCGCCCTTCATCTTCGCTTTGTGAAGACTGAAATTATGTCCCCCCCTTCATCTTCGCTTTGCTAGACTAAACATACAAAGGTTCCTTGAACCTTTCCTCGTAAGACTTGCTTTCCAGACTCTTTGCCATTTTTATTGCCCTCCTCTGAACCTGCTCCAACTTGTCAAATGTCCTCCTTAAAATGAGGTGGCCAACGGTCTGGGAATGGCTTCCGTATGCAGAAAGGTTTCAAAGGTTAGAGTTCTTCAGCTTGGAGAAGCGGAGATTGAAAGGGGACAGAAAGAAGTAAATGGAGAGTGGTGAGGAACAAGTAAATAGGGTGCTGTTATTAACACCCTCAAATAGTCCTGGAACTAGGGGACACTCCGTGAAACTAACTGGCAGCAGATTTTTAAAAAATTTAAAATTCCACTCAACCTGTGGAATTTGTTGCCAAAGGATGGGGTCACGGTCAGGTCAATTAATGGCGATTAGCCAAGGGGGGGGGAGATAACCTCTGACTGTCGGGGGCTGGGAGTGAACAGCAGGGAGTGATCACCCCATAGTGACCTGTTGGTTCTTCTCCAAAGCAACTGAGGGTGGCCACTACCGGAGACAGGATGCTGAGCTTGATCGACCATTGGTTGACTCTGTTCAAAGCTGGACACAATAAGAACATAAGACGTGCCAGACTGAGTCAGACCAATGGTCTATCAAGCCCAGCATCCTGTCTCTGACAGTAGCCAGCCACGGGGGTCTGCGAGAAGAACCAACAGCCCCAATGGGCGATCCATTCCCTGCTGTTCACTCCCAGCTCCCGACATTAAGAAGTTCATCCCGTCAGCTACTTGGTTAATAGCCATTAATGGACCTAGCTCTCCAAGAACTTATCCAGGCCTTTTTTAAACCTAGCTGCACTACTGGCCTTGACAACGTCCTCGGGCAACAAATTCCATAAGTTGTTTATGCGTTTAGTGAAAAAGTACTTCCTTTTATTTGTTTTAAATCTGCCGGCAGCTAGTTTCATGGAGTGTCCCCTAGTTCTAGTACTAGTTGAGAGGGTCAATAACCGTTCCCTATCGCGTTCCACACCGCTCAAGATTTTATAAACCTCTATCATGTGCCCTCTCGGAGCACATTCACACCTACATTAAAGCAGCGCTTTTTTCTTTCCCCCGCAGATTAGAACGGTGTGGGAAAGACTCCATGCGCTTATTTTGCAGTTCTCCCGTTTGTTTTTCCAGCGCATTGAGGGGCAGCCAAAAGCTACCTTTACAAGCGCGCCTTTGAAATGACCCGCATAAATCCTCTTGTCGGAATGTCGGTGTCGTGTCGGTTACACGGCGCCCCGGCTCCCGGCTCCACTCCTCTCCCCTCTCCGGGAGCTGAGAGTCGGGGAAGCAGGGCACTGTGTAGTGACGTGATTAAAATGCTGCTTCCTAAATGCAGTCAATTTCAAAATGTGCTTAAATAAACTCATATGTGAATAGCACATGGGTTTAGTTAAGCGCATTTTGAAACTGACTGCATTTAGGAAAAGCAGCATTTTAATGTATGTGTGAATGCGCTATCAGTCTTCTCTTCTCTAAGCTGAATACTCTTCACAGTACTCCAGGGGAAGGCTGACCGCTAAGAATACAGGAGAATAATTACTTCCTGTGATTCTGGAAACAATGCTCGATTCGGATTCCAGGAATGGAATAGATTTCCTGCGGGATTGCTCGGAGACTGGGGATTTGCCATAACTGAACATTCAGACACGACGGTACTGCATCCTAAGCAGCTTGGGCTACAACACCCTCAGGTCCTATCACGGCCTCCGAGGACAGCCGGGAGCGGCCTCTTCTAGGGCGCAGAGTGTGAGGCGTTTTCAGTGGCTGCCCCACATTACGGCGCTCCATTTCCCTGGGGATTCATCGAAGCCGGAGCCTGCTCCTCTTCCAGAAGCGGCAGAAGATCTTTGGTTGGCCAGGCATTTGGCAGTCAGGGATAGGGTTGGGTGAGACGGGGGGGATTAGGGAAAGAGTTGGGTGGGGTTAAAGGGATTTTTTGTTAGTTGTTTTTAAATGTTGTAAGCCTCCCTGAGCACTAATGGGAAGGGTGGCACATAAATCTGAATAAATAAATAAAGGAAGAAACTAATAAAGGTGGTTTCAGATAGTTCGTGCCACACACTCCCCCGCTGCCTCGTAAACGGCTCTGGCTCATGGCAGCTACCCGGCATCACCACGCACCCCCGGCCTGAACGTTTGCAGGCTAGTAACTCTGGAGAGAACAAAGCTAAGCATGCGTCTCTGTGACTTCTCAACTTGGTGAATGTCTCCCTGCCGCCTCCGACGTGCCCCTCTCCTTTCTCCCCCCTTCTCTTGTCTCTCCTAGAACGTAAGCTCTTTGGGGCAGAGACCTGTCTCTAATCAACAATTGTACAGTGCCAGGTACATTGCTGGTGCTATATAAATACAATAATAGTAACAATACGCTCTCATAAGAACATAGTCAGTGCCAGACTGGGTCAGACCAATGGTCCATCTAGCCCAGCATCCTGTTTCCGATGGTGGCCAATCACGGTGGCTTGGGAGAAGCACCCAACAGGTCACAATGGGGGATCCATTCCCTGTTGTTTTCCCCCAGCTCCCATCATGTTCCCCGATCCTGTCTGGCTAATAGCTGCTAATGGACCGATCTTCCAGAAACTTGTCCAAACCTCTTTTAAAGTCAGCTCTAGTACTGGCCCTTGTCCCAGCATTCCTGCTAAATTTCTGCGCAACCTGTCCCAGCATTCCTGCTAAAAAAACAATTGCAATTTTTAAAAGCCAGCCACGAACCACATTTGGCTCCTGGGGCCTGAGATTCCCCATATCTGGGCTAAATAATAAAATAATAATAATAATAATAATTAATGTCATTTTGATGCTTCTACACCTCACGTCATATTTGAACAAAGCCTTGATATAGGGGGGAAACAGAGGCGTTTCAAACCTGTTGCCTTTTCAAATAAAGCAACAGTAGTAAACATCAAATCAGGGGACAATCTTGGTTCATATTACGCTCAGTCAAGCAGCTAGTATTATAGTGTCAAAGGCCCTGTTAGGGCAGCGATAAAACCCTCTGAGTTTCCACATGACGTTTGAACCTGGTTTTGAGGACAGTTCTATTTGTGAGGGGGGGAGAGATGACATTTCTCTGCATTTTATAAAAACCGGAACACGGACTCTCTCTGCCTCCCACAAAAATGCAGTTCGAACTTCACCTCCTTTAAGCCAAACAGTCCTCACCTTTAAACCCCTCTGCCCCCCACGCTGATTTTTCCACGGGCTGCCCCGACGGAGAGAAAATAAACACCAGCCGTTTTATAGATCGGTCGGCGTCGCCTGTTTTCTTTTCCGACGGGGCTTCTCAATCAATTCTTTCATTTACAATAAACAAGCGGAGCCGAGTCTCTCCCCGTGCCCGCCCGCCCCCCTTTGGGAAAGGTTCATTGGTTCCTAGCAAGCTTTGGGGTTTCACCTCGCTGTTTATTTGTGGTGAGGGGGGTTGGGGAATGACCGGGGTGGGGGGGGAGAGGGAAACAGGGAATGGAAAGAGTCACGCTCTTTCTTCACCCGTACTATGTGCCCTCCCTGAGGTTTGGCTCAGGTTAACGTTATCGGGATAGTCTTCCGCACGGAATCCCCTCTCAATAGCCCCTCAAGTCTGTTACACAAGACGCGGCCAAAGCAAACATCCCCGTCTGTTATGACCAGCTTGGTGCCTGAAAACCAGTGTGATGTATTATTCATTATTATTATTATTATTATTTATTTAAAACTCTTATACCCCATCCTCTCCGACCACAGACGGCTTACAATAAAAAAACAAAAAACAAAGAATTCAATGAATATACAACATAATATAAACACCACCCCCCCATCGTCTCATCTCCCCCATCCCTGCCTCACCCGTCCCCTCCACCAAATGCCCGGCGGAACAGCCAGGTTTTACAACCCTGACAAAAAGCCAGCAGCAGGTCCGGGGCCAGGCGAGCCTCCTCCGGGAGGGATGTTCCACAGCCGAGGAGCAGCCACCGAGAATGCCCGCTCCTTAGTGGCCCCCCCTGATTTGCTCATGGGGGGGCCTCCAAGAAGGCGGACCGCAGGGGCTGAGCCAGGACCCAGGGGGCGAGGTAGTTCCGCAGATAGGTCGGGCCGAGACCGTGTAGGGCCTTAAAGATGAGAACCAACACCTTGAATCGGGCCTGGAAGAAGATAGGCGGCCAGTGCAGGAAACGGAGCACCGGTGTCATGTGCTCCCGGCGACCCGACCCCGTTAAGAGCCGGGCCGCCGCATTCTGTACCAGCGGCAACCTCCGGACCGTCACCAAGGGCAGCCCCACATAGAGCCCATTGCAGTAGTCCAGTCTCGAGGTAATAAAAGCATGAATGATGGTGGCCAGGTGGGAGTCGGAAAGACCCCTTTGCCACCATCTCCACCTGGATATCCGAGTGGAGCTTGGCTGTCCAGGTGGAGTACCTGGCCAATCCACAGTCGGAGACAGGTCCCTGCCCCAAGGGGCTTACAATCGGAGAGACAAGGGAGGGGGATACGAGGGAGAGGTAAACATCAGGAAAGACAAGAGCACATTCATGAGGCTGAGAAGGTGTAGTGGGGATACGGTGCTGGGCGTGGACTTTGGGGGACCAGGGTTCAAATCTCCCTTTAGCCAGCAAACTCACTGTGTGGTCTTGGGCAAGTCTCAACCTCTCAGGCTCAGTTCCCCCATCTGTGGAATGGACGTGTGCATGTCTGTCTCTCCCTGTGTTCCCCTGACCCTTGTCCATCTTAGATTGTAAACCCACTGGGCAGGGACCTGTCTCAGAAAATCTGTGACTGGAAAGTGCTGTGTCCGCCTAGTAGCACTATTTATTCATTTATTTAATCATTAAATTGATATGCCGCCCCCCTCCTGCTTACAAGTATCTCAGGGCGGCTAACAACATTCTAAAAACATATAATAAAAACCATTTAAAACCAACATTATTAATTTAAAAACCCAATACCCAAACAACAGAGCTATAGAAATGATTAGGAGGAGTAGATAAACAGGCCAGGGCCGCTCTCAAGAGACATTGTCCAAAGCCTTGGTTAGGTTACAAAACCTGCTTTCCCCCTGGGGAGCTCACCACTAGGGGGTGCAATTCATTTTTGTTTTTTTAGTTACTGAAACAAATGGGGCTCAATTCTTTTTGGCAACTAAAGATCTGAAAAAAGATGATTAAGCAAACGACTGTCATTTGCTTTCATCCATTTTCATTTTAAAAATTAAAAATGATTTTAGTTATTTATTTTTTACAATTAAAATCCCTGTGCTGTCGCACATTTTAAAATTAAAATGGCTGCCGCGGCCGCTCTACACACGCGCAGCCATTTTCAAAAATGGCACCTGCCCAAATGGGACCCGTGGCTACATTCACCTCGGTGGCCCCTTGATCCAGTTCCTCCCCCCCAAGTGCTGAAAACAAAAGCTGGGCTCAGGGGAAGGAAGCAGAGAGGAGAGCACGCTCGCGTGCATCGTGCCAGATCAGTGAAACAAATCCACCAACTGGATTCTCCTTTTCTTGAGCTCATCCTGCGGGACCGCCTCACGACCCGGGCCGTGCTACGACCCTCGCAGTCGGCCGGGGAACGCCCAACACAAAGTCCCCCGGGTTTCCAGGGTGGCGACGATGGGGAGGGCATTCTCAGTGGCCGCACTCAGGCTGTGGAATACCTTCCCGCCGGAGGCCTGCCTGGCCCCAAACCTCCCCTCCTTTCGGAGACAACGTAAGACCTGGCTGTTCCGCCGGGCCTTTGGGGAGGGAGACGGGTAAGTCGGTGGGGGAGGAATTTTGATTTCCGCTCTTTTTCGAACGTTATGGTTTTAATAAGTTTTAGCTGGTATTCCTCCGCTCCGCCCTTCCTAACTCCTGCTAGTCATCCCCACCCGGGATTATCCCCCACCTGTTTATCTGAAAACTCCCAATGTACTGTAACCAAGCCAAGAACGTGTACCTGAGCTCGCGCATCCTCATGAATGTTGCATCCCTTGTCTCTCCCTCTGTTCCCCCTTCCCTGTCTACGCTCTCCCTGTCTTCTTTAGATTGTAAGCTCTCGGGCAGGGACCGTGTCTATTTTATTCTCTGTGAAGCACCAGGTACATTGCTGGTGCTATATAAAAGCTAATAATAATATTATATTAATTATTATTATTATTATTAAAATAATAATAATAATAATAATACATCATGAATTATTATGATCTTGTAATGTTGGTTTTATTGAATTATTAATTATTATTATTATTAACAAACATTTATATAGCACCAGCAGTGTACCTGGCACTTTACAAAGTAATAAAATAGACACGGTCCCTGCCCCTAGGGCTTACAATCTGAGAGACAGGAGCTGGGGGAGAGACTTAGGAAGGGGAACAGAGGGAGAGACAAGGGGTCTAACATTCATGAAGATGCGAGGTCTCAAGTGCACGTACTTGGCTTGGTTACGTTGAATAATTCAATTATTAATTGAATAATTGTTGTACGCTGCCCCAAGCTGCGATTGTGCAGGAGGGTTCAGGATACAGTGCACTGAAATAAATATATCCTTGCCTCCAACTTCTATGTGGTCCTTGGTGCTTGTGCTAAGTTGCAAAGTGACCCCTAGCAGGTGACAGGCTCTTCAACCCCGATGTAGCCTGACTTCTTCTAATGGCCCTTCCCCCCTGAACTGACAGTTACTATATCAGTGATTCCCCAACGTTTTCCTTCTGTGACGTCCAGTTTGGGACAAATAGAATTCACGGACCCGCAGCAGCAACGAAGGAATGCGGGGGATAGCCAATGTCAGTCGAGTCATCACCCCGTTTGGGATATTCCTATCGACCCAGAGATGGGAAAGCCTCAGCCACGCTCCACAAGCCAGACGCTTATCCCAGAGTCATCCCACTGAAGCCCCTAAGCATCATGGTCATCGAGATCAACTAGACAGTATTTATTGATTAAAACTTTATCCGCCATCCTTCCCGCAAAGACTGGCTTACAGTCAGTAAAACAATAATAATAAAAATCAAGCTATGAAAACCCCACCTTTCTCTCGAAACTCCCACCCTCCCCAGAAACCCAACCAACCCCTATCCCCCACGCTTGCCAAACGCCTTTTAAATAATTTTTTTAAAGTGTTACGCTGCCTAAGACGCTTAGGCTGAGGATCTCTTGGGAAAGGGGAGTTCCGCCAAACTGGGGCAGCGACCGGGAATGCCCTGGTGCGCGTCCCCGTCCAACGGACAAGGGTAGCAGATGGAACTTTAAAGAGGGCACTCCTGGTCAACTGTAGTGGCCGCAATGGGACATGGTAGAAAAGGCGGTCTTTCGGATAGCCAGTATATTTGGCTGAAGTGTCAATTTGACATCGCCCCTTCCCTGGACAGCCTGCCCTGCCCACCCTCCCTGTTAAGAAGTGCCGTGCGCCTAACTGCTGTTTCACCATCCTCCGGCAAACAGGAACTATTAGCTAAGCAAATACGGCAGGGCTGGGGGGGAGGGGGGTGACCTGGGCAGTGTGTGGTTTCTGGTCAGTTTCGCCTGACACTCTCGACTCCTCCTCTGATGGGAATTGGGCCTCTCCTTTGGTTTCCTTGGCAGCACCTCCTTGCTCTCTGTGTTCTCGCAGAGCAACACAAACAAGCCCTCTTTTATTTCAGACCTGCTCCAATACCAAAGCCCCCGAAGTCCCCAGATCTCCCGGTGTGAGCTGGGATGCTTTGCTGACGGACTCAAAAGGAAATTACCGGCCCAGGGGGAGCTCAAGGACTTACCTGAGAAGCTGTCTTTATCCATGGCAATCAGGTCCCGCGCTTGATAGATGTAGCAACGTAGATGGTATCTGCTTCCATCTATAATAAGAATGAGAGGGGATCGCTCTGGAGGGCTGTACTGACTCGAGGGGTGTTAATAATTCTTAGTTTCAGCGAACAGTCTCTTGCTCTTGTGCTGAGCCAGAGGGAAGGAGAAGAGCGTGTCACGGAGGAACATAGGGTCACACACACACGTGTGATACTGGGCTACACGTAGGCTACAAGCCTAATAAATATGTAAAGCAAAAGGTTCAACATGTATGTACTGTTACATTTGAAAACTGTGAAACTTGAACCAGGACTGTGACACTTGACCAAGCTCCAGGAAATGGAAAGACAGTTTGTGGGTTTTCCCCGGACGGGTGGCCAGAGACATTTAAAATGCTACGGCAGGCAGTCATTGCCTACGTGCAAAAGACACAGAAAGCTGATCGAGAGAACAAAAGGAATTCTAGAAGCCTCGAGAAGATACAAGGGGTTTCCTCCTGGGGATATAAGGAGTTGTACCCCAGAGGGGAGGGGGACTATCAGGAACTCACACAACGTCTTGCAGCCAGGAGGGTTGAGTTGAACCATGGACTGAGAGGCATGATTTTTGCTTTCTACCAACTAAGAGACTGGTGCCCAGTCATTCTACATCTATGACTGAGGAACAAGAACTTATGGACCTTGTAGGGTAAGATGCTTATTTAGGAACTCAACCAGTATAGGTTAGAAATGCGTTATATTTACCTTTGATTTCTAGTAACCACTCTGTATCAACTATCTTGCTTATGTAATCAATACACTTGCTTCTTATCTTTCTGATGAAGTGTCTGTCTATCATTGGAACACAAGTGAGCAACAAGAGTTCCCAAGCTCTTGCGAACCCAGAGATTAAAGAGTCTGTAAACGGGAAGGATCGGGTCCTTGGGGTTGTCCCTGCGGCAGACTTGAACCGGCCAGAGAGGAAAACTGGTTCAAGTGGGCTGTGTGTGAGGGAAACTGAGTCACTCAAACCCGGTAAAGTGGGGATGCGGACCCTCCAACCCGTGACAGAGCATCTCCTGATTTGCCTGAATTTACCCCTAGAGTATCCATCCATCCCGCACCAACGAACTAGATTACTCACAGTCAAAGATGCAGGAAATGGTGGGTCTATTTACGCCAAAGCTTAAGGTAGATACGGATTTGCCGTCATCACTCTTGTCATCAGCCACTCCACCCTACAGGAGAAAAACACGGCAGCAGCGTTACCAATTAATTATTTGTACAGTGCAAGCAATGTAGCCGGCACTGTGCAATCATTCATTAGAGATAGGTCCTTGCCCTGAAGGGCTTACAATCTCAGAAAAACAAGAGAGGGGAGAGAAGGAATTGGGGGAAATAGGGAGAGACAGGGACACATTCATAAAGTTGAAAGTCGCAGGCGCACGAGCTTAGCTTAGTTATAGGGGAGAGAGGAACCATCAGCGAGCAGTCTATGGGGATCAGAGAATCAATGGGTGTTTTCGGACATGACGCTGCTAACCCCGGTTTAACCGCACTTGAAGATTTCTTATGCATGTTGCAGGGCTGTGGTGGCGCCCTCTAATGCAGCCCTGCAACATGCATAAGAAATGTTCAACTGGGGTTAGCGTCATGTCTGAAAACACCCAAAGGGTTGGAAGGGACCTCGTGGGTCATCTAGTCCAACCCCCTTGGCTACAGCAACATCATCAGTGTTCACAGCCTCTGTTTGAAACCCTCCAGTGACGGAGAGAGCCTACAACCTCCCTAGCCAGCTTTGTCCCATCGCCGCCGGGCTCGGACTGCTAGGAAGTTTTCCTTGATATTTAAGCAAAATCTCCCTTCCCATAACTTGAGCCCCATTTTTTCTAGTCCTGCCCCTCAGTAGCAACACGCTGAACCGTTCCTCGGTGGCACCCCCTTTAGATAGTTAAAGGCTGCTATCGTGTCTCCCCTTGGTGTCCTTTTCGCTAGGCTAAACATACCCAGCTCTTTCAACTTTTCCTCATGAGACTTGCTTTCTAGACTTCTTATTGCTCTCTGACCTGCCTCCTCCGAACGCACGCCAGTTTCCCAAGGTCCATAAAATGAGGCAGCCAAAACTGAACACAGTACTCCAACGAGGTCTAATCAGCGCTTGAACAGAGCAGAATTATTACTTCTGCCAACTCGGAAACAATGCTTCTGTTCATGCCGTCTAAAACTGCACGTGCCGTTTCTGCGGAGCGGAGCTAGAGAAAGTCTGTCGGTGGGGATTTGAAGATTGGGAGGGAGGAAGCAGAACGAATGTCTTCAGGGTGGGGGAGGCAGCATGGGAGAAGAGACAACAAGAATTCAAGGAGCAGGAGACTCAGCAGAGAGTGGGTGAGAATGGTTGCAGAGGAAGAGTGGAGCGATCAGGTGGGGACGTAGCAGGATATAAGTACAGAGAGACAGGGGGGAGCAAGGCCATGAGGAGTCTTGAAGGCGAAGACCAGGCGCTTGCGTTGCCATAACACCCTACCTATAAGAACATGATGGTGCTTTCCACAGCCTTCATGATATTAAGCAAGGATGGCTGTTGCCCAAAGACTGGAGATTGTACGGGAGGTGTCCACTGGGAGACCCACAGGGAAGAGCTAGGATAAGGCGTCATCGAATCATAGGCTTGGAAGGGTCAACAAGGGTCAGCTAGTCCAACCCGCTACTCCAAAGTAGGATACGTTTATAGCAGGGTTGGGGAATCCTCAGTAGGGCCCACAGCTCGGTTTTATTTGGCCGTCTTCCAATTCCTGGGCCTGGCCCGCCAATCGAGCCCCTCCCCCTTTAGCACTGAACGAACGGGCACACTCAAGGTGACGCAAGCAGAGATGAGGACAACGCGTTTGAGGACGGGGATCAATTCAGGGGACAGATCTACAATATGGCCCCTCCTCTCGCCCTGCGCCACCCCCACCCCCTCCTGTACAGAATAAAGGCGTGCAGGAGCCAGGTGGGATGGGGGGGGGGAAATGGAAAATGTGCTGGTGGTTTGTGCCTCCAGAATATCTTCGATCTGAAGACCTAGAACAGCTGGAGAAACCGCAACGATGTATGGCTTCTGGGAGGTGCGGATCTGGGGTGGGGGAGTGGGTTTAGGGTCAGAAGGGATAATTAAGGATCTTCAAGTCAGAACTCTTGCCTAACACAGACCGGAGAAAAACAATATTTTAGTAGCCTTAAAGGCTTCTCTCTTCCAACGTCCTGCCCTTCAGCTAGATCACAATACAATTAATTATTGTTAATTGTTCATTATTAATTATTAATATTATTTTAAAGATCACATAGCCCAAAGGCGGGGAGCCTCAGGCACCTGGGGTCAAACGCAGCCTGTGGCAAATTTTTATGTGACCCCTTTCCAGTTTCTGGATCCAGTTCCTACCCTCACCCCACCCCCAGCACTGATTGAGCTCAGGGTAAGAGAGCAGAGAGGAGGGTCTGCACGCAAGGAGAGGGGACAGATCCATGATTTGCCCCCCCTTTTTTTCTTGAATGCGCCCCCTTAAACATCTGTGCCCCCCCCCCAACTTCTATGCAGCCCTCGGAGTTTGGACTAATTTTCAAAGTGGCCCCCGAAAGGGAAATTTCCCACCCCTGACTTAGCTAGACTAATTGTACCTCTCCCATCGCTGACAGACGTATATCCAACCTACTTTTAAAGTTCTCCAAAGGTGGGAAGATGCCACGGTCTCCCCTGGTAACTTGTTCCATTGCTAACAGTTCTTTGAAATACAAAAAAAAAAATCCTGGCATTTAACCTAAATATTTTCTCATACAAATTTAAGTCCATTCCTGTTTCTCCTCCCATTATCACTGTTATCATGCCTGGCAGTGAGCAATCATGAATTAGATAAAGGTCCCTGCCCCAAGCGTCTTACAATCTAGGAGGGACAAGATGGGAAGACAAAGGAAAGGCTTCCATAACCACCTTCGCCCCTTCTCCCTCGCTGCCCCCTATGCCTGGCACTCGCTCCCTGCCCACATCCGCCTTTTCCCCTCCCTCCACTCCTTCAAATCCCTCCTCAAAACCCACCTCTTCCTCGCCGCCTTTCCCAACGCTTGCTAGAACTTTCCTCTCAACATTTACAGTCTGCCCTCCCCCTAACTGCAGCCAAGCCAAGCACGTGCACCTGAGACTTCGCATCCGCTTGAATATTTTGTCCCTTGTCTCTCCCTATGTCCCCTCTCCTTGTCTCCCCCATCTGAGCCTTTTAGATTGTAAGCCGTAGGCAGGGACCGCGTCCATCTCATTGTTCTGTAAAGTGCCAGGTACACAGTTGGCGCTATACAAGTGCTGCTAATAATAATAATAATTAATAATAATAATAATAGACAGGGAGACAGTCACAAAGTTGGGAAGTCGCAGGGGCACGTGCTTGGCTTAGTGACAGGGGAGAAGGGGACTCAGAATGAGAAGGTAGAAAGAGCAGACTGTGGGGGATGAGGAGCTAGAGAACGTCTGGTGGTAGCAGGAGGTTTTTAGGAGGGATTTGGAGGTCAGGAGTAGGGCTGACACAAGAATCGGTGCTATTCTCATGAGACTCTCGATAACCTTTAAAAACCCTTCAAATGCTCTGGGCATGCACAAAATGGCCACCGGGGGAGCTCTGTCCATGCGCAGCCATTTTCTAAGCTGGTGGGGGCCACATCTGTTTACAGCTGATTTATGGAACTGGCTGCCCTTTTCCAAAATGGCACCAGCGTAGCCCATACCATCTTGGGGAAGAGCCGCACATGTGCAGAACAGCCCTGGCCACCATTTTGTGCATGCTCAGAGCATTTTTCGGGGGGGGGGGGGGTTAAGGTTACCGAGAATCTTGCAAGAACTCATCGAGAATCGGCCAATTCTCGGATCATTTTCGATCTCGGGAATCTCATCGAGATGCCGGTTCTTGACGAGATTCTCAAGATATGCGAGATCTCATTTCAACCCTTGTTAGGAGGGAAAGAGGAGAGTGTATGCGTTCATCAGGGAATGGATCCCCCTATTATGACCTGTTGGGTACTTCTCCAAAGCGACCGAGAGTGGCCACTGTCGGAGACAGGATGCTGGGCTTGATGGACCATTGTTCTGACCCAGTATGACACTTGTCATGTTCTTGTGTGTTCAGGGAGGGAGTTCCCAACGGCTCCCCATACACATTTGAAAACCACTCCACTAGACCACACTACCTCTCTGACTGGGCTGGTGTCACGGCGGTCAATCACTCAACAGTCGCCAGCAAACACTTGGAACTTCTTGTCTTAAAAGCACAGGTTCCGCTGCCACTCATGCTAAGACAAACCACCAAGAACATCCGTTCAGCGCCTGTGCCTGTAAGGGACGGGGCACCACCAACACACACACCAACAGGGTTTGCTGCAGGGGGTCTCTCCCTCTGGGGAAAAGTGTCCTCAGGATCTTAGTGTGCCCTTAGCTCCTTAACAAAGCAGGCGAAATCATCACAGGAGTAGAGCACCGTACCGTGTGCCAGGGAAGGGACAAACCACACACCATGCTTGCAGGGAGTAGGAGGTGAAGACAAGTGGGAGGCAGGGGGCTCGGGGATCCAAGGAACGCATGGGGAAAGGAAAGGGTAGGGCTTGCTCTCAGGACAGGGGGAAGGACCTCTTCTGGGAAGGGGGGTTTGCAAACAAACACACACACTTTCACACAAACTATTTCCACACACGCACCAACACTTACTCACCACACCAGTCCTCTTACTCGCTAGACTCATGCTCTACAAACTCGCTGGGCCAGTTTCTGAGCAGTACCAGCTGATCACCGGCAAGGCAGTCTGTTCCCCACTGCCTTTTAATACCGTGAGGCCCACCGCTGCTGCTTCGCGCAAGTGCCAGGCTGCCCGTGCGCCGAGGGGCCGATTGACTCAGCTCAGCTGGAATTGCGGCTTCAGGGTCCTTCCCCATCCCCGGCACGGGTCTCCCAGGCTCGACTGGGGTGCTTCCTACTTCCAGGGTTTTCTCAGTGCTCCCCGCCAAGGGTCCTGTGCCGCCGCCAGTGGCGCTCTTGGAGTCCCGGTGAGTCAAACGCCGGAGTACCTGCCCCCATATCCCTCTACGCCCCCTCCCCCACCCCCCCATGGGCCCTGACAGCATCCCAGAGAGGAGTCAATCTCATTTTGCTCAGCAGGGGTCAGAAAGAACCTAGATGCAGATGCTCTGTCCTGGAGCACAGAACAAAAGTAGGTCCTATGGCCTTGGCCCTATGGTCGGAGGGGGCCCCACAGGGACGCCAGTTCTTGAAGCTTCAGGACCAGAGCTCCTGAGGCCTCAGGATGGGTTATTTCTGCAGGGCCCTGCAACTCTCTCCTTAAAACTCACCTCTTTCGCTCTGCTCTGTCTGACTCTTTATCCTGCTGAGCCACTATTCCTATACCTACGATCTGTTTACCCTTATCCTTGCCACATGGACCTGCCTGCTGTCATTCTCATCGTAACCAAGCCAAGTACGTGCACTTGAGACCTCGCATCTTCATGAATGTTAGACCCCTTGTCTCTCCCTCTGTTCCCCTTCCTATGTCTCTCCCCCAGCTCCTGTCTCTCAGATTGTAAGCCCTAGGGGCAGGGACCGTGTCTATTTTATTACTTTGTAAAGTGCCATGTACACTGCTGGCGCTATATAAATGTTTGTTAATAATAATAATAATAATAATAATAATAATAACTCTTAGCCCCCAGGTGCCTGCTTCCTGTGGGGCACTGCCCTCCTTCCCTGTCAGCTCACCTACTAGGGGCTGGTGAACTGGGGAGCCTTGTAGGAAGAGGTTTAAGGGCTGCAGGTCACTCATGGGGAGGCCTTCCTGGCAGGCTTGACTCTGCTCTGGGGTCAGGGTCAGCCTGCCCCCTAGACAGAGATGGTGTGTGACTAAAAAGGGTAAGAATGTGCTGTCTCCCCACAAAGAGCCATGGAGGGTGGGCACCTGGGGGCCTCACCGTTTAGTTTTGCCCTGAGCCCTGCAAATTCTAACAGCTGCTCCTGGCAGGGCTGCAATTGTTCTGTTGTTAACCGACACTCTACCCCAGCGAGGAGGATTGATGGGGTATAAATGCGGTTAACGGTGATGGAGGTGGTGTCGGATGCCACCGAACACCGCTTTAAAAAGCCATTGCCCACTGCTTTTTCCTCTCCCTCGGTTTCTGGGCACATGCATGAGTCTTTTTATCACCGCCTAATTGTTTGATTCAGCTTGAAATATTTCTCTGTGGGGAAAAGAAAAGAAAGAAAGAAAGAAAGAAACAGCCCAGAGAGAGAACGTCTTGGCTTAGCACAAAACCAATCTTCCAATAGTTTCAATTATCAAATGTTTGGAGATAGGTTTAAAAAAAAAACCATCACCACAATGGGCATCTGAGATGGATTTCCCAGAGACCCAAGGACTGCCTGGGTCCAAAGAAATGTCGTGAGCTTAGGTGGTCTGAAGAGGCCCTTTTGGCTGCACCAAAATCTCCACGGCAGGAATAGCAATTACCGTCGCATTGTCTGTGGAGGAAACGACGGGGGTTTGCGGTTCCATCTATTGACAACAATTAGGCCATTCAGCCTTTAAAAGGGGGCTACCTCCAAAGTTTCCTTCACTCACCCCCACCTCCTTTTACCTCCATAACCCCTGTGCGTTCCCCTCGGGCTGCGTTTGCTTAACCTCTCGGAGAAGGCAGAGCTGCAGCCTGTTCCTCAGGAATTCGCTGGGAGCTGAATAGCTTCTCAGTTATTTTTATGACCCTTCCGCCAGGCCTCCAGAAGTGTCTGGCTCTCGCCCGGCAGCCCTGCAAGCCACTTGCGGGAGGCCTTCCTGGCAGGGTCGGCACTGCTGTGGGGTCAGGGTCAGCCTGCCCCCTAGACAGAGGAGGTGTGGGTCTCGAAAGGGTGGGGATGTGCTGCCCCCCACGTACAACCCTTCTGCCCTCCAGAATCTCAAGTGCCCCTCTTGCTATCCCCAGCTCCCTCCTCACAACCCCAATTCAACCACATCTCATAGCCAAGCTCCCCATCATGGGTTCCCTCACAACCCCAACTCCCCTATTAGCCTGCCCTTCCAACCTCCCCTCAGGTTTCCATAACAAACCCCAGCTCCCCTATAACCTGCCCTACACCTTCTTCTTCAACCTCGCCCCAGGTTTCCATGACAACCCCCCAGCTCCCCTATAGCCTGCCCTGTCTCCCCCTCCAGAATATAGGAATTATTTAGAAAGGGGGAATAAAAGAGAAATTATCCTAATGCCGCCCTATAAACCTATGGTGCGACTACATCTTTAATATTGTGTGCAGTTCTGGTCGCCCCATCTCAAAAAAGATCGAGTAGAACTGGATACGGTACGGGAAAGGGCAACAAAAATGATCCAGGGTCTGGAACGGCTTCCGTACAAAGAGAGGTTGGATAGGTTTAGGGCTCTTCAGCTTGGAGACGAGGCGACCGAGAGAGGGTATGCGGCAGAAGTCTATACAATCATGAGTGGCGTGAAACAAGTAAATAGGGAGTTGTTATTTACCCTCTCAAATAGTCCTAGGGATAGAGGAGCACTCTGTGAAACCAACCGGCTGCAGATTTAAAACAAAAGAAAGCATTTATCTTGTTTCACTCAATGCACCATTTTAACTTGTGGAATTTGTTGACAGAGGAAGTGGTCAAGGCCCGTAGCGTCACTGGATTTAAACAAAGACTGAATAAGCTCTTGGAGGATAGGTCCATTAATGGCTGTTAGGCATTCGGTTTTGGAGGATGTAACCCTCTGATGGTTGGGAGCTGGGAGTGAACAGCAGGGAATGGATTGGGACCTGTTGGGGACTTCTCCAAAGCAACCGAGATTGGCCACCACCGGAGACAGGATACTGGGCTGAATGGACCATGGATCTGACCCAGTAGGGCACTTATGTTGGTAACCTCTCCTCAGGTTTCCATGACAACACCTGCTCCCCTATAGCCTGCTCTATCTCCCCTTTCCAAGGTACCCCATCCTTCTCCCCAAGATTTCCCATGAACTCACCCACTCCTGTCTCAGCTGCCAGCTTCCCCCATTCCTAGGGCAGACTCATGCCCTATATTCATTATTATTCATTATTTATATAGTGACCATAACGCACCTGGCATTGAATAATCATGAATTAGAGATAGGTTCCCTGCCCGCAAGGGGCTTACAATCTTGGACGGGTGAGGGAGGGGAGACAAGGGTGAGGGGAACATAGGGAGAGACAGGGAGACATTCATGAAGTTCAGAAGTCGCAGGGGCACGTGCGTCACTAAGGGCGGATTCCGACGTGTCTTTAAATCGCACAGAAGCCTCGGTGGCATAGTGCGATTTAAAAAGCCCCGCACTTCCGGGCTGGTGTGAATGCGCTGAGTGCGCACATTTCCACCTAGTCCGAATGTTTGGAGCGCGGTTTGAAAAGCTGCTCGGAGCAACTTTTCAATCCGCACTCCAAACATTCGGGCTAAGTGGAAATGTGCGCGCTCAGCGCATTCACACCAGCCCGGAAGTGCGGGGTTTTTTAAATCGCACTATGCCACCGAGGCTTCTGTGCGATTTAAACGCATGTTGGAATCCGCCCTTAGTTCTTGGTAAGGATGGGAATTTCGGTTTCAGATAGGACCGAAATTGCCCATTTCGGATTACTCCAAAACTTCTGATTTTTTTTTTTCCTGGTGTTTCCGTACTTTTACATTGAATTTGTTTCTTTTGTGTGTGTGTGTGTGTGTGTGTGTGTGTGTTTTGCCTGTTTCTGGTTTTTTCCATTGCGGCTTGTTCCCATCAACTTCAATGGTAGAAAAATATCCAAAACCCCAAAAAAAATATTCTAAAACCGAAACGAGATCCAAAATTCATAAAGAACCAAAACCAAAAAATCCAAAATCGAAATTCCCTCTGGTGCCCCATTCCTAGTTCTTCGGGGACGCTGAATGATAGAGCAGTCTGTGGCAGTGTTTAAAAATTGAGTGACTGTTAAAAAGCCTTAAACTTAAAATATGGACAAAGCAACTGTCTGCGCCAAGTCTGGTTTTCAACGTGGACACGTTGCATCTGAACTACCCATCGTCTATACTTGAGGCCCACTTCCGCAATCCTCACCAGCTCTTCTCGACCTTCAAATCCCTTCTCCTCGTCCTCCTCCCCCTTCTTCCCTCTCCACACAGGATTTTGCCTCCTTTTTCAATGACAAGATCAACAACATCCACCTTGACCTCTCTTCACAGCCTCCTCCCTCCTTTTCACCCTTTCTGCTCCCTCTCGCTTCTCTTCTATCCTTCTGTGTGTCTGCCTCTCTCATTACGAAGTCACGTCCTGTGGCCACTGTGTGGTAGGAAAATCATGATCATGCGACCAGGTGATGTTGGTGACCCGCTTGAGGGACTGAGCCGGAGTGGGCGGGATCGTTTTTGAACGGTTCTGCTCCTTTCTGACTGAGAGAACTCAGTCAGCAGGTGGGGCTCGGGGATTGTTCATCCTCTCCCCGGGACCTCTCGTGTGGAGTCACGCAAGGTTTTGTTCTGTCCCCTCGCCTGTTCAACGTGGGTGAGGTTGTGAGAGGCTTTGGCGTTCGGTGTCATCAATATGCTGATGACACCCAACTCTGCCTCTCCTTTTCATCCAACCCAGGCCCAGCAGTCTCAGTGCTTACTCGATGTCTGGCAGCTGTGGGGGACTGGATGAGGGTGAATCCCGACAAGACTGAGGTGATGCCGGTGGGTAGGGCAGTGGGAGTGGCATCCCCCATCATTAATGGGGTTCATCCCCACTGGTCCCCCAAATTCGTAGTCTGGGAGTGTTCCTCAATTCCCAGCTCCACCTGGATGTCCAGGTGGGGGCTGTAGCGAGGACCGCATTTTGCCAGCTTCATCTGGTGCAGTGGCTTCAGCCGCACATCTCAGACTCCGATCTGGCCGCCATCATCCATGCTTTCATCTCCTCTAGACTGGACTATTATAACGCACCCTACATGGGGCTGCTCATGGTAACGGTTCAGAGACTGCAGCTAGTGCAGAATGCGGTGGCCCGTCTCTTGGCTGGGACAGGTCACCGTGAGCACATTACACCGGTGCTTCGTTTGCTGCACTGGCTGCCTATAGTCTTCTGGGCTCAATTCAAGATGCTGGTGCTTACCTATAAAGCCGTATATGGCCTAGGCCCTGCCTACCTACAGGACCGCCTCACACACACACCCCAAGCTCTGGATTGGCCCCTGTGGTCATCCGGGAGTGCCCTTCTTGAGGTCCCCCAGTTTCTTTGGGGGGTGACTATGGAGAGGGCATTCTCAGTCCGCTTTTAGACGACCGCGCTGTGCGCTCGCGTGGGGTTTCAAAAACCCCGCGAGGAGAGATTACACGTGACGCCGCCGGCAATCGCGTGCCTGATACGGCGCCGCGCATTCTTTTCAAGCTGCGAATGACCTACCTCGATCAGCCTCCCGGTCAGTTCGTGGCTTGAAAAGACTGTGCAGCACCGTAACAGGCGCGCGATTGCCGGTGGCGTCACGTGTAATCTCTCCTCGCGGGGTTTTTGAAACCCCGCGTGAACACACAGCGCGATTATCTAAAAGCAGCCTCGGTGGGCCACACCTAGGCTGTGGAATTCCCTTCCAGCAGAGGCCCAGATGACCCCGGACCTCTCCTCCTTTCAACGACTCTGCAAGACCTGGCTGTTCTGCCAAGCTTTTGGTGAGGGAGATGGATGAAGGGAAGGGGGGATAAGGAATAGGGTGGTAGGGGTTTTTTGAAGTATTTTCTTTGACTTTCCCCATTTTTAGCGTTAACACTTGATTTTTATTATTGCATTTTACTTTTCGTATTGAATATTTTTATATTTTTATTGTTAGCCACTTTGCGCCGCTTTGGGCGGGAGAGGCAGGATACAAAATTGTATATAAATAAAATAAAATAATAAAAACACCTTAACTCTGCTCCTGCTCCCAGACACCTCACACAGAGAGACTTGCCCAAATTTGCACTAAGAACCTATGGCACAGAAAGGACTGGACTCCAGCTCTCCCAGCACCAGACTAACACCCCGACCCTCAGCCCTTCTTTCCTCAGCGTTTAACATACAGCCCAGGATGCCACCCCCAAAAGGATCCTCACAGCGAGTGCAAGAGCTGCTGCTGGCATACCGTGCACCAAACTGTCCGGCAGCATCTCTGCATACTCTAGCCAATCTGGTGTCGGGTGCGGTCTTCCAGTCACCGAGGACTGTGGTCCATGGGGATTTCAATATGCACACCGACACCAGTCTTCAGGGGGAAGAGCATGAGTTCATGGCCCCCATGGGCCTGTCAGAGCCCTACTTAAAAGGGGAGGGACATACTCTGGATGTGGTTTTTTTGCATAGGCCTTGAGGCAGGGGCTCCGTTGGTGGGGAATGTGATGTCACTACCCTTGTCATGGACAGAGCATTACCTCCTTTGGGCCAATCTCCTGGCACACGCCTGCCCCCGGAAAGGTGCTGAACCAGTTCAGTTGATTTGCCCCCAGAGACTTATGGAACCAGATAGGTTCTGAAATGCTCAGGGGATTTACCCTCCGATCTCGATGGCTGTTCACTCAATGGTCTCATAACACTTTGGAACCCCTTGTTGGCTGAGGCCATCGGCTGGATGGCTTCTAGGCATCCGCTCCCTGAGCATTGGTGGCGTAGGTCCCCATGGTTCACGGAGGATCTATGTCAACTGAAGCAGGAGGGGAGGTGGTTGGAGCAATGGTGGCATCATACTCGCACTGAAGATGGCAGGTTGCGGCATAGAGCTACGTTTGAAAGCCTATGCTGTGGCTCTGCGGGCAGCAACTTTATTACCATAACAGCATCAGCGAAGTCTCAGCCGGCTGAGCTGTTCCAGGCGGTGAAGGGGCTGGTCGGTCTGGCCTGTCTCCACCTGGAACAGGATTGTTCCAGAGCTCGCTGTGACCATTTTATTGACTATTTCGCACATAAAATCTCTTGCCATCGATGCTGCGCTTGATACGGTGGGGAGTCAGGGGTAGTGGATGCACCAGCTTGTCCTGTTCTTTGCGATCAGTTTCTGATGGTCATGCCCGCTGATGCGGAAGATGTGCTTGGGGCTGTTAGAGTCACATTTTGTGAGTTAGATCCATGCCCATCCTGGTTGGTTAAGGCTACCAGGGAGCTATTGGGGCCATTGCTGGTGGGGGTGGTCAATGTCTCCCTTCTGGAAGGCAGGGTTCCGGGCTGTCTCAAAGAGGCTGTTGTCTGGCCCTTGCCCCAAAAGCCATCTCTTGACGTTGATTCCCTGGCCCATTGTTGACAAATCTCTAACCTTCCCTGTTAGGGAAGGTTATTGAACGGGTGATGGCTCGTCAGTTTCAGGGGCATCTAGACTGGGTTGGTTTTCTGGATTCCTCACAGTCTGGCTTTCGTCCAGGTCATGGCACTGAAACTGCACTTGTGGCCTTGTCTGATGGCCTGCAGCATGACTGAGGTCAGTCGACATTAGTTTTGTTAGATCTTTCAGCGGCTTTCTATACGGTTGATCATGAAGTGTTGATGCTCACTTAAGAGACAGTGCTGGGTGGGTGGAGTTGTTTTTGATTGATTCCACTCTTTCCTGGCCGGGAGAACTCAGCGTGTGGCTCTGGGGGACTATTCTTGGCCACCCTGGGATCTCATGTGCGGGGTTCCGCAAGGTTCTATTGTGTCTCCCCCTCCTGTTCGACATATATATGCAGCCGTTGGGCGAGATTGTGAGAGGGTTTGGTGTTCAGTGTCATCAGTATGCTGATGACACTCAACTATGCCTCTGCATTTTCAGCCCAGCAGTTTCGGTGCTTACCCGGTGTTTGGTGGCTGTGGGGGACTGGATGAGCGGGAGCCGTCTGAAATTGAATCCTGCCAAGATGGAAGTGATGTTGGTTGGCAGGGCTGACGGGGTAGAGGCCCCCATCATAGATGGGATCTGTCCCTCCTTGGTCCCACAGGGGCGGAGTTTCAGGTGCTCCTCGATTCACAGCTCTGCTTGGACGCCCAGGTGGCAGCTGTGGCAAGGAGAGCCTTCTGCCAGTTACATTTGGTACGGCGGCTACAGCCATATATCTCCAACTCGCCACCGTCATCCATGCCTTCATTACCTCAAGATTGGGCTACTGTAACGCACTCTACGTGGGACTACCCTTGGTGACAGTTTGGAGACTCCAGCTGGTGCAAAAGATGGTGGCCCATCTCCTTATGGGGGGACGGGTCACCGGGAGCACCAGCGCTCTGTTCTCTGCACTGGCTGACTATAGTTTTCCAGGCCCAATTCCAGGCCCAATTCAAGGTGTTGGTTTTTACCTTTAAAGCCCTATATGGCTTTGCCCCAGCCTACTGGAGGGACCGCCTCGCCCTCCAGGGGTCCTTGAGCAGCCCCTGCGGTCAGCCAGGGGTGCCCTTCGCGAGATCTCCCGGGTTTCCTGGGGGGGTGCGACGATGGAGAGGGCATTCTTAGTGGCAGCACCACGACTGTGGAACTCCTCCCAGTGGGGGTCAATTTGTCCCCGGACCTCCTGTCATTCCAACGTCAGTGCAAGACGTGGCTGTTCCGCCAGGCATTTGGTGAGGAGAACAGGTGATGGATGGGTCGGGATGTGGGGTTGGGAGTGGGTTGGGGTTTCTGTGGACTTTGGGGGGGGTTTCTTTTCTGTGTCTTAACTGTAATTGATTTTTTATTTATGCTTTTATTGTATTTATTGTTTTACATTAATTTTTTATTGTCAGCCGCCATGAGTTGCCATGGTCAAGAGGGGGCAGGGTATCAAAATTTGATAAATAAATAAACAGGAATGGCCCAGAGAGTCTTGACCATACTGGAAACACCTCACCAGGGCCGGCCCATGGCATGTGCCACATGTGCAGCTGCACATGGCCCTGCGGCCAGCTGGGGCCCCGCGCTTGCCTGGCTGGGCATCAGGCTGCAGCCAGCTTCTCCCCAAATAAGTTCTTCTGCCTCCTCCCTGGCTCCGGTCCCCATCCCTCACCTGCCTCTGCCTCCGCCTCCTAGTAGTGCTCCAGCAGCAGCAGCCGGACACCAGGTTCGGGTTGGGAGATAAAGCTGTTTGTTTACAAACAGCCCCTCCCCATGTGAATGATCAGAAGGTTGTTGTTACCTTGTAAAGAAGGTTCTTCGAGATGGCTCCCAACATTCTCACAACTGGATTCTGCACGCTCACCCTATTCAAATAATAGACCACATGATGGTCTCGGGCTCCTCTAGTATAAAAAGCGCTCTCCCCCTCAGAACAACAGTTCCTTCCAACCCTTTCTAGGAATGTAAGAAAATTCCATGCGGGGCTGGAAGGGTGGGTGTTGCATATTCATGGGTAGGAGAGGCCCGTATAAAAACAGCCACATTCTCACAACTGTCTTACTTATACTATATTAGGTAGGAATTTAGGATGTAAAGCAATATCTATTCTATCTTGGAAAATCTGCAAACACGGTTCTGAGATTATTATGGCTGCTATTTCACTAACTCTTCTTAATGAAGTTATTGCCAACAGAAATACTGTCTTTAAACCCGCACCCCATAACCAGTTCATTTGCGCACCCCATATAATCAATTCACGCTGCCCCGGGGGCACAAATTAAATGGTTATGGGGGGGGCTGCGTGAATTAATTATATGGGGGGCGGGGCGCAAATGAACTGGTTATGGGGTGGGGGCAGCGTGAACTGATTATGAGGACACAACTGAACTGGTTTTATATATATATAAATATATGTGTTTTATATATATATATATATATATATATATATATGTGTGTGTGTGTGTGTGTGTATGTGTCTTTTCATGGCATAATGCGCTTAATAGGCTGGCTGCATTTTGGGTGTCAAATGAGTGACAGACACAGCAAGTGTGACAGTGTGCGAGAGACAGCATGACTGTGACCAACTTTGTCAACTAGGTCGTGTGCCTGTGCAACAGTCAGAGAGTGAGACATCACAATTGCGTGTGGCTGTATCAGACGATGTGTGCGACAAACACTATGTGACAGGCAGAGTGTGCGTGACAAGCAGAGGGTGTATGGCTTTAACCAAGACAGGTTGTGTATATGTGCGAGACTGCATCGGTCAGACAGACAGGCAGTGTGCGATTGTGTCAGATAGGATGACTGTGACACTGACAGCATGAGAGGCAGACAATGCATGTGTGACTGTGGAAGACAGGAAGCATGTGTGATTGTGACCGTGTGTCTCAGAGTGAATCTGGCTGTGTGCTACAGACACAGTGTGACAATGGTTGTGCGGGGAGTAACTACGAGAGACATGTAACGTTATAGTGACAGAGAGCGCGCATACGTGTATGTGTGTGAGAGAGAGAAAACGAGTGTGCGCGTCTGTGTGTGTGCGGGCTGCGATTGTGCTCCTGGCACTCCTACAGGAGCAGGAGGCTTCCAAGGAAAGCACATTAGGGAGGCCACAGCCTGACTCGCCCAACACGGGAGCCTAATGAGGCACGCTTCCCCTGAGCAAAGCAGAGGGATGGAGCCTTCATGGCGGCCCAGCCCAAGGCCCTGAGCGACCCCTTCCACAAAGCCTCCTCGTAGCACCGTTCCTGTTGATCTGCTTGTTGGCCCATTGCTGGCTCTCAGGCTGTGGCTTATGGGGGCGGACGAGGCCTACAGGCCATCCCTGCCCCCTGCAATTCCAGGCCATTTGGGAGTCCTCCAAACTGCCCAGAATTGTGGGTTTCAAGCACAGTCTCTGGGCAACCCTGCTCTCCTCAACCCCAATGGTGTCGATTCCTAGTGGCTTCAAGGGGGGACCGGTCAGCATCCCCTGCTGGCAACGGATACTGATCTTTCGGAAGAGTCTTTGATGGGTGCGCCGTGGGGAGGGAGCTAAGCAGCCGTCAAGCCCCGGGGGGTTGGGGAGGGTGGTGTCCCATGTGCGCCAGCATTTCCGGGGCTCCCAAACCCGGCGGCGCCACGTAACGGTGCAGCAAGCCGATGCCGTGTCCCTGCCACCGGCAGGAGAGCGCACGCCCAAGCACGACAGCGCGGCATCCACCGGGAACCCGGCAACCCAACGCTCATGGTGCAGGCGAGGCTCCAATCCGGAAGTGGTGCCCCGCCGCTCCACACGCTTGCTGGCGAGGACCTCAGGGGAGCCCTATTTAAACCCCGTCGGAGCCGCTTTCCCTTGCTGGTGATCGGACTTGTGCCGCGAGCGTTGTTGTGATCGAGTGCAGTAGAGCGAGCGACTTATTTATATTTTATTTTTATTTATTTATTTTATAAATTTGTACCCCGCCCCTCCTGCGACCAGCTCGGGGTGGCTTCCAACAGTAAAAACACAATACAGCAAAACAATTTAAAACCATCAATAATAATAAAAATCATATATAAAATGATTATACAACAAGGCCCGGGCTCCATTTAACAATAAATAAGGTAGGGGAGCTAAAAACCTTACCCCACCCTCCCCAAAGGCCTGGGCGAACAGCCAGGTTTTGCAACTTCGCCAGAATGTCAACAGGCTCGGGGTGTCCGAGCGAGTGTGAGCGTGGCGAGTGGAAGGTAAGCGCGTGGGGGGGTGTTATTCACTAGTGAGCGACTGGCGCGAGTGCGGGAGTTTACCTTGTTCCCTTGCCCCTCGTGCCTAGTGCAACTGCCCTGCCCCCTCCGTGCATCTTGTCCCCTGGGTCCTAGGTTCCCTTTCCTCCCCCTCTGAGCCACCGCTGAGCCACCACTCCCCTTCCTGTTCCCGGCATATGTGGGTGAGTGGTTTAGTTAGAGTGGGCACCGCTCTGTTCACCAGTTCCGGTGATAATCTTCGGCTAGGGGCCGCTCCCGCAGCTCACCCCCTTGGCCAATATAACACCGAGGGAGCTTTTTTTTACAGAGCGTGCTGCCCTTGCGACCGGTCCGGGAACGTGACCCCCCCTTCCTTTCCAACCCCTTGTCCGCCTAACAGCAGCCCAGTCTCCCAAAGCCAAGACACAGAGCTGAGACAGACGCCAAACCCCATGCTAAGCCTCTGGAATTGCACCCTTGTCCAATTCAAATGCTACTAATGGGATGTCTGGAGCAAATGAGAAGGGGGATTCTGTTGCAGGACTCACGGGGCACCTGAACACCTGCCCATCTGTTGCTGTGTTCAGGTAGGTGGACTGCGGCCCCCCCGGACACCGTTGAGCCATCTGATGTGGCCCTGGGTGGAGCTGGTAACTGGCCACGCATCTCCTCGCCTCCCCTAACTCTGAAAACGTCCTTCCTGGTAGGTATCGTTTGCAAGTGGCATGAGCGCTGCTAGGAGATTTTCAGAGTGGGTGGGGGCGGTGTGCTGGCCCCATTCCCCTCCTCCAAAAATTTCCCAGCCACCTCAGGTCCCTTGCCAAGGGCCCCCTCAGAATCTGGGGCCCAGTCCCAACTGATCCCCCTCGCTCCACAGTAGCTACACCCTATATAGGAAGCTACGGAGCCACTGCCGTGCTGTCTTGGAGCTGGGGGGCTGGAGCTCAGCTCCCTGTGCACGACCTCCCACTAGCTCAGGCCTGAGCAGAGCCCCAGCTCCCTGACTGCACAGCCCCGTCAGTCTGTCTGTCTCCTGCTGGGCTCCGGCAGCCTCCCCCCGCCAATCTGAGGCTAGCAATCTCCCCCTGGGATGACACTCCAAAGCGCTACACCCAAATCTGTGTTCTTAGGCCCATTCCTTCTGGCCGACCCAGTGGTTATTGTCCTGACGGAAAACCATCAATGACTCCATAAGTCAGGCCTGGCACAAAGGGGTTTTGGCTTCAGCTTTCGGGAGCGTCTCATCCCTTGGTTTCCCTGCAGCACCAGAAAGCTCCTTGAAATGTGATGGTCTCGGGGAACCAAGGCTGCGACCACAAGATTGCACCGCTGGGCTGTGCCAAGAATGCGGCAGATAACAGGAATTAGAGGGAAGAGACGCATGGGCCGGCAGGAGGCCCCAGAAACAAAATTCCTCGGCAGTTCCATTGTTTAACCCACCACACTGAGGTAAAAGCCCAAGCCGGGGGATGCTTCAGAACACAGAGATGCTAACGCTGGCCTCTTGGCATTTGGATCAGGCCTGTAACAACTGCAGAACTGCCGTGTCCTCCAAGAGAGAGAGGTTATTGCCAGCCTCTCGCCTCTCCTGCTTCTTAGAATCATAGAGTCGGAAGGCACCTCAGAGGCCATCTAGCCGAACCCCCGTTCTTCTCTCACCAAGATCACAGTAGACCCCCGTCTACAGGCCAAATTTGGCCTACTGCTGTTTTTTGTTCAACCCCTTTCCCATTCCTGGATCTAGCCCCCCAGATCCACCCCCAATGATGATAACGATAACAGCAACAACAACAACCATGCCCCCATGCCATGGCACTCAGAGCCCTTTACATTTAACTAATAAACATAACGTTTAATCCTCACAACAACCCTGTGAGGTAGGTTAGACTGAGAGAATATTGTGACTGGTCCAAGGTCCCCCAGTGAGTTTCTGGCTGAGGCAAGACTTGAACTGGGGTAACAAAGATAAATAATAATGAAATCAATAACGACTTTTGTTTTTCGTTACTGTCCGGCAGTTGTTTTGATGGGGAAATGTGGAGAGGGATGGACAGACAGACATTTTACTAGTGTTATACCCCGCCCCCTCCTGCTCCAGAGCAGCTCGGGCGGCTTACAAGACATCAATAAAACACACATGAAATATAATTAAAAACATTTAAAAGGATAAAAAGAAGTAAAAGGGCAGAATTCCCCTCCCCACCCCGACCCGACCCCCTCTCCAAAGGCCCGGCGGAACGGCCAGCTCTTACACTAGACAGACAGACAGACATTGCATATCATATAGGTGAATAGGTGTAGGTTAGACATACAGATTAGGAATTTTTCATATTGTCATTGTTATTCTCCACCTGGCAGTGGAGCCGGCTCCCATCCCCAGCAGAGCCGGACCGGTGGCAGTAAAGTAAGGCAAGTGCAGGGGATCCAAGGGGTAAAGCCAGGCCCCAGTGGGTGTGAGTCTTAGGGACACGGATTCCCACTCCAACGCTCCGGGGATGGGAGTGGGCCCCAGGGAATGGGGGTGGGGGAGGCTTCCCCAGCTGGCTGGCTCTTTCCATTGACTTCAATGGGAACGTAAGATCCAAAAACTGGGAACCGAAAGGGCCCAAATTTTTGATCCTTCGTTTTTAAAGTGAAACAGCCACTTTCAGCCTGTTTCGGTTCAAACGGGAAGTCCCGTTCCTACTGGTCTCTACCGGGCTGCAGCGGTGGAGACTGCGGTTCTGGGACAGCAGCAGCCCCTGCAGGTGGAGAGGGCTCACTACAGGCTCCCCTAAGCAGGCCGCTAAGCGGAGAGTCGGCAGGCTCTCTGGTTCTGAGCTGGATACGTGGTGCGGTTCAAAACCTGAACGCGCTCCCCACCAACCTAACACTGAATCGGACCCTCCCCTGACACTGAATCCCAGGGGCGCAGCTAGCGTAGGGCCAGGAAGGATATTTGTCCCAGGGCCCAAGCTGGTGGGGGGCCCAAATCCTGTCCTGTTGTGCCGCGGCCGGGCTGAGACCAAGTGAGTGGAAGCGCTTGCATCACGTGATGCGCGTGGGACCCACCCAGGGAGCAGCACAGGGTGGAGCAAACGCCAGCGGCAGCACAAGGCAAGCAGCCCAGCCCAGCCGCAGCCTCCGGAGCTAAGGCGCAGCATGCAGAGGGAGGGGGAGGGGTTGGGGGGAGGAAGGAGGGGAGGGTGGGACAGGGAAGAGGATTCCAACCTAGCTACACCCCTGCTGAATTCTATAGGCCTTCACTGCATCTCTGTACAACACCCATTGGCCCCGTCCCCTTGCCCTGAACATTTCTCCTCCTTGATGCCTTAGATAATGCTTCTATTTTGGCACCCAAATTTATTTATTATTTATTTTTACAATTTATATGCCGCCCCCTCCTGCCTCAGGCATCTCGGGGAGGCTCACAATATATTAAAACATTTCAAACATTAAAACATTAAAATAAACCATAATCATTTCAGTTAAAACAATGTAACCAGCCCCCCCCCCCCC
>QEPC01010479.1:419714-442333 GCA_003113815.1 Sphenodon punctatus
GTCCCGCCAATCCCTGCCCGGTCCCGCAGTCGAGTCACCAACAACTCATGATCAACGGTATCAAATGCAGCCGAGAGATCTAACAAGATCAACAGGGTCGAATGACCCCGGTCCAACTCATGGGAGAGGTCGTCGGCCAAGGCCACAAGCACAGTCTCCATGCCATAACCTGAACAAAAGCCCAACTGCGAGGGATCGAGAAAATTAACCCGGTCGAAATGCCCCTGAAGCTGCTGAGCCACCACCCGTTCAATAACCTTCCCTAAAAAGGGAAGGTTAGAGACTGGCCAATGACTGGCAAGGGCATCAACGTCCTTGATGCTCAGACTCTACAGATCAGACTCCATCTGACTGCTCAGAATCTACGAATTAAGCACAAATACAAAATACAAGCATTGGGGGTGATGGAGGTTAGACCTGACCCTCCACTCCTGAACTTTTAGGTAAAACCCAGACCCCGTCCTCAGCCTTGTCGGACATTGATAAAAACAAATCCTACAAAGATCACCGACAACACCTACAGGCAGTCCTCTTAAACCAGACCAAAAACAATCTCCGGTCCACCCCAAGCAAGATAAACCCGAAAACTGCCCTGAAAACCAGGTTGACCAACCCAGTCGCTGGAGGTTAAAGCAGTCTCATTCATTCTTCATGCAATTCAGCTGTGGTTTTAAAGTGGCTTAAGAAGAGTTGGAAAGCGTGAAGACCTCACGGCTGCGTTCATACCCTTTCCCCACAGATAGGCTTCTTCCCATGCAGGAGTGATAGGACAGTACCACTTTGGCCAGACGTTCCATGACTGCGATGTCGGGCAGGGAGCAGAACTGAGTGACATACCTCCTTGCTTTGGCCCTCTTCCCATGGGTCGCGGTGGGTGGGGGGATGGGTGGGTAGAGGTGGGTGTGCAGCCATTCCCATGGGCACAGACCCATCTCCACTCGTCTCCACACGTGTGCAAGGGGGGGGAGCGACCGTGTGAAAAGGGCCTTTATGAGGCAAAAAGCAGGCTGGGGCAGTTGCTGTGTGCACACCTCCCACAAGAGTCCTTATTAGGGAGGAACAGTCCCCCTTTGTGCGCTAAATCCTACGTCTCTCTATCAGAAGGGAGACCGAGAGAGAGAGAGACCAAAAGGCCAGAGGTCAAGCTTTGAGCCCCTCTTTTCTGGTTGCCTCCCAGGACAAGCACTTGAGGGGGCCAATGGGAAGATGGTGGGACAGCAGAAAATCAAGTGGAATGAAGAAGTAGGAGAACGTCTGTCCTCCTTTACGCATTTGAAATGTTGGGAAGGGTGCAAGTGTGTGAGGGGGCAGAGCTTGTTTGCTGAGGGGGTGGAGCTTATTTACCAAGAGGATGGGGCTTCTCCCTCTTTGGCCAATCAAAATGATGACAGGAACATGTGTGATGTGGCACCTATATGTGATGACATCACATCCCCAAAGGGTGACATCATCTTTGTTCCTCCCCAAGAGTAGCTGATGGGTGAACTTCTGTGTGTGTCTGATGTCTGCCATCTTGGCGACCAAAACTGGAGCCATCCAGAGTGAAGTATTATTTTTATTTATATAGTGCCAGCAATGCTCTTGGCACTCAACAATCATTACTTAGAGACAGGTCCCTGCCCCAAGGGGCTTACAATCTACTAGAGACAAGGGAGCGGGAGGGACGCAGGGTGAGACGGAGACATTCACAAAGTTGAGGAGACATAGGGGAGTGGATTTAGCTTAGTGCAGTTAATCTAGGACAGAGAAGGGAGGGGAAACAAGGGAGAGAGGAACATAGGGAGCGAAAGCTGAAATGGGGACCTGATTTGGTACCTGGGTAGCATTTCGGGTATCCAAATTGGTACCTAAATACCATTTGAGCACTCGAAATATCAAAATACTGACAACCGGTACATTGAAAGTGCATTGAATTCTGTAAGTACAGCTGCAGAGTTGAGGGCAGTATCCTATTGGAATAAGTTGTGCTGCTTAGAGCCTTCACGGCTTTCCTATCGCTGCTGGAGGGAACAAGCTTCACATAGTGGAAGTAAAAAGTAGAAATGGTTGTGTGAGAACTTAAAGATCTTGCATAAACTGGGATTTTCCTATGATTTTTGTCTCTCTATTAATGTCCCCAAATTGCACGCTATGCTGAAGAGAAGGATTTTAGATCTCTTGGCTCAGACGGCTCTGGCCAAGCTAGCCTCAATTAGAATATCTCCTTGGTACCACCTAAACGGAAGTCTATTTTCCAACTGGAACCATCTCTTCCCATTCTGGGGGGATTTAGACTTCGCAGAATGATGTCCAGGATATGATTCCAGCTTTTTGACTCAGGGAGCAAACTGAATATTCAAATAGACTCTGTATCTGTCTCGGAGATGAAGATGAAACTCTAGAGCGTGTCTTGTCTTTCTCTCCGCTATATTCTGACTTGAGAGATGTTTGGTTATCTCCTTTTCTTCAAAAGGATAGCTTGTGTTTACAACCCCAACATCTGATAACTCTCCTGAATACCACTACCGCTAGGGATGGGCAAATGCGGTTCGGAAGTTCGGAGTTCGGCCCGAAGTCAGCCTGTTCGGACGACTGAACCGAACCAAACTTCCGAACGCGAACTGGCTGAACCAAACCAATTCCGAACGTCGAAATGACCGAACAGTTCGGTCAGTTCGGATCACGTTTGGGTGAGTTCAGGTGGCAAAAAAAGGTTCACTGGAAGGTCAAACGTGACAGGAGGGGTAGTCAGCTGAGGAGCAGACTTCCAGGCACCAGGGGTGGAGAGGCTTGCAAGAAATGAAACTATCTGCCTCCCCCCTTCCCAACACCTTCTGAGCTAGTCACTGTTCCTGAACAGCAGGCGTTGAGTAGGATTATTAGATTGCTTTAAGTTTCATTTCAGTTTTGTACTGAAATGAAACTTAAACCTTAAACTGAAACCTTGTGTTTGTGATTCCCCGCCACCCCCCCATCCCATATAGAGATAGAGAGGTTAGGGATAGTAGTTGTAGGAGCTAGCTTAGTGATAGAGATAGCGTTAGTTATTTAGTTTTAGTGTTTGTAGGAGCAGCCCTGTGTACTTATTAGATAATCCATTTAGTTCATAGCATTTAGAATAGTTAATAGCAGTTAGATTTAGTGTAGATAGATAGATATAATATTAGATTTTAAAAAAAACACCATATAAAAATAAAAAAACCAAATAAAAAACAAAAGAAAACCATATAAAACCCAATAAAAAACCAAAAAAACATAAAAACAACAAAAACACCCATAACAACATTTCCCAAATGGCCAAACCGAACGGCCGAACCAAACGGCCCAACCCGAACCCGGCAAACTAACCGAACTGCCGAATAGAACGGACGAACCGAACGCAGACGAACCGAACAGACGAACCCAAACCGCAATCTATTCGCCCATCCCTAACTACTGCTGATACGCTCCAGGCCTTAGCCTTGTTTTTTATAATGGCTGAGAAGTACTCGGCAGTAACTGGAATATTATGTGGTGACATTGGTATTAGATGTTTAATCCTTGCCAAAATGATGATACCGCAAGAGTCTGTCGTGCTTGGCTGTACGTACTGTTTTACTTTTTGCTTTGTATGCCTTCTTTTTGGGTAGTTTATGATTTATGTTTTGGCTTTAGTTTTATGGCGAAAGCTTGCAATAAACTTGATCTGATCTGACAACCAGTATACCAAAATACCAACAACCGGTATACCAAAATATGGAAATTACTCCCCAAAATTCCTATATCTGGGAGAGAATTGGGACAAAATTGGTATTTCAGTATACTGGTTGTAGGTATTTTTTTGGTATACTGATTGTCGGTATATCAGTATTTCAGGTGCCCAATCAAAAAACGGTTTGGGTACTAAAAAGTACCAGAAATATTCAGTTCGATTCGGGTACCAGAAATTTGATGGGCATACCTGTTTTTGTGGGTACTTGATTCAGCTTGTTTGAGCCAGTGTGGCGTAGGGGATAAAGTGTTGGACTTGGACCTGGGAAGCCAGGGTTTGAATCCTGCCCTCGCCATGAACTCACTGGGTGGCCTTGGGCAAGTCACAACCACTCGGCCTCAGTTCCCCATCTGTAAAATGGGAATATGTCTGTGTCTGTCTTTCCCAGGGTTCCCCTCACCCGTGTCAATCTTAGATTGTAAGCCCGCTGGGCAGGGACCTGTCTCTAAAAACATCTGTGACTGTAAAACGCTGCCTCCGCCTGGGGTAATTTCAGATGCTACTGCCGGCAGCATTGACCCCGGGCCATGGGGTGGTTCGGGTGCGCCAACAGACGTTCGCCCCTTTGCCCCTGGCTGTGGGGACCGCCGAACCACGGCCCAGGGTCAATGCTGCCGGCCATAACGTCTGTTCTGCAACACACACACCCCGGAGGGGGAGGGGGCGGGGCCGCGCGACACAGCATGCAGCCGCATGGCCCCGCCCCCTGCGCTCCCTGGCCACCCACCCTCCCCGAGACAGGCAGCCTCAGCGGCCTATCCGGCCGCTACCGCCACCCACCGCCGGAACTCCAGAATGTGGTAAAGGTAAGGTAACAGACGTTACTTTTCCTTCACTGCGCTCCGGATTCCCCCTAACCACACTTTGTTCGCCGCCGTGGTGCAAGAGAACAAAGCGTGGTTAGGTTCACCGCAGGGGGTGGTTGACAGAGGTGAACATCTGGATGCGCACAAACAGACATTCACCACCACCACCACCCCCGCGGTTGACTGAGGTTGACTGTGGTGATTTCGGACAAACGTAACGTCTGAAATCACCCCTAGTAGCGCTAAAAAAATTTATAAGTAGTAGCTCTACGAGAGACAATTCATGAAGTCCATTGATTTGCTCCTCCTTGCAGACTCACTCTGGATTTTCATCCTGTCAAATTTGGGATTTCTATTTGCAGAATTTAGAAATAAATGTTGCAGAATCTATGGATATCAAGCTGAGAACTTGCAGGGGCACGTGTTTTACTTAGTTACAAGGAAGAAGGGGGCCCTGAGTGAAAAGACAGTAGTGGGAGCATTAGTAATCAGCAGGGGTGTGCAGCAGGCACATGAATTGTTTTTTTTAAAAATCCATCTTCCTTTACAAAAACGCCTTCATTTTCAGGGAGGGGGGTTGTAATCAAAAACATTTGTTTCTGTTTGTTTTTTTCATTATTTCATTTATTTTAATGAAAAATATTTTTGTTTATTTTTAAAAAACCAAACCCTGCGCATGCACGAAATGGCTGCTGGACCATTCTGCGCATGCACCGTCCTGTCCCAAAATGGTGCTGGCAGCATCTACACCATTTTGGGAAAGGGCGTGCATGCACTGAACAGCCCATTTTGCACAAGCCCGGGGGGAGGGGAGTATTTTTAATTTTCTATTTTTATAACAAAAATTGATTATTTTTCCCTTCGTTTTCATCAGCTTTGCCTGTCGTTTTCATATTTTTAATTACTAAAGCAAATGGGTCTTTGTTGGTTTTACTAATTAAAAAAACAAAACCGAATTGCACACCCCTAGTAGTCAGTCTGTGGGGATGAGGAGCTAGGGAAAGCTTGAGGGAGTCGGGATTGGAAGGTAGGGGGGGAGCGGAATGAATGTATCCAGGGAGGGAGTTCCAGTGCAGAGGACAGTCTGAGAAAAGGGGAGAAGGCTGTAATGCAGCTGTACCACAGCATGAGAGTGCTACTGCCCACCCAGTGAGGAGGCTATATATCCAGGAAGAGATCCGAGCTTTCTGGAAAGAAGGGGTGATAAAAATATGACGACGCATTATTGTGGTCTGAGGAGCATCCAATAAAGAAATCTCAATCGCCCAAGAAAGAGCCCCAGGAATTCTGGGAACGGCAGAAGCCTCAGAAGCCATGAAAGTATGGCAAATTCATTTAGCAAAGCGATCGGCAGAAAAACCAAGGAACCACAGGGAACGTGGCCACTAACCCCAAGCTATGAGGGCACAGAGGCGAGCCAGGATGCTGACCTACCATGGAAGGGAATTCGCCCAGCCAAGACCGAGAGCTTTTGCAGAGTCCGTTGCTGTCAGCCATCGGGCCTGATGCTTTGCCAGACCCAGAACCGGGGCTTTAATTCACCTGCTGGCACCGCCACCGCATGCATGGAATAGCTCGGCTCCCGACAGCATGACCGGGTCCCTCCCAGCTCACTGTCAGTTCTGTCCCGGCACAACGCCCAGACAGGGAAAGTGCGGACACTGGAGAGGAGGAGACACGCTTCCCGGCAGCAGATGGGAGCTTGGTATGAAGTTGAACCAGGCTGTCTGAATCTGGGGAACTGTCAAGGGATTCTTGGATGATTCCAATGGGCCTTTTCCCCTCTATACACAAACAAGCTCTCTCTAGCCTCACCTTCTTCCACTCACCTACCCCACCCCCTTCTCATCTCAGCCCTTCCATATGGCCAGGGACCCTTGTATTTACTCTGCAGCATTTATTTCTAAGTTCTGCAAAGACAAAGGCGGCTTTGCCCACATTTCACAATTTCACATTCTGCACGAGCTGCAGAATGTGCAATTTTACATTCTGTAAGGTGTGCATACACCGTTTCTCATTCGGCAGAGAAATTTCCCATTAGTTTCATCACGGAAGTCGGGGGAAAGGGAAATCCAGCCCTGACATCAAGGTGAGTTTTATTTAACGTTAAATTGGAACGCGTGCAACAAGCTCATTTAATGTTAATGAAACTCCCAGTGAAATTAGAATGTGGAGTGGCTCGCAGGGGCTGGGTAGAGGGGACTCTAGTAAGGGAAGCGCCTGCGAGCCTTAACAACCGCCTAGCCGGGATTCCCCAGCAACCCCTCCCCGCTAGCCTGGAGGTAGGGACACCAAGACCACATTCACACCTTAAGCGGCAGGTCGGTCCACGGATGTTTTGGCTCCAGGAGAGAATCCAAAAAACAAAATACGTGCGGGGTTTGGTTGGTGCGGAAGACACACACACACACCGTGGATTTGCCGGCAAATACCGGGAAGGGTACAGAGCTGGATTTCCCTGCTGGCAAAGCCGCGAGGGGGGTGCTTCCGCACCAGCCAAACCCTGCGCATATTTTGGCTTCCAGATTCTCTCCCGGAACCGAAATACCCATGGACCGGACCGCCAATGAAGGTGTGAATGCGGTCTGAATATTCCTCCTGCTGCTGCTGCGACATCACAAACCCTTTTGTGCGGCTAAAGTGCCTCATCAAAAAATTCAAAGCATCCATTAAACCTATGGGCAACCTGTTCCCTGCACCGTAGAGGCAGGCAGGTCGTCACCTGGCTACAGGAAGCCTGCAGAAGGATACACCCCACCCCATTACTCCTTTCACTCCTCTGCTCCCCACAGCATAACATTGGGGGCAGCCACACAGAGAGAGGGCGGCAGCCAGAGGTGGTGGAGCTGGGAGACTCGAGGAACTGAGAACTCCCTCCCGCCCTCCTGATGACACCGGAGGAGAGAGACCGGTACTAGGGGCGGGGCACTGAAATCTGGCCAGTCAGGGGCTATGACATAGCTCTCCCTCCCCTCCCACCTTTGTGGGGGTGGGGTTTGGCAAGGCGTTCTTCCAGACCATCAGGGGCGGCCGGAGGCACGTGTCGGGGGCATAGCTCAGTCGGGCCGGGAGGTGGGGTGGGAGGGGCTGTCAGTGGGATAAGGGAATGTAAATCTCTACTAGTATAGATTGATGAGAGGGTGGTCTTCTCTCCCGGGGAGAGCGGGGTTGAGAAGAAGGATGCCCCCTGGTGGCAGCAGGCGGCAGCTGGAAGTGGTTTGTAGGGGATCCCTGGTGAGAAGGGGGTTGAGAATGTTAGCAGTGGATACCGGTAGGAGGGAGATTGGGTTGAATATGATGTATTATGTGTCGCTGTAAAATGGTGGAGTGGGATTTCTTTCTTTCTATGATGTGGGGTCCCCTTGTGCGGGATTGAGCCAAATATTGTTGTTATGTTATATTGTTGTTTCTAGGTTTTCCCGTGTGGGATAAAAAACCCTAGATATTTGTATTTTTTGTGTATGGATGTAAGCCGCCTCGAGTCGACCTTGGTTGAGAGAGTGCAGGGTATAAATTGAAATTGAAAATGAAAAATGAAAGTTATTTCTAGTCTTGCCTTCAGGTGTCTGGAAGCGTGCATCTTTCCCAAGCCCAGGCGACCTACCCGCCAAAGCACAGGAAAGACATCCGCTCTGATCAGCCGTTTAGCATGAGAGATGCGAGTCAGAGAATTTTCAAGAAAATTATGATGGGTTCCTTTTTCTGAAAAACTTTCCGCCTTGGTTTATTTGGTTTATAACGTAAAATTGAGAGCCAAAATTGCTATTAAAAATCACGTTATTATTTTGTGTTATAAACAGTTTTTTTAATAGTACCTTGTGTTTTGCCATTTTTGTGTTGTGTATATTTATAGATTTATAAACATTGATGCAGGCAGGTCCATGTGTGTTGTAACTTGCTGAAACGGGAAGCTCGTTTGCTAACTGAGGTTAATAACCTGCATTTTAAAGTACCATCTCAGGTCCTTGGCAGGCTACCCGATAATAGATCAGGCACCTGGATACCCGATTAATCAGTAACTTCCAGTCGTAATTTTTCTATTTTCCAGTTGCCGATCAGTAAATCGAGATGGAAAACCGAAAAAATCGAGACTGGAAGTTGACATTCTGGGGCATTTTGAGACATCGGGTATCTGAGATGGGTCGAAATCAGTCACCAATATTTTCTAGTCAATTCAAGTATCGGAAATTCGACTGGTATAACTGCTTGTGCAGGCACTCATTCTGGCTCAAGTCCTGAGCCCATGGGATAGAAATTTAAATAGATATATAAGTAGGTTGTGCCCTCTCTAGCCGGGGTCCATGAGTTCAACTGAAATTTGCTGCACTTTGTCTGCCTTTGTGGACGTTTGTGGCCACGGGATTTTATTTTCAAAAGCCTCAACATAGGGTCACAGGTCTGGGAAGCTATGGATTGGGGAGTCTCAGCTGTAATCGTCTGCTAACCCTGGAGCCATGGCCTCTCTGGATGCCCCCCCCCCCCCCGTCCCCCACTGCCAGTCCATGGACAGTAGCAGGCGCTGAGGAGGTCCCTCCCAGCTTGTTTACAGGCTAATGAACCTCAAACCAAGACGGGACTGAAATTATTAAAGCCCCTTGTAAAATGGCTGAGACCCAGGAGCTGCAAGCGGGGGGGCAGCTAACTTGGCTTCCAGTCACGCTTTCTAACTTTTGCACATGTCTCAGGAGGCAGCAGAGACTTTGTCCCTGTTCTCTTGCTCACAAGGAACTAAGCTCAGGTCTCAGCGGGGATGCAGCAAGGCAGGCCCCAGGTCCATGTCCCAATCGGGGAGGCCATTTGCAGAGTTTATTTATTTATTTGTTTATTACAAAATTTGTATCCTGCACACTGACAGCTCGGGGCGGCGAACAACACAAATGGTCACAAAATATAAAATCCTTTTTAAAAATACAGACATTTAAAATATTAAAATAACCAAAAACAGAAGGCTAAAAGGCAGGAAAAAAACCCTCCCCCCCAATCCCCCCCGCCCTCCCCCCCAAAGGCCTGGCAGAACAACCAGGTCTTAATATCTTCAGAAAGAGGGGAGGTCTGGGGACAGACGGGCCTCCATCGGGAGGGAGTTCCACAGCCGAGTCGCGGCCACCCAGAACGCCCTCTCTGCCGTCGCCCCCCGGGGGACTTTGAGTCGGGTGCCCCCGGTTGACCGCAAGGGCCGCGAAATGACCCGGTAGTTTTTTGGCGGACACTTCCATTTTGGCCTATGGGCGTGTCAGGTAAAAAACCACCCCAGGTGACAACGCTGAAGAGGCCCCGTGTCAACTGAGCCCCCTCATTCAATAGCAACCACGCTCCTAGGCCTCAGAGTTGAGGCGAATCAGGAAACCCTTGCACTTTTCTGGTCAAGCACCCCGGAATCTGAACCTCTCAAAGCCACGAAACAGAGAGGAAGACCACGGCCACTTTTACACGAGGCACTTAAAAGCGCCTCCAGAGCGTATTCATGAGGAAAGCCCTCCCCGCGCTACTGGGAGTGACATGCTGTCTGTCGTCTTCAGCGGCGGCAGCTGCAGACGTGGGGCTTTCAAAGAGGCACGTTCTATAGACCTCAATTTTCAGGTCTATAGAACGCACCTCTTTGAAAGCCTCACATCTGCCGCCACCGCTGAAGCAAACAGGCGGCACGTCACTTCCAGTAGCGCGAGGTGCATGTAAACACTCCCTGAGTGGCTTTCCTTTTGAATATGGGGCTCCAGAGGCACTTCTAAGTGCCTCGTGTAGAAGTGGCCTGAGAGTCAAACCAGCTGCACGCACAGCAGAAGCATCCGCCTTCATACAGTCCATTATCCCACAATGCAAACTCCACAAAGTGAGGGGTGAAGCACGACGCGTCCACTGCTTCCATCTCCCTTGCCTTTCCAGATCTTAAAAACAGCAGAGATCACCCATTTCAGACACAGTGAAGACCAACAGCCATAACCAGGCACCTGGATTCAATGCCAATGGGGGGAAATGCAGTGAAAACTGCTGCCTGGTTGCAACCTTTCTAATTCTAGAGGCCAGGGCTTTGAACTTGCTGACGGAAGGTAGCAGAAGGTCAAAAACAACTTCTGTGACAAACGCGGCAACGAGAACTGGTCTAGTTTCCTTCTTCACGACCCATCGTAAGCTCCGATGTCATCCGGGAGTGCCCTCTTGCCAGTACCATCTGCCCGCCAAGTTTCTACAAGAGTAGGGCCAAAGCAAGAATGCAAACGCATTCTCATGCGAGTGTGCGAGATGCTCGCAGACCCGGCTAGATCTCATGCGTTTTCACTGAGGTTTTTGAGAATCTTGCGAGAGCCTCCAAAAACGCTCCATACATGCACACAAAATGGCCGCTGTGACCATTGCACATGTGCGGCCCCTGGTGGCCATTTTGCACATGAACAGAGTGGTTTTTGAGGTGTCTCAAAAATCTCACAAGATTCTTAAAAAAAACCAAACGCTCCGCACGTGTGCAAAATGGCCGCCACTGCCATTCTGCGCATGTGTGGCCGCCCGGTGGCCATTTTCAAGAATCTTACGAGAATGGAGGCAAGAAGCCCAATTATCGACCTTGAAAATCTCATCAAGAACCCGATTCTTGACCAGATTTTTGAGAAGGGCAAAATCGCGTTTCAGCCCTTAACAAGAGTCCACAATTAGGCTTTCTTGGTGACTGCCCCACAGTTATGGACCTGTTGGGTACGTCTCCCAAGCAAATGCGATTGGCCACTGTCGGAGACAGGATGCTGGGCTTGATGGATCATTGGTCCGACCCAGTCTGACACTACTTATGTTCTTCTGTTCCCTTCCCTTAGAGGTTTAGCAAACCCTAAGCCTGCTCACCTTCTGGAAGCGATGTAAGACCTTTTTGTTTGGACAGATGTTTGGCAGGCAGGGATAGGGATGAGGTATTGTAAGACCTGGATGTTCCGCCAGGCGATTGGTGGGGGGGAGGGGTGAAAGGGTGGAGTGGGGGGATGGGAGGGGTGTTAAATGTCACCCTCCTTTTGGAAGTTTTTAAAAATGTTTTATATTGGATTTTATTTGTGTTTTTATATTGTAAGTTGCCCCGGGCTGCCTGATGGCAGGAGGGGTGGGGTATTAAATTGAAAAATAATAAATAAATAAATAAATAATTTGTGGGCTAGGACATCTTACGCTATTTTATTTGGTTTTATTGGGGTGTAATATTTGGGTCAGTTTTTGTGGGGTTTATATTTATTTACATATTGATACCCTCTCTGAGCCTCCGTGGAATGGGGCAGGATAAAAATGCAAATAAATAAATAAATAAAGTCTGAGCTTGTAGCTGAGCGAAATGAAGTTTGACTCCAGGGGTCATTTTCCCTGCAGGCTGGATCGTGTTATGAATATAAGAACCGCCAAGATGAGTTAGCGAACAGGAAGAGAGCATGAAAACAGGGCACACGTAGAATCACAGAATTGTAGCATTGGAAGACATTGGAAGACAAATTTGGGGGGGTGTCACTTAGTTCAACCCCCCGCTCCAAGGCCGGCTGGCCGCCTCTTCCTGCACCGCTGCAGACGGGGGGTTAAGGAACAAGGAGGGAGTTTGCAAAGATGGAGACTGTCCCGGGAATGAGCTCTAAGCAAGAATCCGATTCGGAGGGAACATGCTTTCTCTCAGGGCAAGCAGGAGTTAAAGATTCCACTCTGGAAAACCTGGCTGGAGCGCTCTCCGGGTGCACAAGAAGAAAAACCCTGCATGATTGAATTCCATGTAGTAACTTGTTTAAAACTTACCACTAAGTCCAAATGTCAGAAGAAGGGAAGGACAAAATGTAGCATGAAAAAGGAAAATCCAGAGGGGGAGACGAAGAGGGTGGGGGAGAGAGACATAATAGGGGCTTTGTGCTACAGTGTTTTGGTTCCCATTTAGTTCCTTGAAAAGCCAAGAGATTATGAAATCCAATGTATTAAGAAAGCCAGCGTATTAGCAAAGAAAACAGCCGCGTGGGCCGGGCAGATAGCGCAGCCTTGAGCAAGGCCGGCTCGCAAGGCCCGGCCGTTTGGCAAGAATTGCAGCCCTCAGCAAACAAATTGTGTGTGTGTGTGTGTGTGTAGCTGTGATCAGCAGGATCAGAGAGGGCTATCGCTCCCGTATTTGGCAGAGAAATAAAACAGAGGGAAAAAACACCCAGGCACTGGGGCTTTGCTAACGCATCGCAAACAGCTGGACTCCCTTCTCTTAGAACCTTTCCCCGGATCAAGGAAACCGAGGGCACGTTCTCCCAAGACGAGACCATGGCAGACGCTGCTAGGGCTTTAAAAAACCCTCCAATTTCCCCCAGTGTTCCAATTGCCATAGGAACCAGGCGGTCCAAACAAAATTTAATAATAATAAAATAATAATAATATTAGAACCCCCAACAAATCAAACATGCTGAGCCTGGTGTTATGCTTGGTGCCTATCATGGGCGTCAGAGTCCAGTACCTTCACTGCACAGAGGAAGCAGCATCAAGAGCCCTTGCCAAGGCTTCCGTCTACCTCAGTTTGTGCTGCTATCAAGCCCCATGATAGCAGGAACAAAATGAGCCGATAGGGGATGGTTGGGGCGGGGCTATATATAGGCCCTGAAAGAGTGGCATCAGACCGTGGGAAAATTGAAGGAAATTTGGGGGGGTGCCACAACAATGCCTATAATGGGACTTGGTGAGACGATAACGAAGAAGGATTTTAGTTCTAAAGTCATTCGGTGGATCCCAGGTGGAAGCGGCAACAGTCCCTTTCAGCAGCTAAAGAATCATTTCTCACAAACACACGCCTCCTGCCTTTGTTAGTTTTCATCATGATCCCAGGCACACAGTTCCGTCCTGCCGGAGGGGGGGAGGGGGGGGGGCTGTCTTTGTTCTTTCTTTCTTTATTTTGTTATATTTCTTAACCGCCTCCTCTTGCCCACATGGGCAACTCGGAGCGGCTTACAACAAATCAATAAAAACGATTCAATCATTAAAAACATATAAAACATTATAAAATACTATAAAACATCGGGTTCTTTGATAGTAGGGCTTGTTCAAAGCTTGTTAAAGTGAGAAAATGTGCCCCACGAGCACCTCCCAGCAATGAAGCAGCCAGGCTTTTACCTGAGTCACAGTTCTTTCTCCCACTTTGTCTGCTTAACCTGGTACAAACCTTACACTGCTGGGAGCCCCATTACTGTGCCAACCAAAAAGGTATTGTTGGAGGGTATGAACTCCTGTGAATGGGACTACATGACCCTCGAGGCCAATTTTAGCTCTGTGATTCTACCCAAGAAACATCTGTATTCTGGATTTGAGCTGCTGGGCTCAGGGCCCATCTCTGCTTACAGCCTTTGGAAAATGCCAAACGTGACAAGAAAAATCAATGACACGAAAACATTTGTCCTGGGACTTACCAAAGCACCCTCCAACGCAAACACGGCCGCAGCTCCCGTCTGCTCCAGGGGCTCCATGCGACGCCTCCAGCGGCGACGGCGAAAGGAGTCTGTCTTGCGGTATTTCAGGTGGAACCGCCAGCCAAAAAGCGAGGCGTATTCCCAGCCTTCCCCCTCCAGCTCCTCCTGTTTATGCTGTAGGGGCCAGAGAGAAAGAGGGTGTCAACTTCCTGTGGAGGAGGATCCGATTCCCAGTTTGACAGTAATGGCAGAAGGGTTGGACTGGCCGCTGGGATGGGGGAAGCTTTCATTGGTCCATCAAATTTGAAGAGATTTGGACCTCATTTTCTCAGTCATTTGGATAAATATTTATTTATTTATTTCCATTTTTGGGCCCGCCCTTCCCTCAGAGGCTCAGGGCAGCTTACAAAATATAACACATAAATATAAAACAAAGAAATGTATATAAAAACATATAAAAGCAATTAAAAACTCCCTAAACTCCACCCACCAGCCCGCTCCCTAACCCCTCCGCCGCTTCCCGCACAACCCTATCCCCAGCCCTGCTTGTACCCCCGTCTCATGGGGGGGGGCATGGCACCTTTCCCAGTCTCCCGTGCCTGTACTCCCTTCTCACCGGGGGGCCATGGCATAATCCACATCCCCCCATCCATACCTGTACCCCTCTCTCAGCAAGCAGCTGGCACTATCACCCCATACCTACCCCCCTCAAAAAAAACTCCCCCTCCCCACAAATATCAGTAAATGCAAAATGTAAAACACCCTCCTGCCCCCGCCTTTGACACTGTTATTTGGCAGCCGTCACCGTCCTGGCTTTTGTAGTCCTGCCGAGGGCGGGCACAAGACGACACACACATCCACATCGCTGAGATCTCCAAGGAATCCCAGACCTTGATACTCCTCCCCATAGCCCTTTGCCTCCCCTTACCCACGTTCTCCCTGTCTTTCCCCACCCCTCTCCTTTGTATACATGCAGTTTTGTCGTTTCATTACCGAAACCCTTATCAGAATGTGTGTTGGTAACTAGAGGCAGATCCCTGCTCCAAGAAGCTTACAACCTAGAATGGGCCAGGAAGGAGAGACAAGTAAGAGGGGAAACATGGGGAGTAGAGATGAAACCAGTATCTGCTACTATCCGGAATCTGGATTCATATTGCGGTAGCTGCCGATATCCGTTATCTGACTGGTTACCAAATGGTATCTGGCTGGCATCCGGTTAACCAGATTACCGCTTACCACTTGCTATTTACCTGATAACGGTTTGCCATTTACCCCATTACCGTTTGCCCATTTTTTATTATTATTTTTTTAATCCCTCTCTCTCACCAGTCCTGGTTCAGTTACGCGGTAATGCAGTAAACGGGAATAAGGTAAACAATCATATCTTGTATTCTGGTTTGGTGGTTGACCGTGGTGATAACCGGACTGTTATCGGATAACAGCCAAGTTAGCCAGAATACTGGATATTAACCATGGATACTAAATTTGCTATCTGCTTCAGCACTGAGAGAGAGAGAGAGAGAGAGAGATACAATCCCGTTTTACACAGGGAACTGAGGCAGTGACTTGCCCAAGGCCACCCAATGAGACTGTGGTTAACCCAACTTTTGAACCTTGGTCTCTCAAGGTCCACATCCAGCACCTTATCCATTAGGTTAAACATTGGCACGGTAATTTACAGACACATTTATATGATGTCTGGACATGTGTAAAGTGTAAGGTTGTTTTTTTTTCATGTATTCCTTATTGTTGGGGCGATCCAATCTTAATATATATATTTAAAAATCAGTAAAAAATTAAACACAAAATTAAAAACAAAGGACCCCTTTGAGGAAATCTAAGGGAAACCTTACTTACCAGCCTTATTACCTGTCCCATTTTTAGAACAAAGACCAAAACATCAGTCACTGGCATAACCACCACCATGGACAACTAGAAATTGCCCTCAGACTGGCAAACAATTCTGAGTCCCCTGCAGAGTCACCTGGTCTGTAGTATCTAGTCTGCCTCGGACAAAGATGGTAGGAGCTAGCAATTTTGGGACCCTGAGGACAAAGGCCAGTTTTGCAGGACTAGCTCCATGCTCTGGTTTGGGCCCATGCTCCTGCCTAGGGCTGAAACGAGAATCAAATTGTTTCTCATGAAAATCTAGCAAGAATCGTTACTGAGATCTCGGGAAAATCTTGGTAACGGTTCAAGATCTCGGTGAGAATCTCATCAAAATTTACCGTTTTTACCATGATTTATCATGTACGTCATACCGATTTACCGTGTACCGCTTACCGTGTACCGCATTTGTCCCAGTAATGCACTTGCACAAAACAGCTGCCACAGCTGTTCTGCGCTGCCCTCTTCCAAGATGGCATCAGCAGCGTCGCCACCATTTTGGAAAATGGCAGTCATCTTGCACATGCACATTACCTGGATGAACGCAGTCGTGGCACACAGTAGATCGATATACGGTGCGAGGTAAATCGTGTTAAATGGTAAATTGTGGCAAACCGAGAAAAATTCTTGAACGTTTCAAGAACCGGGGGGGTTCTCGATTATCCATTCTCACGAGTCGAGAACTGTGATTCTCGGCGAGAACAGAGAGAAAATCAAGACTGAGTTTCAGCCCTACTCCTGCCTATTTGGCAACAAGGCCCATCCACAGAGCTCTCAATTGGCTGCTGCTGGTATAAAACCACCTGACAGGAAGAGGAAGTCAGGTGAAGCAATGCATGAGTTTTGAGCCTGCCTGGTTCTCTGCTGTCTTGCTCTGTCTCCTGCCCTCGCTTCAGTCTGAGTCCATTTTGGACTCTTCTTCTGGTACTGACCCTTGCCTTGCTGTTGGACTACGCTTCCAGATCCATCTCCAGTTTGGACTGATCTCTGGTCTGACTCCATTGCTTGCCTGCGATCTGGATTCCTGAACTGACTCTTGGAAATATAGGACTCTGCTTGGTCCTGCTCCTGGGATCACGACCACAGACCCGTGTTCACAGAGTTTTCCCCTCATGGACAAAAATGCACTGACCACAGGTCCCTGATCTTGTCCAGTACCTGACAGGGATAACTGAATGCACAGCTGATGCGTAGTCACCTCTCGAGTGGAATAAGGAATCTGTTCACTTTGAATGTAACCTCTTTGGGATCTAGACAGGATGCAGAGCACCCAGAACAATGGGCCCCTGATCCCTGGTGAGGGATTTTGGTTTCTACTGGAGCCCACGTCTCACAAAAGCATGTTTGATGCAGCTCCCTAGATGCCCAAGCGACAGTTTAGGTGCCTGGGTCCCTCCAAACTGCCCGGTTCAGTCCCTGTCGTCTGAGAGTCAATACAGCCGGTGTCACCCTGCTGTAATTCTAACGTAGTCTAACAACAAGTCCTCATGTGACCAAAGACTTCATTATAACAGGGTCTTCACTGTAACCGAGTTTAGCCATATGCAGTTGACGGAATTGTCTTTTAAAGCTAGAGCTGTTATAAACAAAGTTTCATTATCTGTGGGACTTCTTATAGTGAGGTTTGACTGAATTTAAAGATCTATACTAGCTGTCCTAATATATTCCTGTGTGGAGATTTTTGGACGAAAAAACAGTTGCATCACCCGAACGGCAATTGCAACGGGTGCTGTAGGGCTCAGGGCATCCTAATTTGAAGCAGCGGTTGGAGCAGATGGGCTACAAGAGCTACAATGGCCAGGTTGCCATTGAAAAAGAAAAGGGTATCTTTGAATTTTTTTAGCAATTGATCCATTTTTTTAAATTATTATTATATTTGGCAAAAGAAAATAGAAATCCAAGAGGGAATTCTTCAGCTAAAACAAAAAGAAAATCACCATATCCGCCATTTTTCTTTCAAGTTTGATGTACCAAAAATGTTTTGCTTTAAGATAAAATAAATCATAGAAAAAACTGAGAACAAAAAGTATTTTTTGGTTTGGGGTTTTTTTTCCCCCAGGGTAAACATCTTAACTAAGAATTGTTGGGTAATTAGATAAGCTGCCCAGGAGGCTGTGGATTCTCCCTTCCTTGGACGTTCTCAAAACCCGGCTGGACAAACATCTGTCTACGATGCTGTAGGGAGATGGTATCCTGCTTTGAGCATGAGATGAAACTCGAGGTCCCTCCCAACCGAGTACCCATTGGATTTCCAGTGCCTGAATCAACTGAAAAATAACAGGTACCCATCGGTGCCCAATATCAGCACAACTTGGGTACATGATGTTCCAGGATGTTGACTTCCAGTTCCAATTTTTCGTTTTCTGACCCCCGAATATTGGGGGGGGGGGGGGAAATCGGCACTGAAATTAACAATTTTGGGGGTAACTGGGAACTGGGTACCCGATTGGTTACTGGATAGCCCATCAAGAAGGAATGGGTGAACGCGGTTCGGAAGTTCGGACCGAACTCGGTCTGTTCAGTTGACCGAACCGAACTTCTGAACCGAACTCGAATTTCAAACCGAACTGAATTTCCGAACTCCATTCTGTTCACCCGTCCCTAGTGACAACACACACCAAAAAACTTGATTTTGAATGGCCGAACGTGGTTCAGAAGTTTGGAATTCGACCGAACTGAACTTCCGAACCGAACTCGAATTTCAAACCGAACTGAACCGAACCGAATTTCCGAACTCAGATTTCAAACTGAACCAAACCAAACCGAATTTCCAAACTCCATTCTGTTTGCCCATCCCTACCATCAAGTACCCAAGACAGTACTCAAAAAGGAGGGTGCTACTTGTGGGTAGCATATCAACTCTACCTCTACGCTTACAATCCTGTTGCTCAAACAAAATCCTCTGCTGCTAAGCTTTCCTACCAAGTCTGTGTAAGAGTATCGAGCAGGACGTAAGGGCCATTGCGTCTGGTCGACCCTAGGGAGGATGCTAATTAAGGCAGAGTGCCATTGTTCACACTCTAATTTGGCCAGGGCTGACACCCCACCTTGCACGGACCCACGGAATCAGGAACATCTGCCAAGGCCCTGGTTTCACAGCTCGTTGGAGATACAGAACTAGCCAACCCTGTTGGGGGCAACGGTCCAATAATGACTCAATGGGAAGAGTGCCACCTCCTGAGTCACCCCCAGCACCTTCTGTTTTCTTTGGGTGTCTCCCATCCAGAAGTCTGAACTAGCCCAATCCTTTTAAACTTAGGAACAGCCAATGCAACCACATCCATGGGTGCTATGACTATGTAGACCACACCGATGTAGATGAAAAGAACCCCCTCTGATCTCCTTGAAGCCACTGGCTCAACTCCCATTGACTTACGGGATGAGGTCTGAACCCAAACCAATCTCCAAAAACCTGCTTCTCCTGGTGTTTTTCCATGCCCTGCCCTCAGCATCCTCACCGTTTGTGGAAGTAAGGCCCCGGCAGACTCCAACCCAGGTGGCACAAAGCATCCCACAGGCAGGAATTTTGACCCCTGAGCTACAGAGCTCAAACCTCCAGCCTCAACAGCTCTGGTGGCCAGAGACTCCTGATTGGTCAGCCCGTCTGCATCCCCATTGGCTGCTCTGGATCATATAAAGGGAGGGACAAAAGCAGGAAGTCGAGCAACACATCAGCTTCTCTGTCAAGGCTCTTCCCAGCCATGCAGCCTCTCCTCGTCTTTCTGACCTCAATCCCTGCTATGCCTCCACTCCTCCTCTTCCATCGCCCCTTTCTCTGCAGACTATTTTAACCACGTCTCCCATGCTACCCACTGCCCAAATTACAGGGGGGGCAGGGGGCTTAGCTACTGGCCTTGGAAGGCTACGGGGAGGGCATGATTTCATTAAGGGGCCCCCTACACCCTTTCCTTATACTTTGAGCCTGCTTCCCCCTATGCCTGGAATGCCTTCCCATTCAAACCCCTCCAAAAATCCCTTCTATACAGGGCTGCCCTTGATGACTCTTTGGAAGCTGCAGTTGGTGCAGAACGTGGCGATCTGTCTTCTATTGGAGATGGTTGCCGGGGACACACAACACCGGTGCTCCAGAGTCTGCACTGGCTGCCAGGCACAATCCAAGGTACTGGGTTTGACCTATAAAGCCCTAATGGGCCGGGCACCCGTATACCTGAAAGCCTGCCTTTTCCCTTGTGTCTCATCACGGCCTCTGAAGTCAGATGGAAGCCTCCTCCTGCAACTACCATCTAACCTGTGAAGTTTCTACAACAAGGGCAGGCAGAGAGACGTTCTCGGTGGCTGCCCCACGATTATGGAACTCCCTCCCCCCTTGGAGATTTGTCTACGCCTGAGTCTGTTCACCTTCTGGAAGCAATGCAAGACCTTTGTGGCTGGCCAGGCATTTGGCAGGCAGGGATAGGATTGGATGAAGGAAGTGAGAAAGGGCTAGGGGGATTTTTAAAGTATGCTTTATAGATGGTTTGTGCGTTGTAAGCTAGCCTGAGTCTTAATGGGAAGGGTGGTGTACAAATCTGAATAAAATTATGATAAAATAAAAGCCTACTGCTTCCATCAGTCATTCCCAAACTCCTCACCCCCATAGATTGCTCATTGATATCCTTATCTTCGCCTCCAGGACACCCCAGGGCCAGCTTTAAGCAGGGTCACTAGGACCCAGGATCAGAGGGGGCCACACACAGAGGCCGGTTCCGGTAACCCCAGGTCCAGCGCTCCCGAGGCTCCAGGATGGGTTATATTTCTGTAGGTCTCTCTCCCCACCCACAACTCCCAGCTGCCTGCTCCTACAAAGCCCTGCCCCCCACTCTCCTGATTTTCAGTAAATCTCCGATTCCTAAATTCCTCCCCACCCCCACCCCCATAGGCGTGTGTGTGTGTGAAAGGGGGGAGAGAGAACTTGCACGTGTGCGCACATGGGAAAGCATGCGTGTGTTTGTGTGTGGGTGGGTGTGAAAACTTACAACACTTTTTTGATTTTCTAAGCAAACACCAGAGCCAGACGGCCAATTGTTTAAAGGAGGTGGAGCTACGGAGGGCAGGGCCCACATTTTATTTCCACCCCGGGCCCTACAAATTCTACGCCTGGCCCTGAAACTCCCCATTTCCCCTTGTATCTAAGCTAAGCAAGTGTACCAGTGACTTCTCAACTTCATGAATGTACCCTTCCCTCTCCCTATGTGCCCCCCTCGCTTGACGTGGATTGTAAGCACCTCAATGGGGGGGGGGTGCATCTGCAACATTTCCAATTAGCTGGAAAAGCAGATGGAGCCCCATTCGGTGTCGTAACCAATGTTAAGAAAACAGACGAATAAAGCAAATGATTGTCATTTGCTTTCATCTGGTTTTGTCTGAAAATAAAAGAATCCTTTAAAAAAACCTAAGCACATGCACAAATGGGGGGTGTTCTGCGCATTCACGCCCATTTTCGAAATGACCCCGGCGGGGTCTGTGATTTTATTTAAAAGGTTTAATTTATTTATTTTTTAAATGAACTGTCTTCTGAACCCCAGTGTGTCTGCGTACGTATCTAGTGTCTGCAATGCTGGGGACAAACTCAGAGAGACAAGTCTTTCATGGAACCACGGCTGGCAGCCAGCAGCTGAGCCTCTATACCGAGTGAAAGATAGGCACGCTGCCCCTTGACAGGAGAGGACCTCAAAGGAGGGGGAGGGCCGTGGGTCTTACAAAGAGAGCGTTCTCCCCAGGAGCTGGACAGGAACTGGGGGAATAAGTTTCACTCAGTTTCCTGCTGAAACCAGCCAGCCTTATATGCTGGCTGGCAGGCCAACCGGGAAGCCAGGAGGTGTAGCAAGGGGCATGAGATAAATGGGTGGAGGGGAGTGACCCGGCTAGTGGTGAGATTCCCCCACCCCTTGGAGAGTGGCTAAGTGAGCAGTGGTGTTGCAAGACAAACCGCTACTCCCGGAATCCCGGGGACAAGGGATCAAGACCCGGTCCTGACACCGGGGCAGTGCCAGCACTTCAGCAAATTATTATTAAAGTTGCTTCTAGAAGCCAAGGCCCTAACGTGGCATAATATAGTCTCTGCCCCAAAGCACTTACAATCAACACAGGCAAAGGGAGGGCTTTTAGCCCCTGTTTTACAGGCAAGAGATCGGTGGGTCAGAGGGGGTCAAGAATCAGGTTTTCAAGGGCTCAGGGCAAGGGTTTACCAACAGCAGGGCTCTTGTTCAAGAAGGGCGAAAAAACAACAAACTACGCTGCCTCCCAGGCCAGCGTAGCCAAGACACCTCCATTCCTTGGACAACAATAACGCGGCCGATGGCACCACCCTGCGGCAAGTATAGGCAATCCGACGGCCTGTGCTGCAGCCGGGAGGCAGCTGGGTCTCCCTCGGCTGCCACCAAACACTTTCGACTGAACAGCGAGAAGAAGAGAGGAGATTCTTCCAAGGAGTTTTGTGGCAACAAACGCGGAGAGCTAAGAGGGATGCATTTATGGTCGAATGGGGCCACCTAGCGGGGAGATGAAGCACAGGCGCTAGGACTCAGGCTCTAGGACTCGCTGCTTTGCTGGAAGAAGTGGGAGATTTGCACTGAGGGAAACTTCACCTGCAGCCAAACAGCTGGCTGGGTCAGGCCCGTGAGCAGGTGAAAGATGTGGTGGGGGTGGCAAGTGTCATGTGTGTCACGCTGACAGTAATGCAGCAAGGATTTCACGACAGGCATTTCACGATGAGTTAGAGAGAGCAGAGTGACGCGATCCAAACCAGAATGCATAATAGCTGAGCAATATCTACTTTAAGGCATATTCAGCCTGGGGGGGGGGGGGGGG
>QEPC01010479.1:452185-483652 GCA_003113815.1 Sphenodon punctatus
TTAATTTATTTCATTGGTTTCAATGGGGACACAGCGCCCCATTGAAACCAATGCAATAAATCCGGTACCGGTATACCGGATTTAAACCGGGAATCCGGTTTTCGGGAAACCGGTAACCGGTAAATCCGGTAGCCGGTATTGGGCCCGGGGTCCCACCCCTAGTTGCTATACAGGCCTGCAACTCCTCTCGTGAACAAAGGAGAAAGTAGGTAGGAGCATGGCAGAAGAGAAGGCTGCAGACAACAAGGAGACCCCTTTCCCCTGTCCCCCACTGAGCCCATCTCTTCCCTTTACTCTTCTTGTGCACCAAAACCAAACCCTTTCCCTCCTACTCTCCTCTGTTGTCCTTCTCTTCCCTTTCATTCTCTTCTGAGAATGAAAAGGATGCCATGAAAATCGAGATTCAAGGGTTCAAGACAAAGGTAGGCGATGGCAATGTAACCTCTATGGTTAATTTTGACCCGGTGGGAGAGAGTGGATGGGACCCCACTAAGAGGGCTCTCTATCCCCCAGTGGGAGCGCTTCACACAGCAGCAAGGAGTTCCCAGCGTTAACTAATGTAACGTCCATCCAGTGTTAACCCTGGGAACTCCTTGCTGCTGGGTTAAGTCACGCCACTGGCTTACCGCTGTCCCTGGCTCCAGCCCACCAGCGGCAAAGTCGTCGGCAGAAGGTTCAACCCACCCACTGCCCCACCAGCCTCAAAAACCACCAGCCGCCACTGTAACAAAGAGTCAGTCACGGCCTGCTTTTTCTTCTTTTTCTTTTGCGGAAAAGAATATTCATTTCAGTTATTTCATTTTGTTCAATTCATCATTTCATTTTGGTCATTTGAAATGGGTACCCGCAAAAATACAGGGTCTTTACAAAAAGAAGCAACCAATTTATGTTGTTCAATGGGGCAACTGTTCTACGCCGTAAGCCATCTTGGTCACTAGGGTAACTACGGTAACAGCACCGATTCTAAACTGATTTAGAATTCTAAACTCCCAACATTCCTGCACCCAGGGATACCAGAGACAGCACTGCAGGGATCTAAACTGAGGAAATAAACACCAGGAAAATGGTTGCTTCTTTTCGTAAAGACCCTGTAGGTGCGCCCATCAAAACAGTGATACTAGAACCATTGTGGACGGATCAGGCGCTAAACAGTTCCCATTCAGTCCCCAACAAGTTACCTGCATTCCCGAATTACCGTGTCCTGCCATTTAACCGAGTTACTAATTTACTATTTTCCATCCTTGCCTGTTCACCCATCGATCGTTCCCATTCCCCCTCTTCATTGTATGTGCGCACAAAATGACGGAAGGCAGAAATTCTGAAAGATGCTAAAATGGCAACCCCAGTTTGAGGCCTAGTTCTTGCAGAAAGGTGGGCGGGAAGGTCAGAGAAGCTAGGTCCAGCTTTCCCACCCCATAGGCAGGAAATGATTCTCCACATTGGGGAATGGAAAGGGAAATAAAGGAAGGGGGGCATTTTAAGAACTAAAGTAGGGTTCAGAATACCTTTCTCGTCCACAGCTCGGTTGAGATCCGTGTCCCATTCCACGTCCTCCCATTTCCACCCAGGAGGACAATCGATCTCTTCCTTGGGTAGGACTTTCTCCCCGTTCTGGAAGAGAAGGGGAGACAAATTCTGTTTTGAGCTTTCCCACATAAGCATGGCTCTGGCATGATGGTACCGAGCATCCATGGAGGGCACAGGAAGCTCGGAACCATCCAAGTACAGATCCTTGCCATCCCCCTGCTCCAAGGCAGGAACTCCTCTGCCTACAGCATCACAGAGAGAGAGGCTCGTCCAGCTGGGTTTTGAGACCATCCAAGGAGGGAGATTCCCCAACTTCCTATAGCAACCAAGCAGGGGTTCAAGTTCAGCAGGGAGCTGGACCTGATGGGCCTCGCGGTCCCTTCCAGCTTTACAGAATCACAGAAGGTCAGAGTTCGGAGAGACCGCAAGGGTTATCTAGTCCAACCCAATGCTTAGATGCATGACGACTACAGCTACAACATCTCTGACAGATGACTGTCCAGCCTCTTTTTTTAAAAAAAAAAGAAACCTCCAGTGACCGGTAGATCACAAGCTGGTCTCCAGTAGATAACATGTGGGGAGGAGAGCTCGTCCAGGGCGGAGAGCCGGCTAGGAGAGCTCATCCAGGGCGGAGAGCCGGCTAGGGGAGCTCGTCCAGGGAGGAGAGCCGGCTAGGGGAGCTCATCCAGGGAGGAGAGCCGGCTAGGGGAGCTCATCCAGGGAGGAGAGACGGCTAGGGGAGCTCGTCCAGGGAGGAAAGCCGGCTAGGAGAGCTCGTTCAGGAAGGCGAGCCGGCTAGGAGAGCTCATCCAGGGAGGGGAGCCAGCTAGGAGAGCTCATCCAGGGAGGAGAGCCGGCTAGGAGAGCTCGTCCAGGGAGGAGAGCCGGCTAGGAGAGCTCATCCAGGGAGAAGAGCCGGCTAGGAGGGCTCATCCAGGGAGGAGAGCCGGCTAGGAGGGCTCGTCCAGGAAGGAGAGCCGGCTAGGAGAGCTCGTTCAGGAAGGAGAGACGGCTAGGAGAGCTCGTTCAGGAAGGAGAGCCGGCTAGGAGAGCTCGTTCAGGAAGGAGAGCCGGCTAGGAGAGCTCGTTCAGGAAGGAGAGCCGGCTAGGAGAGCTCGTTCAGGAAGGAGAGCCGGCTAGGAGAGCTCGTTCAGGAAGGAGAGCCGGCTAGGAGAGCTCGTTCAGGAAGGAGAGCCGGCTAGGAGAGCTGATTCAGGAAGGAGAGCCGGCTAGGAGAGCTCCTCCAGTGTGGCAGGGAAGGCTCTTTTTAAAGGAGAGCGCTGCTCTCCACTCCCGAGACGAGTTGCTGAGGTGTCCTTGATCTAGGGATCATGTGCACCGTTAAGCCTGGCCACCTCTGAACTAGTGAGTCTTCCTTTTTTTAGAGAGAAAGTGTTGATGGCTTTCTTTTGGTGCTCTGAGCCTTCTCACACACCTTCCATTTAACAACATCCATTATCATTCCCACCAAATGCAAAGGGGGTCTCTCAGCATGGATTTCACCCACGTAATCTCACAAGTATCCCCCAGTCAGGTCGCCAGGTCACGGATGCTTTGGGGGAGTCCTCACCACATCCGTGTAGGCATCAGCCATGTGGATCCACTGGCCGCCGGGAAGCCGAGTTTGGTTCTCAAATACCTCCTCCACGAAACTCATGTGCCCAGCGTCCACATCATACAGTAGCCTGTTGGGGAGCGAGGAGGGAGAAAAGCAATTGTGAGTTTCCATACAGCGTTCGTACAATTTTTATTGTTTTATTTATAATCATATAAATATGATTTTATATATATTTATAAAATCATTTAATACCCCGCCCCTCCTGCTCCAAGCAGTCCGGGGTGGCTTACAATGCTGCTTGCGTGACCTGGCTTGAATACTTAGAATTATGGATGGGAATTTTGGTTTCGGATAAAACCAAAAGTACCTGAAAATGACCATTTCGGATTAATCCGAAATTTCAGTTCTTTTTTGGTTTCGGTACTATCGGATCTTTTGCATTGATTTTTGTACCGGATTTTTAACATTGCGGTTTGTCCCCCAGTGAAAAACTGCAATGTTAAAAATCCGGTACAAAAATCAATGTAAAAGATCCGATAGTACCGAAACCGAAAATTTTATTTTATTTATTTATTTATTTGTATCCCGCCCCTCCTGCGAACAGCTCGAAAAAGAACCGAAATTCATGAGAACCAAAACCAAAATTGACCAAAACCAAAATTTTGCCCAGAGTCCCTTCCCTTCTTAGAATCATAGAGTTGGAAAAGACCTTGAGCATCATCTATCCAACCTCCTGCTTGGATGCAGGATGACTACAACTACAGCAAGCCCGACAGAGGGCTCTCCAGACTCTTTTTTAAAACCTTGAAAACTTGGCTCTTCTTGTCTACGTGGAGATGCTAATCTGGATTATTATTGACCCTACTTGGAGCTCAATGGTTGTTTCTCTGTCTGAAATGGGATAACTTCTCGGAGCTACATCTACTCTGTTCTAGACCTGATACGAATATCCGCAGCAAATATCATAAACAACTACTTTCCCTTTCTGAATTGGGTGTGACAGAGGATATGAACCACTATTCTCTACTAACTTTGTTTGAGGAAACAAATATCAATTTCAGGTATTGCACCTTGGTTATTTTGATTCCTTCATTTCTACACTATTTAGCCCTAATTGCTCACCTGACTTACAGACCCACCTCTCTCTCGTATTTTGGCAAATGACCTTATCCTTGAACTGAAGAGGACGTGGCCTCCTTGATAGTTCCCTGGCCCACACCTCATGGTCCCAACTAGGGGCAGAGGGGCTAGGAAAGACCCAGGAGGCTGGGTTGAGAGGACTAACACACAAGTGAGTGATTCCACTTTCCGGCGGGTGGCCTACGCTGCCTCGCCAGGCTTCTGGGCTTGGCTTTCCTCTGTAGCGTTACCACCACTTGCTGACTGATGAAAAAGAGCGCCCCAGCATCCCTGCCCATGGAGCCCACCCTATCGAGGGAAGCAAAACCCCACAGTGATTGACTCACGTCTTCTCGGGGCTGACGAACCACTCCCCAGCCCAGGCCCAGCCGGAAGAAGGGCGGAAGCTGTCCTTGGGAAGCTTGATCTTGCCAGTGACGTCCGAGTATTTGGGGTAGGTCAAACCAGTCTTGCCCCAGTTTCCCACCAGAGCCAGTTTGGTCTCGTTTTCATACTGAGAGATAGAGAGACGTGAAAGGAAGTGAAAGGAATGGGGACGCTCGGGGTCTACCAGGGACCGATCACAGCCTCGGTAGCATGGCAGCAAGTTAAGGATTTCCTGTAGCCTCCTGGAGGGAACTTGGCCTTCCTGGGTGCATGTGCCAGCTACCCTGCTTCTGGGAGAATGTGTATATGCGACCAGCCAGTCCAGGTCTTGGGGAAGCCAAAGTCCTTGAGCGTTAACAGACATCTACCTGGGCATCTGTCCCTCCCAAGGGAGGGGAAGGCCTTCCCCCAGCCGGGGAAGCTCTGGCCGTGGGGCGAAGGGTGCCATACAGCTGCCCGGCCACATCACTGTGCTCCCAGCATTGCCCCACCTCCCCACCATGACAGGCAAGCCATGGCAATCCCACACGCCAGGAGAAGCTGAGGTCGGGGACAGACATTCCCGCCCAGTTCCTCCCACTTCGGCACAGCTGGGCCCGGACTGTGGGCCTGCTTCGATCTGGGCCCATAGTCTGGGCCCAGCCACCACCCTGGGTGGGGTTTGTTCCAGCCCACATCTGACGGGCCCAGAACAAACATATAGACATGACGCTGGCCCGGTTGGGACAAAGTGGGCCTAACCAGGTCAGCATCATGTCCGTTAACACCTTTCCTGGAGGCCTCAGGAAGGCCTTGCCCACCGATGCCATAACACACATACATGCCTCCGCCATTTTGGTTAAGGGCGGCCAGGCGCAATAGCAGATGCGCAAAACGGTCACCACCACCCTTAACCAAAATGGTGGTGACATTATTTTGGCCACCACCCTTTTGGTTAAGGGCAGCGGTCAATTTTCACATGCGCAGAATGGCCCCAGCAACCGCTTTGTACATGCGTGCTGATGATCCGGGAGCTCGGCAGTGCGCCACAGCACCGTGGCATGCCGGGAGCCCCCACAAACACACACACACACACAGTGGCGTCAGGCCGGCGGAGCTTCAATCAATTCCTCTAAGGTCAGTAAGTAGATGCCGGGGCCCTGGGGATGGACGGATAATAGGGATGGGGTTGGGGGAGTTCGGACTCTGACCTGGACCAGTTTCCTTCTGACTTCAATGGGATCCGAATTGTAACAGATCTGCACATTACAAATCCAAATCCGCAATTTAATCTGAATGGTCACCCCTATATAGATCAAATCACGATGACGCCTGGTTTCTATTCAGCTGTAAAGAGGCAGGTTAGTCCAGTGGTTGGGTTAGTAACTGGAGAACAGGGTTCATTTCCCTACGGCAAGCTTTGGCTCAGGAGGCGTGGCTTTTGGTGTAGGGGCGTGGCTTCTGGGGCAAGCATGGATCTCTGCAATTCGTTCTTTACAAATTAAACTCGGCACCATGGGCACCTGCTAGAGTCTCAGGCATTAAGGCAGCAGCACAGTCTACAGCTCCGATGGACACTCACAGTTTCAGCAAAGACGGAGAGTCTCCCCTCTGTATATTTGTTAAACTCCTTCTCGTCTACAGCCATCCCAAGCCACAACCGTACCCGGAGCTGGGCCGGGATCCTAGAGCCCGTTGCCTCTTCCTGTGGATACTGGGAAAGAAAGGGAAAGTGATGAGAATCTACCCACAAGGAAACCTAGGATTCGTGGCGAGTAAATCACTGGGTCGCAGAAATGGAAGGACCAAAAGGTCCCAACCCCGCTTTGATGGGTATAGCATTTGCCAGATTTGGGGCGTTTTCACACACACCTGATTTTTCCCAGACTTCAAAGTCCAGTTTTGGTGAACTAGCGTGCGGGGAGTTTAGACGCTTCCCACCCCCACCCCAGAAGTCGACCGGGTGACGTAGAAAACAGCAGCGCCCAATGACTTCCACATGTTTCGTGACCTGGACGTGTAGTCTTCTGCTACCGGGAAATCACCGGGTATTGGGAAATCACTACCGGGTAGTCACTGGGCTACCGGGAAGGCACTGCATGAGGAAGTCACCGTCCACCACCATTTACAACCGCACCTGGATGACTTCTAGGAAGGGTGGGAGAGCATCTAAACTCTCTGTGTGAGAGTTCACCAAACACGGACGTTGAAGTCCGGGAAGAATCAGGTGTGTGTAAAAACTCCCATAGATGAGCCCAAACACAGGCTCATTGCTGGGGGGGGGAGAGCAGACACATCATTTTTGTTTACAAAACCCCCTTCGTTTTCGGGCGGTTTTGTAAACAACCTCTATCGTTTTTGTTTCTGGGGGGGGGTCTTCCATTTTATTTTATTAAAAATAATAAAAAGAGATTTATTTTTAAAACGCACTGCACATGCATTAAATGGCTGCCGGTCCCGGTCTGCGCATGCACAGACCTTTTCCAAAATGGCACTAGCAGTATCGGCACCATTTTGGAAAAGGGCAGCCGGTCTGCGCAGGCACAAAATGGCCACTGAGCATGTGCAGGCTGGTTGCCATTTTCAAAAATGGCGCGGATGCTCCCAGCGCCGTTTTGGGAAAGGGCTGTGCGTGCACAGAGAGAGCCCAGCAACCATTTTGCACACGTGCAGGTAAGTTTTTCAAATTATTTTATAACAAAAAAACTGATGCTTTTTTGTTCGTTTTCATCCGTTTTCATTACCTTTGTCATCCATTTTTGTATTTTAATTACTAAAACAAATGAGGCTTTCTTCATTTTAGTAATTAAAACAACAAAAACGAATTGGACACGCCTAAGGCTCATCCAGCCTCTTCTTGGAAACCTCCGACGGTGGCGAATCCACCGTTTCTCTAGGTTGCCCGTTCCACTGTCCAACTGCCCGTACAGACAGGAATTTCTGCCTGAGGTTCAGCTTAGAATTTCCATTCTGCAGCTCGTACCTACAGCTGAAACAAGCATCTACTATACTCTCTGGTCTCCAGTAATAAGAAAGCAATTGTCATTTGATTTCATCCATTTCATCTTTTTTTGTATGTTTTACTTATTAAAAATAATTTTGATTTTTTTTAAGAAAATCACTGCACATCTGCCACGAGAGCCATTCTGCACACGCAAAAACCCTTTTCCAAAATTGGCCCCTTCCAACTTTAGAGGACCGAGGATTCCTGACTTGCGGCCTAATAGACTTTCCCCTTTGCCGACCACCGGCATATTTTCACCCAAAGGAAATGCGGGGCACTCGGAGGTGGCTGCATCAGTTCATCTACTGGTTAGATGACCTTCTAGCTGAAGGCTCAGAAACCAGCCATAAATATTTTGACAGAAATAGGGAAAACAGTGTAATGTCTGGCTGGGTCTCTCCTCTCCCGTGGCAGGTTTTAACATGAAGCTGGTTTTCCATCTTGGATTGAAATTATTGAGAAACAGCAGCATATTTTGGTTTCCTCTCCCTCCTTCACCAGCTGGTGTTTGCTCCTTTGGAGATGGGAGCAGCTCCCAAGTGGGAAGAAGACAGGGACATTTTTTCTGTGGCTGACCTCTCCTTAACTTTGCTAGAATCCAGCCCTTCCTTACTGCTCCCACTGCCAAAACACTAGTCCATGCTCTAGTCATCTGTCACCTGGACTACCTCAACTGACTCCTTCCTGGCCTCCCTCGCTTTCACCTTGACCACTCGACACTCCGCTGCCAAGGTCATCCACCAGTCGCTGGCCACTTTGACCGTGATTAACCCCGTCTCTGTTCCCTCCGCTATCACCGACTCCCTCTCCCCCTTCCTATCCACACCACAAACTCCTTCGCTTCCCCTTCAAGGCTCCTCATGCCCTTGCTCCTCCCTAACTTTCTGCCCTCACTTCCCACTACATTCCCAGCATGGAGCTTCATTCTTCCTCTGCCACCACCCTCACCCGAGTCTACAGTTCCCTCAACCTTCTTCCCCCCTTCTCCCACGCTGCCCCCTAATCCTGGAGAAAACCTACCTCTTCCATCAGGCTTTTCCTAGCTCTTTGGCCCCCTCCAGGCTGCTCACTCGGTCCCTCTCCTGTCTGCTCATTCAGGATCCCCCTTCTCTCCAAGCTAAGCACCTCCCACTGCGACTTCTCAACTTCATCAGTCTCTCCCCTTGTCTCTTCCTAGGTTCCCTTTGCCCTTGTCCAGTCCAGATTGTAAGCCCTTTGGGGCAGGGAGCTGTCTTCTCTAGCTAATCTCTGTGGGGGGAGGGGTCCTTTGCAAATGTACTAGGAAACTGTCAGATGGGGGCAGGGGAAGGAGCAGGGCCAGCACTCCAGCCCCACCCACTCTGAAAATGTCCAAGCAGCTCTCAGACTGCTTGCAAAGGGCCTGGCTAGAAAAGAAGTTTTCAGAGTAGATGAGAGGGGGAGTGCTGTCCTCCCCACCCACCCCCCTTCTGAAACCTTCCTTCCCAGTGGGGTACTGTCACTCCGGGGGGGGGGAGCTGAGGCAGCAGCCCTTTTGTGGGTGTCTTGCCCTCATCACCCCAAAGATTCCATCCCCCGGTCCCACACCCTGGAGACTCTGCCCCTTTCCCCTTGGGGTGGGGGTGGGAATTGGGACACGAGTCCATGGTGCACCAAGGATTCGTTTATGTTTTCACGTGTTTTTATATGGTCTTAAGGGGGAGAGTGGGGTATAAATTTGAATAATACAGTAAAATTAAAAGTTGCTCCATCCTCCCCTCACACACTCTGGCAACTCCCCGCTCCCCCTACCCCTCCGCCACACTCCCCGAACAAGCACTCCTTTATCCTCCAGCTCCAACCCCCCCATGGCTCCCAAACCAACCGTCCCATCTTCCCCCACACGCACCTAGGCGCACACACAACCCTCCGGCACAATCACGTTGGCCCCCAATCCACTCCCAGCACAAACCTTCCTTTACCCCACAGAGCCTCCTCTGCCCCCCGCCGCGGATGTCCATTACGGATTCGGATCGATCCAGGCCTGCCAAAAATCGGGCCATTACGGTTTGATCCAAACCAATCCAAACTCCGCCTGTGCAAGTTATGGATCCCCAATCCCCCACAAAATGGCGTCCTCCCTTAACCAAGATGGCAGCAATGTCATTTTGGCCGCTGCCATTTTTTTTTTTGTTAAGGGGAGGTGGCTGTTTTTCAGAGGCCTGCTGCAGAGGAGGGAGCTCAGGATCGCACCACGGCAAGGGGGCCTGCCGGAGTCTCCTACCGCGGCAGCAGGCTAGCTTCAATCAAGTCCTTCGAGGCCAGTAAGTACATGCCAGGGCCTCAGGGGATGGAGATGGGGGGGGGGGGGGGATAGAATACAGNGGGGGGGGGGAGGTTGGACCAGTTTCCCATTGACTTCAAGGGTATCCGAACCCGAACCATATCCGATCCGAAAATGACAGGTCAGAATCCAGAAGTTGATCCAAATGCTCATCCCTGTCCCCTGCCCCCATTCCAGCCACTCCAGCCCCAGATATTTCTCGCCCCACACACAGACAGATGCCTGAGCTCTCTTCCCCACCTTGCGTGGTGGGGGGCAGCCCTTAACGCCTGCTCTTTTCGCAGGCGCCGTTGGAAGAATTCACCCTCCTGCACCGAACTCGTATGAAAAACAAACCCCTCTCTTCTCTCTCTTTATATTTTTAAAAACCTACTTTAAGAAGGATGGTCTGAAGCTTGCCACAGTTCTTGCCGCAGCAGTTGGCTCCGCTCCTGGAGAAGAGGATCTCCCGGGCTGGCAGTCGGTAGTACGCCACCCGCTTGTCTCCCCGCAGCATCCAGATCACCACGTCCGGCAGGCTGTTCTGGGGCTGGAAGACAAATCAAGCCGGCGATTCACCAGAGGAGTAAAACAACCTCCAGGCCACGCCACAACCTGGCCAATTCCCAGGCAAACAGAAGGAGCTGCAGAGTCAAAAGACACAGATGGCTATTTTTAGCAACGGCGGGATAGCGGTCTCAGACAGTCTCTGCCCCAACGTGCTTACAGACAAGGTAGTAAAGGCCCAGGATAGGAAAAGACCGGCCTGTGGCCGCCCCAAACTCCAGCCCTGTTCGCCCTTGTACCCCAGGCTTCCCCCCACCCATCCAGTGGCAGGGGGCGTGTGGAGGGCGAACTCAGAGACAAGGTTGGGGAGGGCCCAGCGGGGACGCGGGCCTCATCCACGGAGAGGGAGGCGGGTGTGGGGGCCCCTCTCTGGCACAGGGCTTCCCTCCCCCATGCCACCCCAGCGCGGTGGGACAGGCCACCTGGCGCCGCCAGAACCTTTGAACCTCCGCCCCGGCTTTGTGCCCCATCACGGCGCCCCCGGGGGGGAGGACGTAACTAGGAATGCGGGGGACACGGAAGCAACAGGTACCTGTTCCCTGGGTCAGAGGGAAACCTGAAGCGGTTTTCCCCTCCCGGGGCGTTCCCAGGGCTAGCCCAAGGTCACACTTGAAGGTCAGTGGCAGATCCAGGAAAGGAACCTAGCATGCCCAGGTCCTAATAAACATGAAAAACCCAAGAGTGTTGGAGTGTCTCCTGCCACACAGTTGTGCAGTCTGCAAAGCCTGCAGCCAAGCCAGGAATAGCAATCAGTCTCCTATATGTGCCTCCTCCAACAGCTCTTGGTTCAGCCGTACGGCCAAATCCTCCCTTGGCTTCCAGCCAACGTAGGCCAAAACCATTTACTCCAGCATCTGAGCTGCCGGGCTATACGCACAGCTGATGCACACGCACCCCGATAAGCTGTCTCTCAGACTGGCAAATGGAAGAAGGGCAGAGACGTAGCTACCATGGGCGCCAGGGGGCTCAGCTGAGTTCGGGTGTCAGACTTGGGACAGGGGATAGCCTTTGTGTGGCTGGGAAATTTTCAGAGTGGGCAGGGTGGGGATCAGCACACCATTCCTGCCCCCCCACCCTACTCTGAAAATGTCTGAGCGGCGCTCAGGCTTCCTGGAAAGGGAGCCACCAGGAAGGAAGTTTTTAAGAGTAGGTGGGGGTGGAGTTCTGGCCTCACCCACACCCACTCTGAAAACACACCCACTCTGAAAACTTCCTTCCTGGTGGGGTGTCTGACTGCCACTGTGGATGGGGGCAGGAGTGCCCTTGTGAGGGCTGCCAGGTCTTGGAGCTGCCAGGGTGTCCATGGGAAGCCATCTGTTCCTGAGGCTTCAGGTGGCTTGCAGAGGGGCTCCTGATCACACCATCCCTAGAAGCCTCTAGGAGTGGCAGACCCTGGCCCCTTACCCTAGCGGGGAGGATGGATAATTGGGACGTGCGTCTCAGCTCATCACACCCCTGTGGAAAGTGTCTTCCTACAGAGCTTGGTCTCTCTGATAAGGCTGCCAAAAGACGCAGCATAAAGAGGGAGGAAACAGAATGAATGTATTGAGTGAGGAGCACCATATGGTGATTGCCGGTGACATCACGACACGTAAGCCTCTGACTGGCTCACGAGCAGTGATGTCACCCATCAATCACCACACACACCAGCCAATCAAAGGCTTGCCTGCGATGGCTGATGGGTAACGTCACTACACACAAGCCAATTAGAGGCTTGCGTGCTGTGATGTCATCTGGCAAGGGAAATTCCATGGGGAATTTCCCTGTGGGCGAGATTCCGCGCCAAACCCATGGTTCGTGGTAGCGCATTTGACTCACGGCCATGGGCATAGGGGGCTGGCACGGTGGCATGGACACAGCAGCGCTAGTACACTGCCTGTCCCATAGGTGGTGCATGAGCAGTTTGAGCACTGAAAATGTGGTGGGGGGGTTATCCACAGATGAGAGGTTTGCACCCCCATTACCTCTCCTCTCCACACCTCTTCTGCTCCAACCTTGCTTCAGTGACCAATTTCCTAGAATGTAACAGCCTACTACTGCTACACCTTAATAACGTATCTCCCTTAGCTCAGGTGTTGAAGGCTTGCCCTTTGGAGTGGCAAGTCATGGGTTCGAGTCCTGATAACGCTATACTGAGAGGAGGGGATGGAATGACACTAGGATACAACTCATTTCAGTCAGTCCCAATGTAACGCAGGTGAGGTGTAGTTATTAATTTTGTATTATTATTATTATTAAACAAACATTTATATAGTACCAGCAGTGTACTTGGCACTTTACAAAGTAATAAAATAGACACGGTTCCTGCCCCTAGGGCTTACAATCTGAGAGACAGGAGCTGGGGGAGAGACATATTAATTATTTAAAAGTGCAAAGCGATGTTTGTGATAGAAGACAGGTGGGTCCCTGCCCTGGGGGACGTGCACTCTCAAATGGACAAGGGGAGGGGCACGCGGGGAGGGACAGGGATCCATTCATGAATTTGCAGGTGCTGAGCTTAATTACAGGGGAAGGCGGGGGGGGGAAGGAATTCTGGAGGCTGAAATTTTCATCCTGATTTTCGGTCTTCCGATACCAGTTTTTCAGCTTTCTGTCCCGATCGGTAAACAACAAAATGAGGAGCATTGAGACAGGATACGGCTGTTTAGCTTGGAGAAGAGGCAATGAAGGGGGAGGGGGATAGGACAGAGGTTTTATAAAATCATGAGCCGCGTGGAAAGAGTCACAAGGGAACTGTTGTTTGCCCTTTCCCACAATAAGAGAGCAAGGGGACGCTCTCTGAAGTTAAACGGCAGCAGATTTGAAACAAACGAAAGGACGGACCTTCACACAGCGGACAATACAGCTGTGGAACTCACTGCCTGAGAAGGCTGTGAAAGTCAGCAGCAGAACTAGCTCCAAACGGAAACTAGATAAATTCTTAGAGGATAGAGCCATAAATGCTTACTAGTTGGGGCTTACATTTATTTATTTACTTATTTATTTATTATTTTAAACCCCTGACTACCGGTAACTGAGCTAGGTTAGCAGGGGATGGGTAAAAAGAGACATGCGGCCAGAAGGAACGCTCCCCAGGCTGCTTCAGAATGGGAAATCCTGGACGATAAGTCCCGGGACAGCGAACATGGCCAGAGAGCCATTCAGATAGGGTCGGGAGCTCGACGATTGTGCAACAGGTTGGTGCCAGCCTCACTGTGCTCCTAGCGTGCACACACACACACATACACCCCACCATGATGGGCGTGCTTTAGCCTGGGCGGGCGGGCCTTAACCAAGGCTGCGACCTCGGAGATTTTCTAGCCGCCAACATGGCCAGAGCAGAAGTGGGCCAACCTCTGGCATGTACCTGTACATGTACTTCTCTCGAGCTACAAGCCGGAGACAGGATGCTGGGCTACATGGACTGCTGGTCCGACCCAGAACGACACTTCTTATATTATGTTCTTACCTGGGGGCTAGCAAATCTCCTACCTGTTGCAGCCTTAGTTTTTAGGAATGATTTGAAGGTCACGAGGGAGGGAGCCAAGCGAATGTGTTCATGGAGGTGCTAGAGGGTGCAAAAGGCACTTGGAGTACACTTCCAACCAAGCCGTACGCTATGGAAGGCTAAGGAGAGAGTAAGAGAAGACTAAGGCCCCCTCAGGCCCACAGCCTGGGATTCATCTTCGATGCCTCCCTCTCCTTTACACCTCAGATCCAGGCTGTTGCCAAGTCCTGCTGCTTCGATCTGTATAATATTGCTAAAATCCCACCCTGCCTTACCGTTTCCAATGCAAAAACCCTAGTCCACGTTCTAGTCATCTCTCGCCTTGACTACTGCAACTTCCTCCTTACTGGTCTCCCCTGCTCCGATCTTACACCCGCATCTCCATTCAATGGTCTGCTGCCAAAATAATCCACCTCACCCATCGCTTTGACCACATTCAGCCCCTCCTCTCCACCCTGCACTGGCTCCCTCATCTACGGGAACACATTCAGCACAAGCTCCTCATCTTCACCTTTAAGGCTCTTTGCGACCTTGCTCCCCTATATCTCTCCACCCTTGTATCGCACCACACTCCTGCCAGGGAGCTTCACTCCTCCTCTGCCTCCACCCTCGCCTGCTCGTGAACCCCTTTGCTCCTCTAAACATCTTTGCCCCTTCTCTCTTGCTACCCCTCATGCCTGAAACTCCCTCCCCGGATATGTTCGCTCTGCTCCCTCCCTCCCAACTCCCTCCTGAAAATCTACCTCTTCTGTCAGGCCTTCCCTAGCTTGTCATGAGTGAAACTGTGTCCTCTTCCTCCTCACTCCGAATCTAGTTCCCTGTAACTAAGTGAAGCACGTGCCCCTGCAACTTCTCAACCTCATGTACTCTGGTCTCCCACTCCCTTGTCTCTTAGACTGTAAGTCCCTCGGGGGTAGGGACCTGTCTAACTATTGACTGTACAGCACTAGGTACACTGCTGGTGCTAGATAAATGATAAACAACAACAACATGATAACAGTCTTCAATTCTCTAAAGGACTGCCACCAAAACAATGGCAAAGAACTGTTCTGCATGGCTACAGAGGGCAGGACTAGAGACACTGGGCGTTTTACACACACAATTCTCGTGCATGTTTGCTGTTACATCCATGTGTCTAAATCACTCACCCAGATCTTAAACATCCGGCTCTTTGAACTTCTGTGTAGAACTCATCTCAGAACTTGTGTGTGTAAAAACGTTCTCCTGGTGAACTGCTTTGCCCCAGGCAGCTGTGGTCACTTGGTTTCCATGGCAACCCCTCCCGTCTACAGCTGCGGCTACTTTAGGCTGCCTCAGGGCAGTGTCTGTGTGAAGAATGCCTCCAGGAACTGCCTCAGGGCAGTGTCTGTGTGAAGAATGCATCCGGAACGTACTTGTGGACTTGTAAACCCAGAAGATTGAAAAATCCACAACTTTAAGGTGGGTGTAAAAATGCCCAGTGTGCAGATTTTGGTTAGATATCAGGAAAAACTTCCTAACAATAGGGGCTGTTTGGCAATGGAACAAGCTGCCGGGAGAGGCTGTAGGCTCTCCATCACCGAAGGGTTTCGTGCAGAGGCTGGGATGCAGCCCACCTGTCAGGGATGCTGTCGCTTTTGTCATCTCGCCTCCTAGCAGGGGGTTAGACAAGCTGACCCTGGAGGCCCCTTCCAGCTGGATGATTGGAAAGTGCCAGTTGGTGTCAGACGCCGTCGGGGGGAGGGGGGCAGAGAAGCAAGGGTATAAAATCTACGACACGAGAGAGGAGGAATAACAGAAAGTGGCCAGAGAGAAACAGCGACTGAATGCAGCAGAGCTGGTTCCTGCCCAGATCCACTCTGCCGCCAGATTTTCCCTGGCATTGCCCAGTCTCCTGCCAGTGGGAGGTATGCAAGAAAGGGTGACCTTGGGCGCCAAAGCAGGTATCCCCTGCCAGTCCAGCCCCGACGCTTCAGGACCCAATGTTCTTTCCAAGCTGCGGCGTGAGAGTCAAACACCAGCCGCCGCCGGAGCTGCCCCTCACCCACCCAGCCCAGTTCCTGGCAGGGAGAATACGCAGCTTCTTGGGAAGGCTGCTGGCGAACGGCATCATCTGGCTTGGATGCCTTGCTGGCAATACAAATAGCCCAGGGTACCAAACAAGCTGCTTGGAATGCATTCAAAACCAGGTCTCGTCTCCCAAGCCGGTCTTGGGAGCCAAACCCTCAATGCCTCCTTTCTCTCCTTCGACGGAAAGATTGCAGACGGGCTGGCTAGGCTGCCAAGCCCCCGGGATGCCCCGTGCCCACACCGCTCCAGATTCCTGGCCAAGGGTTTGAGAACAACCAACAAAGGGTTTGGCCGACTTTGGAGTCCTGTGTCCAGGTCTGGGTGCGTCACTTTGAGGATATTGACAAACTGGAACGGGTTCAGAGAGGAGCGACAAAGAGGGTCCGGGGTCTAGAAACCAAGTCCTAGGAGGAAAGGCTGAAGGAGCCGGGTGCGTTTAGCCTGGAGAAGAGAAGACTGAGGGGAGACATGAGAGCCGTCTTCAAATAACTGAAGGGCTGTCGCAGAGAAGTTGACAAAGACTCATTCTCTGTTGCCCCCGAGGGCAGGACTAGAACCTACGGGCTCAAATTACAAGGAAGCAGATTTCCGTTAAACGTTAGGAAGAACTTCCTACCGGTAAGAGCTGCTCGACAGTGGAACAAATTGCCTAGGGCGGGGGTGGGCTCCCCTTCGCTGCTGGACGGCCCATCCATCGGGGATGCTATAGCTGCAGCTTTCCTGCGCTGAGCAGGGGGTTGGACTAGATGACCTTTAAGAGACCTTTCAATTCTATTATTCAAATGAGACTTTAGTCCATATTAGCCCACACTAATGGGTGTGTCCACCTGCCCATTTATTAAGGGTTTGTGCCCATCGGACACAAGGCCACCACCCACAGAACCTGAAGCGCGTGGTCTTGGGGAACGTGGAGCGCGCCGTGCAGACGAATGCAGGCGAACGTGCCCCATGCGTCCGCGCCCCATCAATTAGATTGCTTGCAACACCTCAGCGCATACATACAGGTCAGCCGGCACCATAGAGTCGCGGCCAGAAATCCTAGAGTGTCAGAAGAGTCACCGCTTCCTGCCTCTCTCTCTACTCGCTCTCACTTGCACTGCCAGTGGGCGGGGCTTCCCGCCTCTCTCTCTACTCCCTCTCACTTGCACTGCCAGTGGGCGTGGCTTCCCGTTTATTAGGATGGACACGCTCAACGTGCGAGTGGGGGCTGGACGGGCCGATCCCAGACTGAAACGGGCTAACGTCGCGTTTGATTTCACCCAAAGAGAGCAACCCCCCACTTCCTCTTAAAGGATCCATCCCCAAGCTTTACGTTAAGTCCTACAACGGCGGGGAAGGAGGGATTTAGGGCCATAGTCTCTCCTGCTACAGACAGACAATACATCTGCTGGGAATCTTGCCCTGGGAGTCAGCACTATGCTAGCACATTGGCCTAACCCACACTGAAGGACAGCCTACGTCAACTTCTCTCAGTACGAGAATGCTGTGGGGAAGGGGATTTGCAGGCCAGGCAAACCCATTTTACACAGCATGCACACACACACACAGGAAGCAAGCACGGGTTTGTGAAGGGAAACTATGATTTATGTAACATAGCTTATGCTTATCAGCAATATGGCTCATATTGTGTAAAATGTGTAAAATTATGTGCAACCCGGTAGAGGCATATATGTAATCATTCATGTTTGTTGTCAAGTTTAATCCTTATGAAACACTGAGTATAATGTTATAGGAATAATACTATGACCTAGTGTGGTGTAAATGTTGTAAACTGTAACATTGGGCCAGTCCATAAAGTATGGCAAAAAAAAAAAAAGCATGATATTTGTAATGCCCTCCTCATTCCCCTTGTCATAGTTTGGCAATCTCCTACAACCCCACCCCTCAACCTCACCCAAAAATATGTCACCCAAATCATGCGCCCTCTCCCCCTGCATGAATTTTTAATATCAATAATGTAGGACCCCACTTATTATCTGTAAGGAATATATTTTCAGTTTTCAAAAACAGAATTGTAATGGGAAAATGAGTAACAAGAAATGATTGTGACATTACATTAAAGTCAATGCCCCTTCCTCCCTCCCTCTTGTCACAACTTTGCTACCTCCCTGTAGCCTCCTTTTGCATGACAGACTTTATGGACAATCCCTTTATGTGCCTAGTATTAGTAATGGAATGACTTGAATAGTTTTGAAGCTGGACAGATTCCATAAGGTGAATCCACAACTCAGTGTATGGAAAAATGAGTGTTAACCCAGGAAGACCAAAAGTGTGGGAGAGAGGGTTGCAAAATGACTTGACAGTTAGAGACCCCCTGCATGATGGCAGGATGTTCTCAACAGCAAGCAAAACTTTGGATAAGGAAGCAATAGGTTACGTTAACATGGCCTGATCAAAGGATATGAAAGAGATAAAGCTAGAAGAAATTAATTTTGTTCAGCTTTTAACCATCTGAAGAGAGGAACCCAGTCAACATAGCTGTAACTGGACTGGAGGGCAAGCTTTTGAGACAGGAATTATTTGAGTGAATTTAGAATTGCATTAATTTAACATTTTTTCTCAGTAGCAACTGTCTGTATCTCTGAACCAAATTTTCCTTGTTTACTTTATCTTGACCAGAAATTTGACGGGGATGTTTTGCCAAGGTACCATGTGTGCTTCAAATCTGCCCTTGTAATATCGGGAAAATAGATGATTTATTAAATATATTTTTCTCTTCTATTTGACCCCTGAGAGAACAATAGTTTTCACCCATTTTAGAAGGAAGGAGTTTTTACCCCCAATTCAAAAATTGGAAACTTTATAAGCAACCATAACGCTAAAGCGATTCAGACAGTTCTTACCCATTTCTTTTTAATGATCCAGATGAGAAAGGAAAATGATGGGAAACTTGGATTAGCTCTGTCTTGTCTCTGACACATGGGTATGTATTTCAGAGTACTTGTCTTTGCATACGTATTTTTATTTATGGTCCTGGTAAAAATGTCTAATCTCTAAATAAATTGATGCACTTGAATTTAAAAATACCCAGAGTTTCCATGAGGCAGGCCTCTAGGATGTCTCAGCTTTGGAAAGGCTTGCTGATAGGTTGGGCTCAACCCCCAGGATTGGGGTGGGGGGGGGTTCATCCCACGCAATGCCCATCCCAGCACCATATATGTAACCATTCACGTCTGGTATCATTTAAATCCTTGTGAAACTCTGATAAATTATTAATAATAATAATAATAATACAATTATTATTATATTTTTATACCACCCCCATCTGCCTACATGGCACTTGGAGCACTTTACATTTCACAAAAAAAGCACAATATAAGCAAACAATTTAAAACAAGTAATTAAAAGAATATTAAAAAATTGTAAGACGGGGAAAGATAAAGGGAGGAGAAAATACATTAAGGGGACCAGCCGTGGATCCTAAAAGCACCTAAAAAACAAATACGTTTTTAGGTGCTTTTTAAAAGGTATGGAGGGAGGAACGGAGACGAACATCCGGTGGCAGTGAGTTCCGCAGCAAAAGCCAGATCGCCCGCCAACTTGAGACGCGATGACGGAACCCCCAAACAGCGGGTGGTTCATGAACGCAGATAATGCTATAGGAAACCATATTAACTAGAGGTATTGTGTAAAAGATAAAGATTCCTCCCACCCCAGGGGAAGACTCCTCCCCTCCCGCCCCCTTCTCACCTCCTCTGCCATGGACTTCAGCCTCACGAGCCAATCTTCAGCCTGGTCCAGGACGGCCTGCAGCTCGGAATCCTCGTGTTTTAGCTTCAGCGCGGCCTGGACAATCTGGCCAAGGTTGGTGGTGCGGAAGCGGTACAGGCAATGATCCAGGTGGGTGCTTGATGGCATCTGGGTGACGTCCACTAGCGGCTGGCTGGGAGGGGAAGGAAGGGAGACGCAGGGTGTTAAAAAACAGCCCGGTAAGCACTCTGAGAGTCCACGCGTGCCCCGCTGACCTACATGTCGCGAGTGACAAACCGAACGAATGAATGGGTGCGGCAGGGTTCAGCCACAAGGTGGCACCTGGACTGTAGAAGGGAACAGGAAGGCCGCCACAGGAAGTGGAAGTGTTTGGGGCGTGGCTACAGGTACAAAAGGGAGCCAGCCCAGGGAGTAAGGGCAGTCTGCTCTTGGACACGGAGAAGAGCACATCTCTGCTAGAGGCTGCCTGGAAGCATCCTGAAGGAAGGAGACTTGGAGCCTGACAGAACCTGGGATGGGGAAGTGAGTTGGAGACAGTCAGCCAGTGAACTGTTTTCTGGCTTGGCTAAGGCCGTTTTTAGACGTGCGCGGCAGCGCCCGCGCTTGTTTACCAAAAGACCCGGCAGCCCGATTTACACGTGACGCCGACGACGCCGAATACGCGGGCGATGCGCATCCATTTCCGGCCGTGTATGACCGGCCTCGATTGCCGACCAGGTCAGTTCGCGGCCGGAAATGGATGCGCATCGCCCGACATGTGTAAATCGGGCTGCCGGGTCTTTTCGTAAACAAGCACTGGTGATGCATTCCTTTGAGTGACAGTGTATTCTGGGCCTGATTCTGTAAACACTTATGGCCGGCAAGGCCAAATCCTGCGACAATGGGGTTGCAGGAGGGGAGGCTTTACCCTAAGATGCAGCAGGGAGGCGGGGAAGCCAGGTTCTTCCACTTTCCTCCGCTCCTCAGACACTTTAGCAACTAGGGGTGTGCTATTTTGTACCGTTTCACTGGTTACAAAAACAAATGGAGCCCCTTTAATTTTCATAACAAATCTAAAGAAAACAAATTAATTATTTATTTATTTATTTATTTATTTGTTACATTTATCCCGCCCTAAAAGACTCAGGGCAGCTCACAACATTAAAAATATAAAATACAACAATATACATTTAAAAAAAAACTTAAAACCCCAACATCATTCCAACTACCCACCCACCCCGTCCATTATCCCCACCCACTTCCCCAAAGCCCACTACCCAGTCCCACCCAACCTTATTCCTGCCTATCAAATGCCCGGCCAAACAAAAAGGTCTTGCATCTCCTCCAGAAGACGAGCAGGCTCTGGCTTACGAGGCTCTCCAAAGGAAGCGAGTTCCATAATTGTGGGGCACCAACCGAGAATGAACCCCACCCTGCACGCACCCTCGGAACAACGTCACAGGCAGTTGGCACTCGCAAAAGGGCGCCCCCAGCCACGGCGGGACATAGAGGGAAGAGGCAGTCTTTCAGATACTTGAGGCCCAACGTTTGTTTGATCTCATTCGTTTTCATTTTTTATTTTATTTTTTGTTTTAGTTTATTAAAAATAGTTTTTAAAAATCACTGCGCATGCACAAAATGCCCAGCGGGCCCATTCTGCACACGCACGGCCCTTTTCCAAAATGGCCTCGGCAGCATCAGCACCATTTTGGAAAAGAGCCTGTGCATGCGCAGAACGGCTGCCCTTTTCCAAAATGGCCCCCAACACTGCCGGCGCCATTTTGGAAAAGAGCAGAACAGCTGCCCTTTTCCAAAATGGCCCCCAACACTGCCGGAACCATTTTGGAAACGGGCCATGCATGCGCAGAACGGCTGCCCTTTTCCAAAATGGCCCCCAACACTGCCAGAACCATTTTGGAAACGGGCCATGCATGCACAGAACAGCTGCCCTTTTCCAAAAGGGCCCCCAACACTGCCGGCGCCATTTTGTGCACGTGCAATGATAAAATGGGGGGAGAAAAAACGAAACACTTCCTATCACAGCAATAGGAACTACACCTCATTGCTTGCTTACCCCTCCCTGAACACACACCAACTCCTCTGCACCTAACAAACAGCAGATCAACCCATGGGCACACCTTAGGCAGGGTTAGCCGACACAGCGGGCTCCACATTCTCTGGATCAGCACCGTGAGTGGTGGAAGAGTGCTGGCTGATCCTGACCCTCTCGTAGACAGCCATGAAAACACTCACTCGTGGGGCGGGCAGCGGAATCCTGTTGCTTGTTAACACCCCCGCAGAGCAGCGTTAGCTGCTGGAAAGGCCTGTCCTGATCAAGAAGCTCCGGGTTCATTGTGAGTTTATTTTGCCTCCTGATTTATTTTTTTCCCTTTTACAAGCAAGTTTATGAAAAATTAACAAGACACTGAAGCTCCCTTTGGGGTATGTGAGTGAGAGCCAGGAATCCCAGAGCCTCCTAACCGCACACACAACCCTCATGGATCATGTCAGCACATCCCACAAACAACCACCTCTCGCTGACTTCTGTGCATCGACATCGTGCTGGCAATTTATACAGATTTAATGCAAATTGATTCAAGCTGCAGGATCAACATTACAGAAGCTCCACGGTGTCTTTGCTGCTCTGGGTCCTTTCAAGGTTTTTGTGCAAAACTCAGGGATTTTTTATTTATTTATATTTATAAAATCCTTTACTACCCCGCCCCTCCTGCGCCAAGCAGCCCGGGGTGGCTTACTACGTTAAAACACATACAATCAATAAAACCAAAAACTACAATAAAAAGAGAAGGCACAAAACCAAACCGCCCTCCCTCCCCATCCCACCCTACACCCCATCTCCCTCGTCAAAAGCCAGGCAGAACAGCCAAATTTTACACATACGACGGAAGGAGAGGAGATCCGGGGCCGCCTAGGCCTCCACCAGGAGGGAGTTCCACAGCCAAGGTGTGGCCACCAAGAACACCCTCTCCATTGGGGCCCCCCAGGGGTCCTCAAGAAGGGTGCCCCCCAGTGGACCACAGAGGCCGTTCCAGAGCGCAGAGAGCGAGACGGTCCCACAGGTAAGTCGGGCCAAGACCATATAGGGCTTTATAGGTCAAAACCAATACCTTGAATCGAGCCTGGAAGACTACAGGCAGCCAGTGCCGAGCCCAGAGCACCGGTGTAATGTGCTCACGGTGACCCATCTGCGTAAGGAGACGGGACGCAGCATTCTGCACAAGCTGCAGTCTCTGGACCATTACCATATGTTGCTCCACATAGAGTGCGTTGCAATAGTCCAATCTCAAGGTAATGAAAGCATGGATGATGGTGGCCAGGTCACTATCTGAAACATACGGTCGAAGCCAACGCACCAGATGTAATTGGCAAAACGCACGCCTCACCACAGCCCCCACCTGGAGATCCAGGCGGAGCTGCGGATCAAGGAGCATGCCTAGACTGCGAACCTGGGGAACCAGTGGAGGGCGGACCCCATCAATGATGGGAACCACCACATCCACTGCCCTTCCCACCACCATCACCTCCGTCTTTTCAGGATTCAACTTCAGTTGGCTCGCCCTCATCCAATCCGCAACATCCGCCAGACATCGGGTAAGCACCGAGACTGCCTGGTCTGGGTCAGATGAAACTGAGAGGTAGAGTTAGGTGTCATCATCATATTGATGACACCGCACCCCATACCGTCTCACAGCCTCACCAAGTGGCTGCATATACATGCTGAACAAGAGTGGGGACAGAATAGAACCTTGCGGGACACCACACGTGAGGTCCCATGGAGATGAAGAACAATCCCCAGGCACCACACGCTGAGTTCTCCTGGCCAGGAAGGAGCAGAACCACTCAAGGACGATCCCGCCCACTGCAGCTCGATCCCGCAAGTGAGTCACCAACATCTCATGGTCAACGGTATCAAAAGCAACCGACAGATCTAACAAAATTAGCATGGTCGAACAACCCTGATCTAATTCACGAAGGCGGTCTTCAACCAAGGCCACAAGCACAGTCTCCGTGCCACAGCCCGGCCGAAAACCAGCCTGAAAGGAATCCAGATAACCAGCGCGGTCTAGATGCCCCTGCAGCTGCTGGGCCACCACCCGCTCAATAACCTTTCCTAAAAAGGGAAGGTTAGAGACCGGTCGATTACTGGCGAGGGTATCAACATCAAGTGATGGTTTTTTGAGCAGAGGCCGCACCACTTCCTCTTTAGAGGCAGCCTGCCCTCCCTAAGGGGAGGCATTGATCACCCCCACCAGCAACGGCTCCACCATCTCCCGGCTGGCCTTAACCCAGCCAGGACAGGCATGGGTCAAGTTCACAAAAAGTGGCCCTAACAGCCCCAAGAACATCCCCCGCCACGGCAGACGACACCAACTGAAATTGATCCCATGAAGCCGGACAAGGCGGGGCTTCCACAACCTCTAGTTCACCCACTGCAATAACTGCGGCGTCAAAGTTGTGGTGAATCCGAGCGATTTTCTCTGTTAAATAATCACCAAACATGTCACAGCGGGCATTAGATACCTCCGACTCCAGGCAGAGGGAGGACCGACCAACCCCCTCACCACCTGGAAAAGCTCCACTGAACGAGATTTTGCAGAGGCTATACGGGCAGCAAAATATTCCTTTTTGCTGCCCTTGCAGCTACAGCATAGGCACGTAAACTGGCTCTATGTTGCAATCTGTCCGCTTCAGCACGTGAATGGCACCACCGTTGCTCCAACCGCTGCCCTTCCCGCTTCAACAACCTCAGGCCCTCGATAAACCATGGAAGCCTGATGAGCCGTCGTCAAGGAAGCGGACGCCTCGGAGCTATTCAGTCGATGGCCTCCAACAGACGAGTATTCCATAAAGCCATAAGGTCATCGAGCAGGCGGTCATCAAGATCAGAGGGTAACTCCCCAAGAGCTTTCCAGAACCGCTCAGGTTCCATTAGTCTCTGGGGGAGAACCATCCAAAGCAGTTCTACACCCACACCCCCAGAGGCAGACATGTGCCAGGACACATGTTCACAGGAGGTAATGATCTGTCCATGACAAGGGTTCTACTGACACCTCCCCTCATCAACGAATCCCCCGCCTCAAGGCCAGTGCAAAAAATCAAGTCCAGGGTATGCCCTCCGTTGGCCCATTGACAATTTGGGACACGCCCGTGGTTGCCATGGAGGCCATGAATTCACGTTCTGCACCACCAAGACTGGCGTCAGCATGTATGTTGAAGTTCCCCAAGACTAGTGTCTTTGGGGAGCGCAACATCACATCCGACACCAGCTGTCAGGGCAAGCAGGGATGCTGCTGTACAGGTAGGTGCACGGTATACTAGCAGCACCCCCAATCTGTCCCCCGCCAAATCAAACACAAGATGGAGGCCCTCTACCCCCAATATGGCCTGCACCGTTTTGTAAGGTCACTGGACAGCTCTGTACATTACGTTAACCATGGGGGGAAACAACCTCATGGTGTTTACTATAATGTCATCCTGTGGTGAATCTGCCCAAACATACATTCATGCTGTTCTGTGTTCATCGTGCCACCCCATGGGCTCCAACCAACAGAGCAAGCCCACTGGGTGGCATGCAGCATAAATAGCTGAAGCCCAAAAGTCGCAGCTGATGAAATTGACAAGGAAGAGCTTTTTTGACAAAATTGTCAATTTCACCAGCACTGAGTCCCAACACCACCCCCAGCCTGGTCAGGCTGGGGAAATATTTATTCCATTCCCCAACCTGACCCGGGGCAGGTCCCTCATCCCTGGAAGGTGCAGCCAGCCAGTGTGGTTTCACCCATAGTGACTTATCCAAGGTCACCCAATGAATCCATCATCATCAATAATAATTTTATTTCTAGAGCCTCCCACTCCCCCCACCGCCAAAGGGCGCTCGGAGCACTTTACCACCTAAAGCAAATATAAAAAAATATAGCATTCATTTTAAAAGAGAAATCCATTTTAAAAACCAGTTCAAAGGGGAAGGGGAGAAAACACATTAAGAGGAACCAGACAGTGGATCCTAAAAGCACCAGGAGAACCAATACGGTTTCAGGTCCTTTTTATATTTACTTATATTAAAGTTTATATGCCGCCCCCTCCTGCCTCAGGCATCGCGGGGCAGCTCACAGCATCTTAAAAACATTTCAAGGCATTAAAATAAACAATAATAATTACAATTTAAAACAATATAAAAACCCATACCACCCTAACCCAACCCACCCACCCCGTCTCCCTCGGGAAAGGCACGGTGGAGCAGCCAGGTCTTACATTGTCTGCGGAAAGAGGGGAGGTGGCAGCCAAGTGGCTCTCCGACGGGAGGGAGTTCCACAGCGGCGCAGCCACGGAGAACGCCCTCCTCATAGTGGACACCCAGGAAACCCAGGGAACCCCAAGGAGGGCGCCCCCAGCTGACCGCAGGGGTCTTTCCAGGACCCAGAGGGTGAGGCGGTCCTGCAGGTAGGCGGGGCCCAAGCCATTTAGAGCTTTAAAGGTCAACACCAACACCTTGAATTGGGCCCGGAAACCTACCGGCAGCCAGTGCAGAGAGCGAAGCACCGGTGTAATGTGTTCGCATCGGCCCGTCCCAGTCAAGAGACGGGCCACCGCATTCTGCACCTGCTGCAGCTTCCAAACCAGCACCAAGGGGAGCCCCACGCAGAGCGCGTTGCAGTAACCCAGTCTTGAGGTAATAAAAGCATGGATGACCGTGGCCAGATCTGAGTCTGAGACATACGGCCTAAGCCGAAGCACCAGATGTAACTGGCGAAATGCTCCCTTCACCACAGCTGCCACCTGGGCATCCAAGCGGAGCTGTGGGTCCAGGAGCATCCCCAGACTCTGGACCTGAAAAACCAGGGGAGGACGGACCCTGTCACCTCCATCTTGTCAGGATTTAGCCACAGGCGGCTCGCCCTCATCCAATTCCCCACAGCGGACAAACACCAGGTAAGCACCGAGACTGCCAGGCCTGAGTCGGAGGAAAATGAGAGATATAGCTGGGTGTCAACAGCATATTACGACATCTCACTCCATACTGCCTAACAACCTCCCCCAAAGGCTGCATGTGCACGTTGAACAAGAGAGGGGATAAGATAGAACCCTGTGGAACTCCACACGTGAGGCCCCGGGGGGAAGATGAAAACTCCCCCAGCACCACACGCTGGGTTCTCCCGGCCAGGAAAGAGCGGAACCATTCAAGAACAGTCCCGTCAATCCCTGCCAGGTCCCGAAACCGTGTCACCAACAACTCATGATCAACGGTTTCAAATGCAGCCGAGAGACCTAACAGGATCAGCAGGGTCAAACGACCCCGGTCCAACTCACGGGAGAGGTCGTCGGCCAAAGCCACAAGCACAGTCTCCATGTCGTAACCCAGACGAAAGCCTGACTGTGAGGGATCGAGAAAGTCAGCCCGGTCCATATGCCCCTGAAGCTGCTCAGCCACCACCCGTTCAATAACCTTCCCTAAAAAGGGAAGGTTATTTATTTAGGCAATTTATATCCCGCCCCTCCTGAAAACAGCTCAGGGCGGGACTGGCCGATAAGTGGCAAGGATGCCAAGATACAAAGACGGTTTCTTGAGCAGGGGCCGCACCGCCGCCTCATCTAAAAGCGGCCTAAGAGCCTTGGATGGACCAGTTTGCCATGTACTCATCTCGCCCCCTTTTGGAACCCGGCAACACTTTACAGCATCCCAAAGCAATGAGTTCCCTAGATGAATTTGGGGTTGCACGTAACATAAAAGCATTCCTTTCCGTTTGCTTCAAGCCTGCTGTCGGTTGATTCCAACAGGTGTCAGATATTTCTTGTACTATGAGGAAGCGTAAAGGGTGAGGATGTGATCCACCAACCACTTACTCCAGAATAGCCTCGTTGATGCCTGCAGGGAGTAAGTGGTTGGTAGATTTCGAATCAGGAGCCAGAGAGCGGGACCTGCTGCAGGGGGGAAGGGAGGAAGAGAGGGGGGGCGGATATTGAACCAATTGGGGTTGTGTTGGGCATGGGGAGGTATGGCGGGGCGGGGGGACATCAGGAGAGGTGCTTAGTGTCTGCTCCTACGCCCCACTCCCCTCCTGTCTCAGGATATTTGGGGGTTGAAGCCAGTGGGGCTCCTGATCTGAAGTTGATGCTGCTTAATGTGAGATCAGTGGCAAATAAAACATCAAGGATCTTTGATCTTATTCAGGATGAGGCCGCTGACCTCACATATGCATTACCAAGACCTGGCTGGAGGAGGCACCTGGGCCTGTATTGTCCCAGCTGGGTACTTGGTGCAGCATCAGCCTAGGATTGGGCCGGGGTGGAGTGGCGGTGATCTGTAAAGATACCGTGGTCTTTCAAAGGTATCCAGTGCCTAACTCGTCCAATATAGAGTGTGTCCATCTGGTGTTGGAGGTCAGGGATAGATTGGAGATTCTGCTGGGGTACCGACCACCCCGCTGCAGAGCTGGCCCCCAGTTGGTCTCAGAGGTGGTCTTGAGGTTACCCAGACTTATAGCTTGGGTGGTTTCAACATATACGCCGAGACTAACCATTTGGGTCCAGAGTGGGACTTCATGGCCTCCATGACAACCATGATTCTATCCGAAATAATAACTGGCTCGACACATGAGGTGGGACACACATTGGATTTGATATTTTGCACTGGCCTGGAAATGGGTTCCAATTATTGGGGGTGTTATAACACCGCTGTCATGGTCAGACCATTTCCTTCTGAAGGCCCAGTTCCCTGCCCTCCTATGCCCCTGTTAGGTCGGTCCGCCCCCGGAGACTAATGGATCCAATTGGTTTCCAGAACTCTCTTGAGGATTTACCCGTTGACCTTGACAGCTATTCAGTTGATGACCTGGTTGCCTTATGGAATGACAATGAATAGGGCCATTGACGCAGCTGTACCTACCCAGGTGTCCGTGACCGCTTGCACTGCTGCGACAGAATAGATCTCCCTGGTATATGGGGGACCTGAGGCAGTTGAAGTGGGAGAGTAGGCAGGTGGTGCTTGACTCACGCTGAAACCGGCATAGATCATTTTTGAAGGACTATGCTTTGGCTGTAATGGCGGCGCATAAAGCTTTCTTCTCTGCTATCCTAGCATCTGCAAAGTCTCATCTGGCAGAGCTGTTCCAGGTGGAGAGGGGTCTGGTTAATCCAGCCTTTCTCCACCAGGACACGGAGTCGTCTAATGCCCGCGGGGACATTTTTATTAATTACTTTGCAGCCAAAATCACTCATACTCATCATGACTTGGGGTGCTGCTACTTCCACCTGCAGAGTCCGAGTTTGGGGTTGTGGAAGCTCAGCCTTGTCCTGTTTGTTTGGATCCGTTTCAGTGTCCTGGCAGGTGAAAGACAACCAGGAGATGTTGGGTCAGTTGTCAATACCTCCGTTCGGGAGGGTAGGTTGTCGGACACCCTTAAAATTGCAGTTGTTTGGTCTCTGCTCGCTCAACAAACCATCTTTGGGTGCAGACTCCCCCTGCCTCTAACCTTCTCTTTTTAGGGAAGTTTATTGAACGGGTGGTTGCCCAGCTGCTTCAGGCTCATCTTGATGCTGGATTGGATTCCTGGACCCATTTCAGTCAGATTTTTGTCTGGGGTACAGCATGAAGACTGTGCTTGTGGCCTTGGTCAGTGATCTATACCTGGAGATTAACAAAGGGGAACTGTTCCCTGTTGATCTTGTTAGACCTTTCAGAGGTATCTGAGATAGTTGATCATGAGGTGTTGTGCACATGACTGCAGGACCTGGCAGGGGTGCATGGGACTGCTCTTGCGTAGTTCCATTCATTCCTGTTGGAGACATCCCAGCGGGGGGGGGGGGTGTGTGGGAGATTGCTCATCATCCCCCCAAGGTCTCCCCTGTGGGGTCCCACTGGGTGTGGAACCAGTTAGGTTGGTTTGCCCCCGAAGGCTTATGGAACCTGAAAGATTCCAGATAGCTCTAGGGGATGTTTCCTCTGACCTCGATAGCCGCTCACTCGCTGACTTCGTGTCCAGGTGGAATATCGTGCTAACGGAGGCCATCGACTGTGTGGCTTCCAGGCGTCTCCTCCCGAATTGCTGACAACGCAGGTCCCCATGGTATACCGGGGACCTGCGGCGGATGAATCAGGAAGGGCGGCGGTTGGAGTGACGGTGGCGTCATTCGCGTGCTGAAGCGGACTGGTTGCGGCATCGAGTCTGGTTCTGTACCTATGCCGGTGCGGTGCAGACCGCAAAGAAGGTTTTCGTTGTTGCCCTCATTGCGTCCGCTAAATCCCGCCCGGCTGAGGTGTTCCGGGTGGTGAGGGGGCTGGTCAGTCCGGCTTCCCTCCACCTGGACGTAGAACTATCAAATGCTCGCTGTGATTTTTTTGCGAATAAAATCGCTCAAATTCACCACAGTTTTGATGCGACATTTTTAGCAGGAAGCGGGTCAGAGGCAGTACAAGCCCCTTCTTGTCCTCTTTTATGGAATGAGTTTCGGGCGGCGTTGCCCTCATATGCGGGGGATGCTCTTTGGACTGTTCGAGCCACCTACTGTGAACTAGATCCATGCCCGTCCTGGCCGGTTAAGACTAGCCGGGAGACACTGGGGCCGTTGCTGGCGGGGATTGTCAACGCCTCCCTTGGCGGCTCGTCTAAAAGCCCCCCATGCAACTTTTTTCAAAGCGCGTTTTTGAACATGCTAGAGCCGGCCGCTCATCTAAAAGCGGCCTTAGTCAACTTGACTGGGAATGCTCAGAATGTCCTCAAACTACAGATTGCTGGAATCAGGTGATGAACGACGGGGGACAGAGCCCCTAGACGTGGCCCATTTTCTCACCCTCCTTCAGCAGCGACCGGTGCGGACTGCTCTCAGAAACAGGAACCTGGGCTAGATGGGACCTTTGCTCCAGCCTTGTCTAGTAGTGACTGTTCCCTTATCTAGAGGTTTCCAAAAAGTCTGGGTCAGACTCAAGTGGGGGGGGTCACAATCCTGACTGATGCTTCAGGCGCTTTGTATGACTTTTATTTGTTAATAATAATAATAATTGGTGTTATTAATTATTATTGTATTATTATTTATATAGCAGCAGCAGTGTACCTGGCACTGTACAATTAATCGTTACAGACAGGTCCCTACCCCAAGGAGCTTATAATCTTAGGCTGCACTCCCATCCGCGGCGGAGAGACCGGCAAGGGACGACGCGGCAGCGGGGAGGAGCCGGTGGGAATGGGGATCTGCCGTGGCTTCTCTCGCACAGGGCAGGGCAGGATTTTGTGCCCCGACACGCACGAGGGAAACTGCGGCACATCCCCATTCGCACCAGAGGGAAGCCGCCGCGGCAGCAGGGAGGGAGCGGAGTGAATGGATCCAGGGAGGGAGTTCAGGCCTGGGGAGTGGCAGGAGAGAAGGGGCAAAGATGTTTAGAGGAGCAATAATAATAATAATAATACATTTTATTTCTATAGTATCACCCTGCCTTTCAATGGCACTCGGAGAGCTTTACAGTCATAAAAATATAAAACCAATATGAACTCACTTTAAAACCATTTAAATGGGAACGGTAACGAGGGAGCTCCCACCTGAGATCATGCATGGGATTCTATTTGGAGTCTCAATATTATCATTTAACGCAGGGCTAGAGAACCCTTTCCCTCCCGGGGCCACTTTGAAAATTAGTTCACGCTCCAAGGGCCGCATAGAAGCTGGGGCGGGGGGCTTAAAAGATGGGCTCAGGAAGAGAAGAGTCCAGCTCATGAATTTGTCCCCTCTCCCTGTGTGCCTGCCCTCCTCTCTGCTCCCTTCCCCTGAGCTCAGTCTGTCAGTGCGATCTGTCCCCTCTCCCTGTG
>QEPC01010479.1:485043-496715 GCA_003113815.1 Sphenodon punctatus
GCCCCCTTCCCCTGAGCTCAGTCTGTCAGTGTGATCTGTCCCCTCTCCCTGAGCGCCTGCCCTCCTCTCTGCTCCCTTCCCCTGAGCTCAGTCTGTCAGTGTGATCTGTCCCCTCTCCCTGTGCGCCTGCCCTCCTCTCTGCCCCCTTCCCCTGAACTCAGTCTTTCAAGTGCTTGGGGGTAGAAACTGGATCCAGGGGCCAAATACGGTCCCTGGAAAGGGGCCACAGGAAAACTATCATTCCTCTAGCAACACAACTTCAGTGTTCCAAGTGATTTACACTCTTCACAGAGTCCCAGAGCTGGGAGAGAACCCAAGAGTCATCTAGTCCAGCCCCCTGCAGTACTACTGGTTTCACCGTAACCATCGGCATAGAAAAATTCATCCAAGATAAAACAGCGACTATTAAAAAAAATCTACCACAAGTAGGAACCAGGGTCAACCAGAGCACCCTGATGCCTGGAATAATCTCTCTCATCCTCACATCAAACCATTTGATGCAAAGAATTATTATTCCCATTTTACAGATGAGGAACAGAGGCCGAGAGGCAGGGACGTGCCCAAGGCCACCCAGTGAATTCATGGCTAAGACCAGATTTGAACTCTAGCCTCCCAGATCCAGCACCTTATCCACTTGGCTAGCCTGGGTCTCTTGCTAACAGGGAGTTGTTTGGGAGGTGGTTGTGTCCTCATCCCAGCCCATCCAAAGTGACGATGCTCTCCCCTCCGGCCCAGTGATGGCAAGCCAGCCTGACTCTCCAACAGCGCCTGCCGTCTACATTCCTAATGCCCCATCCAGATTCCGAGGTTATCCAGGCCTCCTGGCAGAGAGACGTGGGGCCGCTCCGGGGGCCTGCACGGTTGGCAGTGGCAACCCCGTCGGGAGAGCTATTACCCTAATTAGTTGAGCAAATTCTGCTCCTTTTTTCGGGCCCTGCGCTACTGCCGCTGGCTGATTTAGTCGGCCAATTTCTCTGAGCTATGCAGAAGCAATTTACCACAAGAGCTGAGCTGAGGGCTGGGGAGCCCAGCCAGTGCAAACCGCTGCCTTGGAAGCTCCAGTGGCGACATTTTTCTTCCCCCATTTAATTGAATTTGTGTTGGAGGGAGCAGCATCGCTGGAAAAGCTAAGCCCCGGGAATTATCCTCAGGTCACGTACAGCAACACACAGGAGCCGTGTCGCGTTCACGGCCTCCCCAAATGGCTTTGACCTTTACTGAACGAGTGCGTGGGGGGGTGGGGGAACAGCGCCCTCCCGGGACTTCAAAACAAATAAATAGATGTTTGAAGAGAACGTGGCTCCAGCAGCCAGCGCGGTTCATCCACAGAGCATTTCCTGAGCTGAAGGCTGAGCTGGTTTGGAAGCGCGCACACAGGTTGTGTTGTTGCAACCTTCAACTTCTGCCCCTGAAAGAAAAAGCTATCAAGCAGCACACGGATCCCTCTGGAGATCCTGGACAGGATCCCAAGGAAAAGCCCTATTAGGACCCTGCACAGTGGGCCGGCGGGCATAGGGGCGCTCCCCAGCTCGGGAGGGTGCTCCCTGGCCCGGGAGTGGCACGTTACCCGGGCCTGGGCTCGGGGATGGGCTGAGGAGCACTCCCCTCCACCCATCCCCAAGCGTGAACGGCCATTCAGATCACTTACCTAATCCGCTGTTGCCGCTGCCAACCTGGGCCACACACCAGGCTCGGAGCTTCAAGAGGGGCAGGCACCGCGGCAGCAGATTAAATCTGCTGCCACGCTGCCCGCCGCCACCAAATGTTCCGCTGCCCCCCCCCCATCACAGTCTCAGCCAGGGGAAATGAGGGAGAGAAAGGCAGCGGAGGGGGCCAGGCAGCGGCGGGAGGGAGAGGCGGGGCCTCTGCCTGCTTCTCCCTCACTCTATGGGTGCCCCCCCTGCCTGTCAGTCTCTCGACATGGGGAAAATGAGGGGAAGGTGGGGCCGCTGCCTCTCTCTCCCTCATTTCCCCTGACCGAGACTGTGACAGGCCGTGAGGGGGGGAGGCACGGAGTGTGGGAAAGGCAGGGCCTCTGCCTCTCCCTCACTCCTGCCGGCCCCTCCGCTGCCTGTCAGTTGGAGTCAGCCAGGGTCCCCAGCTCCCGGCTACTGTCAGGCTGGGAGCTGGGGACCCCGACTGTGGGCCCCCCCCAGGAGCAGGGTCCGGGGCAGTCGCCCCGAGCCATCTCACGGTAGGGCCGGCCCTGGCTACATTGATAAACAAGCAGGCTCTTAAAGGGATTTCATCCTCGCACACGAGTCCCACTCCTGCCAACACCTGCTCCCAAGTCTCCTTTCTGCTTTATCCCAAGCGGGCAGAGGCTGGGACTAAGTGCAGGATTGCTCCCAACCAGGCCTGAGGCATCAGGGCTCAGCCCTGGCAATTAAATTCAGGAAAATCAACTTTCTAATCGTGGAATGTCAACTTCTGGTCCCGGAGAGGACCGCTGCAGGAAGGGCTCTTCGCTGATCAGAAACCTTGCACCCGCCCCGCTGAGTCCCAGCCTCAGCCAGGAAGATGCTGGAGCTCTTGCTTGTCCCCTAGCAGGGAACAAGGTGGCTCCCATGGATTGCTTCAGGGAGTGAGCTTGTGCTCATCCAGGTCCACTTGCAAGAGGAGCATTCCCTCCCCCTCCCCGGAAGTCCCTGCATCCCACAGAACTGACGGGATCCGTCTCAATCTGCAGGACCCCGTGCTCTCACGCAGACATGGGAGTACCGATTGCAGGGGATAGTTAGAGTTTTATCCCACCTTTCCCCAAAGGCTCAGGATGGCTCAACAGTCACCATCATAGAAACAGGCATATCTACAGAAATAAAACCTCAGATAAAATAGGTGGAAAACCACCCTAAATCTTAGCCCCAGCTGTTAAATGTCTGGCATTTACATCACCTCGGAAGATGCTCAGGCTTTATATGATGGCCATTGCAGGGGGTGGGGGCAGGAAAGTCATTCATGAAAGCTAAATAAACCAGCCAGGTTTTTTCTGGCTTTTATTTTCACCCCTGAAATGGTCAATATTGGCCTTTTCCTGGTCTTTCACATTGCTGGCTGCACATTCCTAATAGGAACATTTCCCAGGGCTCAGACCCCTCCTCGAATTTAATTGTCAGGGCTTAGCACTGACAGCCCCCCCCCACACACACACATACACAGAAATTAAGCCCTGCCCACAGGTAATACACGCTTTTTGCAAGGGTACCCAGGTTCTAATCGGCTAACCGAATACCCAAACAATTGGGTGCTTCTGGTATCGATTTTTCAACTTACCAATTCCCAATTGGTATATCAGGTTGGATAACCAAAACATCAGTATAAAAATGGGATGGGGAGGTCGGGAAGTGAGTGAAGTAGCTTTCCGGGACCAGAGGTTGACATTCCAAGACAAGACCCTCTACACCTTCAAGTCCTTCCTCAAAACCCACCTCTTCCTCTCTGCCCTTCCTAACTCCTGCTAATCATCCCCACCCAGGATTATCCCCCCAACTTACTGTAACCAAGCCAAGAACGTGTACCTGAGTTCTTGCAACCTCCTGCATGTTACATCCCTTGTCTCTCCCTCTGTTCCCCCTTCCCTGTCTCCCCTCCCCCTGTCTTTAGATTGTAAGCTCTCGGGCAGGGACCGTGTCTATTTTATTCTCTGTAAAGTGCCAGGTACATTGCTTGCACTATATAAAAGCTAAATAATAATAATAATAATAATAAGTTGATAAGATATTAAATTGCAAAAAAAAAAAGTTTAAGAATTGGGACTGGAAATAGTTTTCTGTGACTGAAAATGGCGTACAAAATTGATGGAAGTTGATGGAAAACCAATGAATTGATGCCAGGAATCAGTCTGTTGACAAAAAGTCAAAAAGCAATTAGTACCAGAAGTCAACATTCTGGGACTGGAAGTCGACATTTTGGGTCACCACATACCTGAATCGGGTCACGGTTCCTATCAGAACTGGAATATATATTGAACATTCCGATCTTTGATTGGAATGGGTGAACTGCCCTATTCCAATCAAAAATCAGATCAGAAGTCCAAATTCACCCCTACTATGAACCAGTACCAGATTTACCTTTCTTTTTTTTTTGGTCTTCCTTTTCCAATTTCTAGTACCGGTTTTCCAACTTTCTGTCCAGATTTTTTTCCGGATTTACTGTACCGGTTTACTAGTTACCATTCGGTAAAACAGTATATCAGTAATGGTAATACCCAGTATTTTGGGGTAATTGAGTGCCCAATCAGTAGTTGGGTAGCCAGTCCAACACCCAACACAGTACTTGAAATTCGGTGTATTATCCATGGCTAGTAAACGAGCTGCCCGCTTCAGCTCTGCCCTCTACAGTAGGTGATCTCAATGGTCTTATATGGCCTTAGAACCTCTCACCTCCTGCATGACGCAGGCCATTTAATGAACTATGAATGTGACCCCTCCAGAGTCAACTGCTTTAGCGGCCATCCAAAGAGAAGATCAAAGTCAATGAATTTGCCATGTTCAAACAATCAGATTCTAGTCAAATTCATTGTCTGGATTCAAGCTTGTTTTTCATGTGTTTGTTTTCCGTTTGTGTGTCGGTTCTTTCAGTGGAGTTCCGTCTCAGTCCGGATCTCCTGGCTTTTCATCGTAACTGTAAGACTTGGCTCCTCCATCGGGCTTTCAGCAGGGGGGAGGAAGGGGGGGTTAGAGCGGGGTAGTTGTCCCAGCATTGATACATTTTTATATTTGTATTTTATATCTTATGCTAATTTTCTATTTTTCTATTTTTGTATGTGCGTTTTATTTTATTATTCTGCCTATTTTATTGTTGTGTGCTGCTCCGGGTCGCCAAAGGTGAGAGGAGCAGGATAGAAAGTGCAAAGAAATTAAATAGAATAAATATGTCAGTCACTAAGCAAAGGTGTTAAGGTGTTGAACAGCTGAAGTTCTGAACAACACGGGGTGAAAACAGACATGCACCTTAATTTTATGTTTTTATTTATGCATCTTGTAACCCACCCCAAGCTGCTCTGTGAGCAGGACGGGGCAGGTAGAAAAATGGTAAATAATTAAATAAATAAACTCTGCTTTAATATTTCTTATGCATGTTGCAGGGCTGCATAGGGCGCTAATACAGCCCTGCCACATGCATAAGAAATGTTAACGCCATGTTAAAGTTATGTGTATGCCTGTTTCCACCCAACAAAGGCAGAGAGAAACCAAACTGGCAAATAATGAAGAGCCAAAACAAAGAATTTGGCATGTTTACTGGGACAACCAATTCAAACACAGGTATCTGTGCCGGTAAATGAAAACCTGAATTCAATTTGGGAGTGGAAATTTACAGAATCATGTCCCACTGAGGCCAGCGGGGAGTACCCTCATGCATATACCATCAAAGAAAGAAAGAAAGAAAGAAAGAAAGAAATTATTTGTGGTATTATTTGCCTTTTTGGGTAGACCTTCTACTCCCTGAACACTATCCATGTGTGGTGCCCCACAAAGGGCCCTGGAGCGCCACCGCTGCTTCCAAACTGACTGACCCAGACCGGCTGCCTGCCTCCATCGCCCCCCGCGCATGCATGGGTACCAGCAGTGCCCCACCTGGACACGCGCGACCACCAAGTCAATTACATGGGGACTCGGCGGTCACACATGCACAAGGAGCAATGGAGGTGGTCAGCTGGGCCTGGTTGGTCAGTTTGGGACCCTGCCGGCCAGGGGAGGGGGGACTAAGGGGCCAGGGCCATAAGAGCATTGTGTGAGAGTGGGCATAGGGATTTTGCCCATATTTTTAGCACCTCATGCTAAGGATGGGCGAACAGAACGCGGTTCGGATGTTCGGTCGTTCGGTTCGAAACCCGAGTTCAGGTTCAATGGTTCGGTTCAGCCGAGTTCGGTTTGGCCGAACTTGGCCGAACATTCAAAAATAGCGAAACCAAAACAAAATCGAAACCAAAACCTAATTTTTGGCCCTGGAAAGACGTTTTTCCTGCCCCCGAACTCATCCAAACACGACCGAACTGTTCGGTCATTCAAGAGTTCGGTTCGGAAGTTCGGTTTGGACGTCCGAACAGACTGAGTTCGGTCCAAACATCCAAACCGCGTTCGCCCATCCCTACCTCATGCCTGCTTTAGTGGCCTCTAGGGGCGGGGATAGCAGAGGGGCTTGGAGTTGGCCCATAGATTCCTATGGAGGAATTTAGCAAATCAGATCATTTGGGGGTGATCGAGCCCGAGGCAATCAATGTAAGAAGAGGGGCAAGGAGAGGGCACTGGAGTGGGATGGGGGAGCCAGAACTTATTTAAAGGCTTTGCAAGAAGGGTATTTGCCCCTTTCCCCTTTCAGGTAAGACAAAGAGCTATTCTTTTTATTTTTTTCTAAGCCAGGGGTAGTGGGGGGGGGGGGCAGCTATTCCTACATAACTACTCTTTGCTGTGCCCTTTTTAAAGCTGCTATCAGTTGTTTTGGAGGAGAAATCTAGGATTTGGGATTTAATCCCCAGTATGAGTGGGGGGAAGGGGGGGGACAATTCCTGCTTGATTTTTCTTGGCTTTGCCCCCTATTAAAGCTAATGAAAATCATTTTGGGGAGAAAGGCTGGTTGGGTTTTTAATCCTGATCACGGGGTGGGGTGGGGGGGGAGAGAGAGAGACTTTAATGTTTGATTTCTCTTTGCTGTTTCACTTTTAAAGCTGATAAAAATTGTTTTGGGGAGAAATGCTGGTTTGGCTTTTAATGCTGAACATGGGGGCAGGGGAGGGTCTCGTAATCATTTTAATAGCAATATTAAGTTTGGCTGGCTCCGCCCCCTGGTGGTGGGCCTGCCAACCGCCCCACCAACCTAGAAGTCCACTGTATCGACAGAGAATACGACGATGGGGGAATCTCAGCTGGACTGCACTACAGATAATTGGCAACAAGTGATTTGGGATTTGACATGGGCTGAAACAAATAGTAAAATATTTATTTGCAAGTATTTCAGAGTTTCAGAGGACTGGCTCCGAATGTTGGGCTGGTCCTCAGAAACTTGGACAAATACTCACTACTCTGTAAAATGCTCGGTAAAATAAAACCAAGTAACGAGTATTTACCGAGTACCAAGTACAGAGACACCTTATATAGGGGGCAGGACCGAGTACCAGGCCAATTCCTCAGTTACTCAGTAAATCCAAGTCAAATACCGAGATACTTGGTAAAATCCGAGTCATTTTTAATACCAAGTTTCAGCACTAGATTTGACTTCATTCCCCTGCTTCCCAAGGCCTGTAAACATGCACACAAGGCAGCCCCCCCATTCCTCTCACTGGGAGATCCCATCTGGGAACGTGGCTATTGGAACAGCACACCGCAGCACAATGCGGCTCATTCAGGTGGGCCTGGCGGCATCGAGAGGGGAAATTTACGACCTGCTTTAAATGTCACCTTTTCAACTCCGTGCCTTGGCTCAGACCCCTTTGAAGCCAACGCTAGCAAACGACTGGGATTCCTCGGCAGAAAGGGCCCCCTTCCAACCCAAACAAGCGCACTCGCAATAAAGGCATGAAAAGGCTCCCAGTTGACTCTGGCCGGCGCGTACCTGCAGTCTGTGATGATGTCATCAATCAACTGAGCCACCAAAGAATCCAAGGAACTGGGTGAGCACTTGGCCTTCAACGCAAGATGGACGAGATCCAGGCTCGCTTCCTACACAGCAAACAGAGCACACACACTGATTATAACCACCACACACACACACACACACACACACGTGTGCGCACACTTCCACCCCATGGCCTCTTCCCAGCCCCACACCACACACCCAGCTTGGAGCCGAAGCCTGGTGATTGGTCAATCAGATTTGCCCCCCCACTCTGCAGCCAATAGGAGGCCTGTCTTTCCACAGACCAAGGACATATTCTGACAAACAGCCTCACACCAAAGTAACTACTCCCCTTTGGTGCCATTCACGCTGCAACAGCAAAGAGAATTACTTGGCAATCTCCCCCTAAGGGTCACAACAAATAATGGTACCCTTCTCTTTTTACTTTCAGACATTCAGACAAAGGGTGCAAAAAACGGACCAACTCCATTGATTTAAATTAAAGTAACTTCTCCACCTCAGTAGCATTCAGACAAACAGCATAAACTGAAGTTACTCCTCTGATTTAATTCAACTGAAGTAACTACCCCACTTTGGAAATATTCAGATGAACAGTGTAAACTGAAGTATTACTGTGTCAGTTTCCCCCCGCAGTTGGGACGTAACGATCCCGGAATCATGTTTGCCACCCTCGCGCTGAAAAGCGTTCACACAGTTACTTAGAGATACAAACCAAAGGGGAGTAATTACTCCTGATTTTTCAGGAGCACACTACTTCTCTTCCAGCTAGTGCTGCAACTTGGTCCTGGGGTTTCTTTGGAAAACACCAAGGATTGATGTATTTGCCTCGATTTTCCGAAGTCTGAAGTTCCAAAAATGGGGCCCCCAAACTTTGGTCCTTGGAAAACTTCAAGCTGAATGCAGGTGATAGACCCCAGGCTCCTCCTTCCCTGGCCCCCGCTGGCCAGGGAAAGGGGGGTGGAGGGGTCTAGCAGGAGCTCTGGGGTGGGGTGCTTAAGTGGGTGGGGGTCTAACAGGGGTTGAGGGGTAGAGTACTCACCCTCCAGAGGGCATCCAGCGACACATGGCTTCCTCCGGGCCAGGTAAGGTTTTTTTTAAAAAAACGCTGGGCATGCTCAGAAGGACCGAATGGCCCCTTCTGAGCATGCTCAGACCTTTCCAAGATGGCGCTGGCAGCATCAGCACACTGCGGATACCATCTTGGAAAGGTCTGAACATGCTGAGAATGGGCCATTCGACCCTTCTGAGCATGCCCAGGGTTTTTTTCTTTCTTTTTTAAAACTTACCCAGCTTGGAGGAAGCCACGTGTCAACAAACCCCCTCCTGAGGGTGAGTACTCTACCTCTGAGTCCCCCACTAGAACTCTACCCCCTCCTCCCTGGCCCATTCCCCCCCCACTCCCCCGAGGCTCCCTCTGGACCCCTCCTTGCTCCCCACCTCGAAAACTGCCCGAGTATTTTCTGAGGCTCCTCGAACTGGCCTGAACACTCAGGACTGGTCTCAGACCCTCGGAAATACACACAATTTTTTTTTACATATTCAGTGCAGTCCTACTTCCAACCCCTGAATATTTATTTATTTCTATTTTTATCCCCCCCCCCCTCCCCTTCCCCGAAGGCTCAGGGCAGCTAACATCAGCATAAAAAAACAAAAGACAAAACCCCCCTAAAACATGTAGTCCCCACCCTCTCCCAAATGAATAATGTTTGTTCAGCGCTCTGTTCGTGTGAACGCTGCAAGAGTGAGACAGAAGTTGGACCCAAAGGTGTTCAATGGACTCTTTGTCGAAATGTGGCCTGAGGCTAACACCAGTGGAGTCAGCAGGAGGGTCACGGCCACCCCACCCGGCAGAACATGGGACAGTCCTGCAAACAGGCCCATTGCCTTTGCCATCCTGGGAGAGTGTCCTCAAAGGGTCCCGCTACCCCCTGCACCGGCACAAACTCCAGTCATGGCAGCTGGGCTTACAACCGGAATTCAAGTTGCCCGTCATTTGCCTGGTTTCTGGAACTGCACGAGTGCTTCCCTCTTTCCCTTCTGAGCAATGGGTTCACACGTACACAGAGCATATTGTACCTTAGCCCAGGCTCCAAAACGACTGTGCTTGTAGGATCGCTACCTCTTAGGTCTAGCCCTGCCTGTTGGCTGTGGAGGTCATGGGCCCGGTGCTGTTGGTGCCATGGTCTGTTACTGCATGTGATCTATGTGCACAAGGACAGCAGCCACTAGGGGAGGTCATACACAGCTGGGGAATTTGTCGCCATCAATACGTGGACGACACCCAACTGTATCTTTCATTTTCAACCGACCCTGGCCCTGCTGTCTTATTGCTGTTCCGGTGCTTGGCCGCTGTGGGGGATTGGATGAGGTCGAGCCGATTGAAACTCAATCCCGGCAAGTCAGAGGTGATGCTGGTGGGCGGGGCCGGTGATCTGGGGGAGGAGGCTGCCCCATTATTGGGGGTATCGGTCCTCCATTGGTTCCATCGGTGCCGAGCCTGGCGGTGCTCCTGGACTCACAAGCACACCTGGATTTCCAAGTGTTGGCTGTGACCAGGACCGCCTTTTGCCAATTACATCTGATGAAGAGGCTCTGTCCGTACGTCTCCGACTCCGATCTCGCCACGGGCATCCATCCATTTGTCACCTTCAGGACTCCTGCAACGCGCTCACCGCGGGGCTGCCCTGGGTGCCTGTTCAGAAGCTGCAGCTGGTGCAGAATGCAGTGGTCCACCTACTTACTGGGATGGGCCACAGGGAGCACATTCAACCGGCGCTCAGGGCATCGCACTGGCTGCCTATTGTCTTCCGGGCCCAATTCAAGGGGCTGGTTTTGACCTTTAAAGCCCTTCACAGCCTAGGCCCTGCCTGCCTGAGAGATCGTTTCACCCCCTGGGTGGCCCTTGCCGTTGTCCGGGGGGGCGCCCTCCTGGAGGTCCTGCATTATCAGCGGGTCCGAACAGACAGGCGGGCATTCTTGGCAACTGCGTCATCACTCTGGAATGCCCTCCCGGTGGAGATTCGCCTCAGCCCAGATCTCCTTGCCTCTAGCTTTTCCATCAGGCATTTGGCAAGGGGCGGGGGAGTATAGCTGGGTTGGGCTTTTTATGCACAGTCCTGGTTTTATGTGTTTTAGGCATGGTCTTGTATTTTTATATTTATGCATTTTATATTTTTCTATATTAATGTTTCATTGTTATTATATTTATATTTTGTGAGCTGCCTCAAGTCGTCACAGGACGAGAGAGGTGGAGTGGAAATGTTTTGAAATAAATAAATATTTCAGGGGTGCTGATTTCTGGGAAAGACCGAGAGCCCGGGGGGAGGAATGGGCAGTGCTCACACTGGTGGGGGATCCGTTACAGAGCTGCTAGCCTTGGCAGTTTTATCCCAAGTCCTGTGATTTTTAAGGGATTCCCTTAGAGCTTAAAATCACAAGATTTGCAATGTCATCTCAGTAGCCTCCTTCAAAAAAAATATTAAAATTAAAAAAAGGAAAGCATTAGGTGTCTAGCCTCCTGGTGGCAGAGACAACTGCAGACCCCTGATGACCCAGACATGAGCTGCAAGAGTCTAACATTATCGGGTTTAAAAATTTCATGGCTTGGGGTTTGTTTGGGTTTTCTGGGGAGGGGGTAGGAGGAGGCCTTACCATGGAGTGCACCAAACCAGGACATTTGCAACTGGGAGAAAGGAACCAAAAAAACCAAGAAAGTGAAGCTGTTCAGAAACTGGGTGGCGTGTGAATGGAGCGCGCCGGAAGGAAAACAAGCAGGACAGAAGGAGCAACAGAGGCAGAGAGGGGAAAGCGAGGTGCCCAAGGCTCTCAGGAAGTCGGTGTCACATCAAGTCAGTTCTCTTGACACTCATCTCCGACTCTAACTAGTAGACTTCTTTGTCTGCAATAAAGTCCCAATTCTTTAATTGTCCCCAAGCTCGCGGTGCTGCTGCCCGCGGGAGGTTCTTGAAGAGCTGAGAACAGGGATGGGGAGGTACAGGGAGAGGGGTTTTACTGTAAATGTTGCTCTTCAGTAAACAGACATTTGCAAAGGCAAACAGGAAATTCCCACAGAGAGGGGAGACACATGAGGTGGGGGG
>QEPC01010479.1:500996-526041 GCA_003113815.1 Sphenodon punctatus
GGGGGGGGGGACGAAGGAAGGGGAACAGAGGGAGAGGCAAGGGGTGTAACATTCACGAGGATGCGAGGTCCCGGGTACACGCGCTTGGCTTGGTTACATCGAGAATGATGGCTGGCTGGTCCGTGTGGTGAGGATAGGAGTACACAGAGCTCAGGTAACAGAGTGTACCAGATGGTGGGTATCAGCAGGAGTTAGGTGAGGGGAGCGAGGACTCGTCAAGGAGGGCAGAGCAGGCGTCAGGGAGGGCAGGTTATACCTGGTTTTGTCGGTAGTCGTGACAGCTCTAAACCACACCCATGTGGAACGTGTGCACATAGACAAATGGGTGATTAGTACCTACTGAAGGCTTGCTGCCTTCTCAGTATCCACACATCCACACCAGTCGAGTATGTTCTCCTGTGTTTTCTCAGTCAGCATTAGTTATGCTTGAATAACTACTATGTTTGAACCCCTCTTGTGGGACAAATATCCCAATTTGCTTTGCTTCCACCACCCTACTGATCATGAGATCCATAGGATAAAGCATGCTAATGGGTGGTTAATCCCAAGGACCTGATGGAGAGAACACACCTTACCAGGACGTTCTGCCTGTGGACAAGGAGAGGTAATGAGAAATGCTTCAGATCTGGGCCCAATAGGATCTGAAATTCCAGCACTCCTAATCTCAACATCGCTGGAACAATATTGCTGGGGCAACTGTGGATGCTTAGTGTCACCGCTGAGTAGTTTTGTTTCAGAATTAAAATTCCTGAGAAATTTTTGGAGACAAGCTCCTAACTCTGTCAAAAAGAACAGACTAAGAAAAATTTGGGGCTGCACATATTTCTGCTGTGTTCCGTACATTGTATTTAAATGTTCTGAAATGCTAACTACCTTTCCTCCTTCAACCTGTTTTCCTACAGCCCTCTCCAAAACACCTGCTATTACTAGTGAACCTAGCCTGCATTTATTTTTCCTTACCGTATGATTATTGGTTTCCACTCATTGTATTTAAATGTTTAAAATGCTAATTGTTTTCCCCTCTAACAACCCCTTTTCATAACAAGCTATCTATCCCACGTGCATTTGCCAAATCTGCCATTCTCACATTTTCAAATGCCCGAGGAAGGGTCCTGTGCAACTTGAAAGATTGCACACCCTCACCAGCAAACGTTAGCCCAACAACACGAGAAATGATGGCCAGGAGCATGAGGCTGCATTCCCATCTGCGGTGGCAACAGAGGGAGGGGACAGGGAAGCCGCGGCAGCGGGAAAAAGAGTCTGTGTGAACAGGGATCTTCCACGACTTCTCTCGCGTATGTCAGGGCGCAAAATCCTGCCCTGAAAGAAAAGTCGTGACAGATCCCCGTTCGCACCGGCTCTTTTCCCGTCAACCGGCTCCTCCGCGCTGCCGCATCCTCCCTCGTCCCTCCCGCTGCCACCAATACCGCCGCAGGTGGGAAAGCAACATTAAGTTCATAAGAAGTGCCATACCGAGTCAGACCAATGCTTCATCAAGCCCAGCATCCTGTCTCGAACAGCGACCAACCTTGGTTGCTTGGGAGAAGTCCCCAACAGGTCACAATGGGCGACCCATTCCCTGTTGATCACTCCCTGCACCCGACAGTAAGACGTTCCCATCTTGTCATCTGCTTGGCTAATAGTTGTTAATGGACCTATTCTCCAAGAACTTATCCAGTCTTTTTTAAACACAGCTATACTACTGACCCTGACAACCTCCTCTGGCAACAAATTCCACAATTTAACTGCACCGAGTGAAAAAATACTTTCTTTTATTTGTTTAAATCTGCCACCAGTTAGTTTCATGAAGGTCCCCTAGTTCTAATGCTACTTGAGAGGGTAAATAAGCATTCCCTATCTACTCCACTCCACACAAGATTTTACAAAGCTCTATCCTAGCCCCTCTCAGTCGTCTCTTCTCCAAGCTGAAGAGCCCTAACCTACCAAGTCTCTTTGTAGGGAAGCCGTTCCAAACCCCTTGGCCATTTGTGTTGCCCTTCTCTGCACCTTTTCAAGTTGTACTCTATCTTTTTTGAGATGGGGTGACCAGAATTGCCCACAGTACTCAAGGTGCGGTCGCATCATCAATTTATAGAGCGGCATTATGATATTTTGAGTTTTATTCTCTATCCCTTTCTGAATAATTCCTAACATTCTGTTTGCTTTTTTGATGGCCGCCTCACACTGAGCTGAGGAGTTGAATGTATTGTCCACAATGACTCCAAGGTTCTTTTCCCGAGTGGTTACTCCTTATTTAGAACCTGGCATTGTATAAATATAGTCTGAATTATTATTCCTAAGTCCATCACTTTGCACTTGTCCACTTGTCCACATTAAATTTCACCTGCCATTTGGATGCCCAGGCACCCAGTCTCGCAAGATCCTCCTGCAATTCTTCACAGTCCGCTCACGTTTTAACTAGCTTGAATAACTTTGTATCATCTGCAAATTTGATCACCTCACACTTTACTCCATTTTCCAGATCATTGATGAAGATACGTTATTTAAACATAAAGATATTTAAACATATGTTTAAACATAAACATATCATCTTATGTTAGATATTTCGAAGATGCTGTAAATCATTGATGTTTGTCTGTTTTGCACAATTCAAAACACAATTAAAAAGTTAATCTTAAAAGAGAAAAAAGTGGGACCAATACAAGATCTAAACTACCTTGTCTCCATCCCTTAAGTTTAGGACCAACACGGCAACCACAGCAATCTTTAGAACAAGGACGCTTTTAAATTTTCAATTCTGATTTTAGAACAGTTAAATCGACATTACAGTGCCAGATGCAGCACACGGGATCAGAAGAACGACTCCCCCATGGAGATTATTATCTAGGTAGTTCCAGCAATGTACCTGACGCGGAGATGCCAGCCAAGTTCCCCGGTGGATGAACCCTAATACCCTGTAGACACAAGGCGTGGTTACGCTTTACTCACCAGCCGATCTGCGGTGCGGTACAGAATGTTCTGCGTGTCTGTTCGGTGGCTGATATCTTCCCAGTATGAGGACACCACCACCACTGGTTTCACGTTGCCCCAGGGCAAGTAGTAATACTGGCAGCCTGGAGGGTAGAACAGAAAGCACCGTGAATCTCAATTTCAGCTCAACAAGAAGCCACTCTCTAGGGGTGACCAGAGGGCCAGATCCAGCAAAGGACCTTGAGGAAGTAGCCTGAGGCATGCCAGTTTCCTTTAGGGATGGGAAATTGGATCAAAAATCAGATTTAATAGAATCATATTTGAATTGTATCAGGATCGGAATTGGATCGTATTTCCCCCCCCCCCCTGATTTCAATGGGAAAATTTCCCATTGAAGTCAACGGGAAACCAAACCTGTTCAATTCCATGGGCCATTCATCGTTCTAAGCCACAATCCTACAGTGATGAATGAGCCGAAGAAGAGTGTAACAAATTGCAATAGCAGAGAGGGGGGGAATGAGTGAGAGTGCAACCCTGAATTAATCCAATCCAAAGAAAATCGGGTGGATCGGAAAAATCAGGTAGATCATATTAATCCGATGAAAATCGAGTGAATCATATTAATCCGATTCAGAATTTCCTAGTTTCCTTATGCCTCCTCCTTACCGTCAAACACAGCCCCGCTGTACTGCGTGGTGGACGCCAGGGGCAGGCAGGTGTTGTCAAACTTGTTGCCGTAGTTGCCAATGCTGACCTCGAACTGGATGGCATCGTCCACATCTTGCAACATGGTGGCAGAGTAGAAGGCGGCGAAGAGACTGTACTTCCGCCGGCGCAGATACTTCTGCAGCAGAGAAAGAGAGAATGGTGGCGGGGAATGAGATGTCAACCAGTCTTAGTTGGAAGGGAAGCAGGGGTCCTGAACACAGTGTCCCCACTACGTTGGATGCCACCAGTCACTTTCCATCAGTCAGAGCAGCCCTGGCTCAGGGTGGCCCATCACACCCGCCAGCAGCAACCACATAGGAAAAGCAGTCGTGGTGTCATGCCATTACCTCCACTCTCAGGATGTCATCGGCTGGAATATCCTCCACCTTCTGCTCGATGTGCTCCACCAGCTTGGTCTGCAACTCCACAAGCAACCTGCCCCGGTAGGCCACGCCCTCTCCCTGCAGGGGTTGGATAGGCATGGTCTGTTGTTACGGATGTGGCTGGGAACCAGGTCGTATCAAGGCAAGTATGGACTGTTTGGCCACACAGAGCCCCATGGGTTGGAGGGACCATCAGGGCTCATAATCTCGGGGACCGCCTCACACTCCGTGCCTCAGAGCGATCCCTTCGGTCCACCAGGGGCACCTTTCTGGAGGTCCCCCGTGTAAGGACGGGGGTTCACAATGGAGAAGACGTTCTCGGTGGCCGGGCCGCGGTTATGGAACTCCCTCCCAGAGAAGGCTCGCCTGGCCCCGGGCCTGTTGGCCTTTCGACGTGTCTGTAAGACCTGGCTGTTCGCCCAGGCCTTCGGAGGGGAGGGTGGGGGGTGGGTTAATTTTTGTGGGGGGTGTTTTAAATCTGTTTTAACGATGATATTGTCGATTTTTTTATGTTTAAAAATTGTTTTGTTCTATGTTGGAAGCTGCCCCGAGATGCCGTAGGCATGGGAGGCAGCATATAAATATAATGAAATAAATAAATAAATAAATACATCAAGTCCATGAATAAATGTGAAAGGACACCAGGAGCATAAGAAACACGGGTGTGAAATACAGGCCCACAGAGCCTTCAACATGGGAATCTCAGCCTATGGAGGACCTGCAGTAACTCAGGAGTCGGCTAGAAATAACGGCATAGGATGCTGAAGAATCATTAGAGACAGGTCTCTGCCCCAAGAGGTTTAGAGCCTAGAACGGACACAAGAGGAGAGATCATTGGGACTCGGGAGCCCTGCAGAAAAAGTAAATAAAACAATTACCCCTGCCCTCTCTCCCCACCCCTGCCTGGCTCCTAGCTCTGCCTCCACCAGACCCCTGCCCTCCCGGACCATCACCCACCACAGCCTACCCTGGCGGGGGGGAATGGGATGGGTGGGCAGGAGTGCGGGGGAGGCAGAGTTTGGGGAAGATGAAGTTAGGCATACACATAAGCTCCTTGGAGCAGCACCAGCACCACTCCAAGGAGCTTTGATGTAAGGGGGGATACGAACCCAATTTGGGTGGTTTGTATCCCCCTCCACGGTTCGTACTGATTCTTATCTATACGAATCATCCGAAGTCCGATGATTCATATTGATCCAAATCAGAGCCACCCGTTCCTGATAAAGGGAGACAGGATTACAGTCACGAAGTTTAGAACATAAGAACACAGCCAGCACCATGCTGGGTGAGACCAACGGTCCGTCAAGCCCAGCATCCTGCCTCCGACAGTGGCCAATTTTGATCGCTTGAGAGAGGTACCCAACAGATCATAATGGAGAGATCCATTCCCTGTTATTCACTCCAGTGCCCGACAATCAGAGGCTAAATCCCCCACAACTTACTTGGCTAATTAGCCATTAATGGACCTATCCTCCAAGAACTTAAAAGTTCTGGCCGCCTGACCAGAAGTCAGAGGTTCACATGCTGAGAAGTCGGAGCGCTTAGCTTAGTTACAGGAGAAAAAGGGGATTCTGAATGAGAGTAGAGAGAGCATCAGTGAGCTGGCTGTGAGGGTGAGGAGCTGGGCAAACTGACCAAAAGGTAGGTTTTTAAGAGGAATATGAAAACTGGGAGGAAGCAGAGCATGTGTGTTCAAGGATAGGGCTGATGCGGCAGCAGCTGTTACCGTGCCGCGATTCCATTCCATCATTTCAGAATTGCCCGCACCACACCGCGGCTTTTCTGCGGACATTCCACTTATTCTGCCGGCATTCTGCAAATTGCAGAATTGCGTAAAAATTGCGGAAACTGTCAGAAACTGCTGTTCCACTATTTTGTGGCGCTGGTGGAATGGCGGAAGTATCTAAAATGTCATGTTTCCGCTATTTTGCGAAGCCTGTGGAAGTAGCAGAATGAAATTAGCAGAACTGCAGAAGTAGCGGAATGTAACTAGCGGAATGAAAGTCTCTGCCACGCCATACCGCTAATTGCGGAAACGCTGCTTCAGGCGGAAATAGCTACTGCTGCGACATTCCGCTACAGCCCTATTCAAGGAGGAAGTTCCAAGAATAGGGAGCAGCAAGGGACATAGAGATTACAGTAACGTTTTCCATTTTTACAAGGGTACGTCCACAAGAAGGGTGGAGCAAGGCCATGTAGAGCCTCGGACAAGGAGTTTGTGCTGGATGTGAAAGGGGTATGGGAGCTAGTGGAGGGAGCAGAGAAAGGGTTGAACATGATTAAAGAGGTGGGCAAGGTGGATGACCGTGGCATTCTTGAGCCAAGATTGTTGAACAGCAACGTATGGGGGGAGCAGGGGTGGTCAGTAAGAAGGAGGTCACTGCAGCCATAGTCAAGTTGAGAAAGGACTAGAACATGGACAAGGGATTTGGCAGTAGTAAGGAAGGGCTGGAATTTTATTTAGCAATGGGTGTTTTTACACACCCGTTTCCCCTGCATGTTTGCTGTTACATCCTGAACTTCCTGTGTGTCTAAATCACTCACCCAGATCTTAAACATCTGGCTCTTTGAACTTCTGCGTAGAACATCTCCCAGGATTTTTGTGTGTAAAAAGTTCTCCTGGTAAACTGCTTTGCTCCAGGCAGCTGCGGTCACTTGGTTTCCATGGCAGCCCCTCACGTCTACACCTGCGGCTACTTTAGGCTGCCTCAGGGAAGTGTTTGTGTAAAGAATGCATCCAGGAACTGCCTCAGGGCAGTGTGCATAAAGAATGCATCCAGAACTTACTTGTGGACTTGTAAACCCAGAAGATTGAAAGACCAGAACTTTAAGTTGTGTGTAAAAATGCCCAACGTTATGCTGAGAGAAGCAACAAGACATGGCAACAGACCGAATCTCAGGTGCAAAAGAGAGGGAGGAGTCAAAGATGAACCCCAAACTACATGCCTGAGGGACCCGTGACGGATGAGACCATACATACATTGACCATAAAAGACATGACTTCACCTTGCCCAAGTTGAGCTCCTCGTAGGGGTCCGGAAATCCAGTGAACTCCCTCGGGCTGCCGTACAGGTTTATGTAGCAGGGGCCAAAGGTCGGCAGGAAGCCCAGCCAATCGTCAACTGGGGAGGAACGCCAAGAAAAACAGTTACCGAGAAGTTATATCGTGGCAGCGCTCACCCACACACATGCAGCAAACCCTGAATGCATCCGCTACGCTTCCCAGAGGAGGGGGCACTGGCAGGAGTGCCTAGAGGGATAGACTCCCTCAACCGGAAGAGTACGACTCTGTCTGCTCCCAGTTAGACCAAGGCAGTCCATAGGGTGACCCATTGCCTGAGAGAGAGAGACTTGGCCCCCCTGCCATCTGGTATTAAGACACCAGCTTGTTTAAATGCCACAGGCTATCATTTGGTGATCAGCAGAACAGGGTAACGTACCACACACGGCATTGGCGTGATGGCCCCCATCTTGGCTGACAAGCCAGGAATCGAACCAGGAATCTGCACAGCTAAAACATGAGTCAGTGCAGCGTGAGCTAAAGAACCAGGCTCCCCAACTAATAGGGATGGGACTATCGGCGAATTATCGGTTACCGGTTTTATCGGTATGGGATTAATCTGATATTGGATTTATCGGTATATCCGTTTTTTAACATTGCCAATTTTTTTGATCTTTAACATTGCAGCCATTGCTAAAATGGCCGCAATGTTCAAGATCCGAAAAATCAGCAATGTTAAAAAAAGATATACCGATGCCGATATTATCGGTATTATCAAATTAATCCAATATCGCCAATTATCGGATTAATCCGATACCAATAGTCCCATCCCTACCAACTAAGGTCACAAATATTATGCCTGAAAATTGGGGGGGGGCGGACGACATGTGGCCTGTACCCCCAGTGGGTTAGTCAAAAGTTAAAGTCTCTCCTGAGCCACGCGGCCTGGTGTGGTTAAGGCACCCCAGTTTCTGCAGCCTACAATGTGATTCAGGCAGCACCATGTCCAACTGCCTTTGATTTCCCCTACCCAGTGGTTCAGGTCCCCATTCACAGCTGGACGGACTGGAGGTGGCCATCCAGAGCGAGACCAAGCAGGACTTGAACCCACACGTTTTCAGGGATGTACCGAGCGCCTTAACAATTCAGCCTTAGAAAGGTCACTACAAATAAGCAACGCCCCATGCATGGGATTCCCCCCCATGACCCGGCTCTTTCTTGAAACACCGGCCCTCCCCTACAACAGGGATACAAGGTGCCCCTTATCTCTGCATCTCTTTCACTCTGAAAAACAGGTCCTTGTCCGGCTTCTGCGGAGTGGGGTAGGGATTATCAAACTGTTAAGAGTCTAAGGGACGTACGGTCAGAGGCTCGGTAGGGCTTCACGAGAGCGGGAGACTCATCTGAGGCACAAAGAGATGGAAGAGAAGGTTAGGATGAGAGGACCAGAAGATGCTTGAGGGGAGAATTACACCGTGGGACGGGATCAGGGAAGGGAAGACGATGCAATGGGATTTTCTCAGCCAATTGGATTTGAGAACGTTTGGACACCCCTCCCCTGGGTGCAATTCTGCTTTGCAGGTAGGGTGGCCATACCTCCCCTTTAAAAGACGACACTTATGAAAAATACACGGTGCGGGGCTACACTGGCACCAAGGCAGCCCCGCAACATGCATTTTTCATAAGCGTCCTCTTTTAAAGGGGAGGCGTGGCCACCCTATTTGCAGGCCAAGTAATAAGCGGAATCTCACCCCCTGGTTTTTCTGGGGGTGGCCTACTGGTGTCCGTACAGCATGGTCAGCTAGTTCCTTCCTCATCAAGGAGGACGGTATCCCAGAGTGCATTGCTTTTCTTCTCTCTAAACTCTGGACTTTCCTGTTTCCACTGCCAAGACTCTAGTCCTTGTGGTCATCTTTGACTGCTGCAACCTCCTCTTCACTGGCCTTGCCCGCTCTCACCTCGCCCCCCTCGCGTCTGTTCAGAACTCTGCCGCCAAGGTCATCCCCCCTCGCCCGCCGCTTTGATCGCGGCCAGCCCCTCCTCTGCTCTCTCCTCACTGGCTCCCTCAGCATTCACCCCAAGCTCCTTGTCTTGACATACAAGTAGAGCGGCCGGATATGTACGTTTTAGAGGACACATGAAACACAGATGGAAGAGCTGCATTGTAGAACAGCCCTGCAACCTGCATTTCTCATAAGTGTCCTCTAAAACTGGCATATCTGGCCACTCTACCTACAAGGCCATTCATTGCTGTGCCCCCTCCTCTCTCTTTAAGCTTATTTCCCTCTAAACTCCTGTCCAGGAACTCTGCTCCTCCTCTGCTACCACCCTCGCCTGCTCAAGGCTCCCCCACTCCTCAAAATGTATTTGCCCCTTCTCCTATGCCGCCCCCTACACCTGGAACTCTGGCCCTGAATACATTTGCTCTGCTCCCTCCCTCCTAACCTTCTAATCCCGCCTGAAAACGTACCTCTCCCATCAGGCTTTCCCCTAGCTCCTCAACCCCCCGGTCAAGGCCAGCCTTAACGCAGGGCAACCACCCCAAATCCCTCTCTTTCCAGTGGCTCCCGTCTTCACCGGGAGAGGGTGCGGAGGCCCCACTCCCTCTAGCATGACTATTGGTCTGGTTTTATACTGGACAGTCCTGGTTTTTTGAAGGCTTTGTTTCTTGTCCATTTGGTGCAGTTTTGTTCAGTATTTTCCAGATGCGGCCGGCACTGGCATCCGCAGTGTGGACCGGGAGGCAAGCATGAGGGTTGGGAAGGGCTCGTGGAGCTGCAGCTACCACACCGTCCGCAACGGTCCCAACCCAGCCTTGTAAGTTTCAAAGGCCGGTTCTCCCTCCCCTCCCCACACACACACACACACACAGAACACCTCTCAGCCCGAGAGGCATTGTGGGGGGGGGGGAGAGACCGCCCCATCCGGGACCACTGCAGAGCGGTCCCAGTCAGCACTTCGCTTCACCCCGCCATACCCTATATTCTGGAGATATAGCAGTGGCCACCCTATCTCCCTGCCAGTGGGGCCCCAAAGGGGAAGAGCTAGGGGCCCCACATTTTATCTTCACCCTGAGCCCCGCAGATTCTAAGGCCAGCCCGGCCTCTAGTCCCCCTTCCTCGACTTACTCAGAGTCCCCTTCTCTCCGGTAACCAAGCTCACCACGTGCACCTGCAACCTCTCGACTCCATGAATGTTTCGTCTCTCCCCTTTGGTTTCCCACACCCTCCATCTTCCCACCCTTGTCTCTCCTAATTGTAAGCCCACTGGGGCAGGGACCCTGTCTATAATTAACAACTGTAAAACACCAGGTACCTTGCTGCACAATAAATAAATAATTGCAGCATGGGAGGAAGTGCCCCCTTTTCCTACAGCGGGGACAAGTGGCCCCGGGCTCCCAAACCTATTAGGGACACACGACTGGCCCAGAAGAAATGCAATAAGGCCCATCTCCAGAGCAGGGATGGCCTCCTAGCCCAGCTATGGTTCACACAAGCAAGGTCAGTAGTGCAGGCAGGAGCCAGAACAAGCAGAAAAGAGTCAGTATTCAGTAACGGCCTTTGTAGCAGGTACCCCAGCGGGACGGGTGAGTAACTTGTGCCAGTGAAGAGAAGCTTCATGCTACCATCCCTGCTAGAGCTCAGCGACCCAGTTACTGTATGAACATTCCCCCCTGCACCAAGCTAAAAGCAACGCCCAGCAACCGAACGGAAAGCAAGACAAATCCCAAGAATAACGGGGTTGTTAGAATTCACACAATATGTCTTCCCTGCTGGGGGCATCGCCGGGATTTGAACCTGGAGCCTCCTGAGCTGAATTTCATAGAAGCAGAATTGTAGGGGCGGAAGGACCCTTCAGGGTCATCCAGTCCAACCCCCTTGCTACAAGGCAGAACAGAGGGTGGTCAAGGCCAGTAGCGAAGCTGAATTTAAAAAAGGATTGGGTACGTTCTTGGAGGGTAGGTCCATTAATGGCTAGTAGCCAAGTAGGCCAGGGGACGTCACCCCTGACCGTCGGGAGCTGGGAGTGAACAGAAGGGAATGGATCTCCCCATTGTGACCTGTTGGGGACTTCTTCCAAGCGACCGAGAATGGCCCCTGTCGGAGACAGGATGCTGGGCTGGACGGACCATTGGTCTGACCCAGTCTGGCACCGACTATGGTCGCATTCGCACCTGTGGCGGCGGTGGCAGCAGAGCGAAGACGAGCAGGGAGGAGCCCGATGGCGGAAGTCGGCCCAGTGCAAATGGGGTTCTGCCGTGACTTCTCTCACGCACGTCAGGGCAGAGTCTTGTGCCCTGACATGCGTGAGGGAAGCCGCGGCAGAAGCCCATTCACACCAACTCCACTTCTGCCATCGGGCTCCTCCCCACTACTGCATCTTCCCGCGTGGGTCTCGCCACCACCACAAGGCGTCGGGTATGAATGCGGCCTATGTTCTTATGTTCATCCCCTGCCTATAGCAGAGATGGGGAACATCGGGCTCAGGGGTCAAATGCAGCCCATGGCTAGATTTTAGTTGGCCCCTTTCCAGTACATGGATCTGGCCCTTGAATCTAGTTACTTACCTTCAGGCCCTGAAAGACTGAGCTCAGGGGAAGGGGGCAGAGAGGAGGGCAGGCGCACAGGGGGAGGGGACAGATCGCACTGACAGACTGAGCTCAGGGGAAGGGAGCAGAGAGGAGGGCAGGCACACAGGGAGAGGGGACAGATCGCACTGACAGACTGAGCTCAGGGGAAGGGAGCAGAGAGGAGGGCAGGCACACAGGGAGAGGGGACAGATCGCACTGACAGACTGAGCTCAAGGGAAGGGAGCAGAGAGGAGGGCAGGCACACAAGAACAAGGAACAGATTCATGATCTGGACTAAGGCTCAATGAAACTCTACCTCAGTTTTTTCTTGATTCTTTCCGAGAATCACGGTTCTTGACTCATTTGAAGCCAGAATCAATAATCAAGAAAACCCCCGGTTTGCAACACTTTCTCAGTCAAGAATTTTTCTCAATTTACCATTTACCTTTTACCGTGTGCTTCTTACCATGTACCATATGCCAACGCACCATGTACACTTACTGTGAACCACGTTCTTCCCAGAACCATTCAAGAACAATCCCGCCCACCCCAACTCAGTCCCGCAAGTGAGTCACCAACATCTCATGGTCAACGGTATCAAAAGCAGCCGACAGATCTAACAGAATTAGCAGGGTCGAATCACCCTGATCCAATTCACAGCGGAGGTCATTGACTAAAGCCGCAAGCAGTCTCAGTGCCATAACCCAAGTGAAAGCCAGACTGTGAAGGATCCAGAAACCCAATGCCGTCAACATGCCCCTGAAGTTGCTGAGTCACTACCCGTTCAATAACCCTTAGGGAAGGTTAACTGGCGAGGGAGTCAATGTCAAGTGATGGTTTCTTGAGCAGAGGTCACACTACCACCTCTTTGAAGCAGCTCGGCACTCTGCCCTCCCACAGGGAGGCACTGACCGCCCCCGCCAGTAACAGCCCCAATATCTCCCAGTTGGCCTTGACCCGCCAGGATGGGCATGTGTCTAGTTCACAAGAGGTGGTTCTAACAGCCCCAAGAACATCCCTCGCATCAGTGGGAGACACCCACTGAAACTGATCCCACGAACCTGGACAGGGTGGGGCTTCCATTTGTCATGTATCCTGTATCTAGGCATACATTTTTGACCATTTGTGTTTCAATATATTGAAAATCAGAATTAGCCTCTCTGTATGATGACTTTCTAAAGAGCTGTCCTATAGTGACCTTTCTACTGAACTCTTGACCAGATACTGGAATATCAGCCTGTATACTGGAATAGAGGATACAATCAAGTCTGTCTCTTAAAGTCCACATTTTCTGTTGACTAGTCTCAAGAGACATGTCTCCCTGGCAGGGCAGGAAAAGGCCTTGTTTGTTTGGAGTTTACTCATTGTTAATCCTATCTTATATGATAGCAACCTGTTTTATAGAATGTATCAACAGGCTTCTTACTATGTATTTTGAGAAAACCCTCCCTGTCAGAAGTCTTGACCTGACGTCATTTTTAGCTGACCTCCAAGCATCTTTTTCTTTATAAGAAGAGAAAGGAAAGATGGATTTTTCATAAAGCTTCCTTTCCTGAAGCTTCTCTCACTTCTTTCATCTGGAAGAATGGGGAAATGACTGGGTAATATGTTATATCCTATATGATGCATTGAGTCAACCATAGCAATAATACTTAGAGCATATGTTATATCTTATAGATGTTAAGATCTTTGAACTTGTAATAAGAGCTGTTCTTTGAACGAGACATGTCTTTCTACATCATGTACTTTTAACTGACACTGTTTCTTTTGTACTATGTCTTTATTTGAACTTAAGTAAACTATTGCTTCATAAATTTATAATATTCTTAAAGTCTCATAGCCTCATTTATATAAATGAATTTGTCTTTACAATACTTTGCTGAGCTGGCTGGCTTATTAGCAAAGTGTAAACTCGAATTCCACATATTGGAAAAGAGCGTCCTATATCCAGACCAGATCATGTCAGGCCTGGATCACTAAGCATTTTCCTTTTGGGGAAACCGAGGTACAACGTGACACATTACCTCTGGTTCTCCCATTGTAATAACTGCAGCGTTGAAGTCATGGTAAATACGAGTGATTTTATCCACGACGTAATCAACAAACATGTCACAGTGGGCACCAGAAACTTCCAGTTCAAGGAGCTGGCCTGGAAGGGGGATAGCTGTGTGTTGGATGCTGCCTGGGTTGGATAGACCCCTCCCACACCTGTGTTTCTGCTGTGCCCCACCTCTCAGGTAACCACTACAAGATGGTGCTGCTGCCCAGTGGGCGGAGCCCTCTGAGCAACGGCCGAAGGGCTCCACCAAAGGGCAAAGTCCCGTTGGTAGGCAGTGGCAGCCAGAACCCTTCATCTGCTCCTTGGATTGTGTTCCTGGCCAGACTATTGCTTGCTTGGAGGTTTGTGAGGAGGCTCCTTCAGCCGATTCCCCTGATACAAGGCTTTTCCCAGGACTGGCTGCCTTCACAGACCTGCCCCCATTCCCCTCATGGGCTAAACTTGGAAAATTAATGATCTCCCGGTGAGACAAAATTGCTGGCTGCTTCTGCCTGTCTCCCCACCTCCATATTTTTGCCACTTTGAGTCTTGTTTCTGGACTATGTTTATACCAAGATATATTTGCCTAGTCTCTGATTTTGGTGGTCAAAGGGCACTGCCAAGCGGTGGCCCGTTGGTGGACCATAGTGGTGGTGGTGGCCTGAGCTTCTCTTCTTGTGTTTCGTACCGTGTCACATCTCCTTGGAGCCAAGCCTCATTGAGGAAGACCAAGGTCCCAAACTTCTCTAAGACTCTCACTCCAGGAATATTTGGGAAAGAGAAGCTAATATGCCTCCCATTACAAGAAGTGCTTTCAAGAAGACAGAAGCTGGTGACTTAGATTTCCAGAGCTCACAGTCAGTATCAGGGCAGCCCAAAATTACTGACTACTTGTCACCAAACAATGAGGTTAGGGGGGGTTCATTGATGCCCTATCAACTGGAGTGCAGAACAGTTATTGCTGGGACAAGAATATTTGAGGCACACAACCCTTGTGTGGTTCAGCCCATGTTACTTTGTTATCTCCTGATTTTCCAAGTTTGGGTGAGGATATAAGGGGGTGGGCAGAGGAGGTTAGCAGGGAGGGTTTTAATTGCAGCAGTTCCTCTTGATCAGCCAAAAACGATTGAACATCCGACAGATGAGCGTGAAGGGGATATTAATATTTCCCCTGTTGAATCGCAAATTGCCCCTTTTATCGGCCTGTGTTTAGCTAAGAATGAGCTGGAGGCTCAATCCAATCACATCATTGCCCAGGGAATTTCTTCAGCCACTGACCCTATGAGCATCCTGTCTGAGAAAGCCACGGGGGATGGCCATTTGAGGGAGTCACCTCAAACATGCATTGCGGGACCATCTGAGATTAGCATGACGTTTGGTGAGTCTAGCAGAAGTGTGGGAGATTTGGGAAATTTTTCTGCTCAGGATAGGGAACACTCAAGCCAAGGGCATGGGAGATATTGACAAACTATTGCGTCTTGACTAGCAATACAGTAATAGAAATTTTTACTAGCCTTGCAATGTTGCAGGATTCGTTATCTGAAATTAAAAATCTTTTAGTCAACAATGACTAATTTAATGACATTACAGAGATATTCCATGGCTGATGGGGGTCAGGCTGAGAGCCCAGAGGTAGGATCAGTTCCATCTGTAGGTAGTTCAATTGACAATTCTAGCATTAATAGACCACTGAGATCATCGGGGGAGCGAATGATATTTTGCCCAAGAAAAGCAACATTTCCAAGAAGCGTCAAAAAAAGTAAAAATATCACAATGGGTAGGAAACGTCTGCGGACTAAAAGCAGTATGCACCTGAGACTTCGCATCCGCCTGAATGTTGTTTGTTTTCTCCCTTGTCTCTCCCACTGTCCCCTCTCCCTGTCTCCCCCTCCTTGTCCTTTAGATTGTAAGCCACAGGCAGGGACCGCGTCTATTTCTATGCTCTGTAAAGTGCCAGGTACACGGCCGGCGCTATACAAATGTTTATTATAATAATAATAATAATAATAGGTTATATAATTGTTGGGGAAGAACCATTCTGATGATCATGGAACTCCAAATTTAAGGCCCACAAGTTTTATCAGGGAATCCATAGGAGTTGGCTCTCATAATCTAGTTAAACCCTGCATATTTGAGACCAGACCTAAGCATCCACAGGATAAAGAGGGATCGGTTTACCCAACTGTGAAGAAGAACTAGATGATAACAGAGCCTTAACTTTTACAACTTTAGTGGATTCCCATTCTCAAGGGGAATCTGTTCCTGGTTTCGACCATCCTTTAGGTCAGTGTGAACATCTTTTGCCAAGGATGGAAATGAGATCTGAGCCTTCCTCTGCAACTGGCGGCCCAACTGAGCATGGGCATTCAGCCCCTAAAACTACCAAATGGAAACTTCAACTGAAATGTAAGCAGTTGGCTCTTATGGTAGGAGTGCTGACCAATGGGAAATGACATTAATCTCAGTTTATGAGCATTTACCTCTGGAAGATCAGATCAATATTATTGAGCAGATTGGGGCTTTGAGAACAATGCTGATGGATATCAAGGATAACTACTTTACATCTTCCCTTGAACCCAGTATTCAGGTATTGGACCATCAGCAAGTGGACAAAAGTGACCCTATTATAGTTGAGGGACAGCCAGCCCCTCCCTGGGTTCCCTCCTTTGGCCATGCCCCTATGACAGACAAACAACGGTCACAGTCCAGGTTGTTGTCTCCTGAAGAGTATGGGCTACCATCCCCCTTAGGGTCGTCTAATCAGACTAGTAGGGAGATAAACCCCTTGGCCAAGTCCAATGTGGCAGTTGTGCTTACCTCACTGGAAGACTTATGTGAATCAGGGTCTACCTTAAATCAGTGCATTGAGGGGAATGATGCTTTGGGGCGATCGCCTTCAGTGGTTGCCCAATGACCTAGTGGGGCTAGTCAGGACAAAGACCTGATTGTATCATTAATCTCCTGGAATGTGAGGGGTTTGGCCAATAAAGTGGGTGATGAGGACTGGGTTAGGTTCGTTACTAGCCATGATATCATTCTTCAGGAAACTTGGTGTTTGGCTCCCTTTTACATGAAGGGTTTCAGATGTTTTAACAGTCTGGCAAAAACCTCTAAATTTAAAGCACGACCTTCAGCAGGTCTCCTAACATTGATTTCAAATAATAGATCGTGGACAGTTGAACAAATTCAGTTAAATTGTGATAATTGCCTGGCTGTCTGATTGTCCTTTAGCAAGGGCCCTAGTTGGATACTCATTAATGTTTATTTACCAAGTGTTTCTTCTGCAGGGTTGGTACAGGAAAGGTGGGGCCAGTTTGCACAAGACGTCGAGAGAATAAAACAAGATTATAGTGAGGATCGAATATTGCTGGGTGGTGATTTCAACGCTAGGATGGGGGCCCTTCTTGGGAGGATGATTATAATTTTCTCCTACTAAATGAGAGCTGTGGCATCCCATGCCCACATTTTGAAGACAGGGGTATTAATAAGGCTGGGTATGAACTGCAGAATAGTCTCTTGCAGCATAACTTACGTACGATCAACAGTTCCTTTCCAACCTTATTCTCTAAGAGCCCACTTTTTGTATGGATAGGTGAAGAACAACAATTGATTATTTATTAATAGAGGCTTCTAATTGGTCACTCATTAAAAATGTTCAGATCATTAGGCGTTTGGAGAGTGATCACTCTCCATTATGACTTCATTTTAATACAGGGTTTCTCACCAACCACGTGTCTAGTCCCAACTATGTGGATCAGGAAGAGGGCAAAGACAACTATGCCCCAATTGTTATTGTTGACGTCATCAAGCGAACGACCGTCAAGATCAGAGGGTAATTCCCCCAGAGCATTCATTCCGGTTCCATCAGTCTCCAAGGGCGGACCAACCAAACCGGCTCCACACCTCTCCAAGGGCAGACAAGCACTGGGAGACGGGCCCGTAGGTGGTAATGATCCGTCCATGACAAGGAACAGATTATCTATCTTTCTTGATACATGAACTGAAAAGACAGGCTCCGTTATCCTCACTGGGAACAGGCTTCCATGCTAGCAGAGCCGGGAGACGCCCGTTCACTTCAATGAGCGGATGCCTGGGTCAAACGCTGCTGTGGGCGCTATCCCCATGGAGGAACACATCTGCAAGGATTTGGCCGTGCCGGGAGATGGGTTTCTCTCAAGCAGCAGCCCCACCTCGCCGGTCGACAAGCATTACCACTGTCCCTGGAGCTGAAACGGATAGCGAGTTCAATAGACACAATGAATAACAATGCAGGATAACCCTGAACCCATGAGCCCTTCTTTTAGCTGCAGCTACTGCAAAACCCACCACAGCCTTAGTAACAGTCTCTCTAGAGTCATTCGAAGGGCTGACGATGGGGATTCCTGTAATACCAAGAGTGTTAAAGAGTCGGCTTCGAATGGTAGCATAACTAGGGCGTAATGTACATGGTTCTCAGCTACACCCATGTCCCAAACACACAACCTGCTACAATCATCGATCCCCTGTACCCTCCCCTGCAACACCACTGATTCCATCACTTGGAATCGTAGAGCTGTAAATGCTCTTCTGTATAAAGGAGAAGTTAACACGGAAAAGTATCGAACACCGTAAGCAGGGCCTGGTATCCAAAATATATAGAAAGGGGATGAACACTGATTGATTGATTTCGGGTTTCTCCTATCCCGCTCCCTCCTGCTCACAGAGCAGCTCGGGGCGTCTTACACAGACGTAATCTCCATAAAAATCGCAATTAAAATATACAATTTACAACTTTAAATTCATTTAAAACATGCTAAAAGGGCAGAACCCAAACCCCTCCCCTAACCCATCCCACCCTACCCATCTCCCTCTCCAAAGGCCCGGCGGAAGAGCCAGGTCTTGCACTGTCTTCAGGAAGAGGGGAAATCCGGGGCCAAGCAGGCCTCCGTCACGAGGGGATTTCACAGCCTAGGGGCAGCCATTGAGAACGCCCTCCCCACCGTTGCCACCCGGGAAACTCGGGGGAATTCGAGTCAGGTGTTCCCGGCCGACCGCTGGGGCCGCAATACAACCTGGGGCCTGAGGTGGTCCCACAGGTAAACAGGGCCCAGGCTGTTTAGAGCTTTATAGGTCATTGCCAACACCTTGAATTGGGCCCAGAAGATAATAGGCAGCCAGTGCAGAGAAGGGAGCACCGGCGTAACGTGCTCGCGGCGACCCGTCCCCATTAAGAGACGGGCCGCCACATTCTGCACCAGCTGCAGCCTACGGACCGTCCCCAAGGCCAGCCCCACGTAGAGTGCGTTACAGTAGTCTAGTCTAGAGGTATTAAAGGCATGGATGACAGTGGCCAGATCCGAGTCCGAAACATACGGCCGCAGTCGTCATAACAGATGTAGCTGGCAAAATGCTCCCGTCGCCACAGCCTCCACCTGGAGATCCAGGTGGAGCTGGGAGTTGAGGAGTCACCGCTCTGGACCGCTGTAGATCAATATCAAAAATACATCATTTTATAAGCTGTCTAGCCTCCTGCCAGGGGAGGGGAACAACAAAATCCTGAGAGAAACCCAAAACTCTACGGTTCTCAAGGACTCCTCTTATCCAGGTTTGCTTATCAGGGATATTCATATCTAATTTCTCTTGTAAACAAATTAGTAACAGGGATTCCGACAATGCGAACATCACCTTAATCCACAATGACATTAATAACCGTAGGGTCCTAGCTGCAATAGATGGAGATCTAAACGCTTCTCAACGTAAAATAGCTGATGTCATGCCAGGAGGAGTATTCAACATCCTCCACAGACAGACAGACTGAATCGCTTCCAGGGATGCATAACCCCTCCTCCGATGTGGGCACCATTTGTGACCAGCGGCACTACTTCCATTTTGAAAGCTCCGAGGGCTGGTTTAATCATACTGCCTCCATTAGATTTAGCAAAAGCAGTAAGTCCGTGCATAGACACAGCTGCCAGTTGTGTCACGTATTCACTGAAATACAGGTTAATACAATTTCCAGTCATCGATATACTGCTTTGCTGTTACCGCAGAAACCTACTTAATCACAACACTGGTTTACCATTTTCCTGCAGTCTGTCATTTCCAGATTACTTCCAGGATTCGATCCGCTGCTTGTTTACTCTGTTAAAGTCAATCATTTCTGTTCTGCACAGCCACACACCCAAATTTGGGACTATATAGACCAACCAGGCTTGGGGGAATGGGGCGGAGTCAACAGGAAAGGAATTATGGGAAAACAGAACTAGTCGGTAATTGCAGTGGGGAAAACGACAATGCGGTAGCACGTTAAACCATGCAAAGTGAGAATGTGGTAAATCAGTGAACCCGCCAAATAAGAACCAGATACCACTCACTGGACGTGACAGTGGCCTGTTAAGGTCCACTTGGACCCACAGGCCACCTTCACATTCCGTTGGGGGCAATCCAGATGTTTGCCCCCAAGTTCTCCCGGGCCTGTTGGCAGCTAGCCCAGGCTGTGACCCCAGAGACCAGCCACCAACACACCTGGGAAACAGCCCGCCCAACCAGACCCAAGTAGACTATCACACATGGTAGCCCACTGTTCCCAGCCTGGTCTGGAGTGGTAACCATAACCTGCCGCCATGGCTGCCCATCAGGGGGGTGGGGCAAGCGTCTGGGCACAGCGCGGGAGTGACCAACTGGCGGCACATTGGTGTGGCTCCCCACTCCTGGCCACATGAATGTTTGTTCCGGGGCCAGACCTAATCCTAACCGGTTTGCCAGCTTCTACCTAGGGTGGAGCGGCTTGTGACAGCGGCGTTCTGCTCTCATGTGCGTTTTCACCAGTTGTTGGAAAAGATCAGTTACGGCAAAGCTGACAAGTTACCAGTTATCATGCAGTTAACCGTTCCGGTTCTAACCACCACAAGATTCCACAAATTTCCACCAGTCACCGACGCAAGGTGTAAACCATCAAGCAAAGCGGCTCTCCTCTGTATTTCCCCTTCAAGCCATTCAAAAGAGGGGGAACTGGCTAACCAGCAGCACCAGCGTGCAAACAGCCTAGCCAGCCCCAACCCCCAGGCCACGAGCTCCGTACAGCCCTGCATCACACTCCCGATTTACCTTCCAGTTCCCCTCCAGGGGTGGATACTTTCGACATGCACAGGTAGGCGGTGCCAATGATGTCGTTGTGGGTGACCCGGTCCCTGAAAGAAGGCAAGATTAGTTCTTCAAACGACCTCCATGGCTTTCACAGGGAGCACCTTCTGCAGAACGACCTCAGTTCACTATGAAAAGATGCACCCACTTCTGGGGTCTCCCTTCCCAGCCTATCCACAAGCTCCTTATTGTTGTATATATTAGGCGGCCTGGACAGGCCACCCCCAAAGCAAGCCCCTACAACCAGGTGATAACCTATGTTTCCACGAAGAAAGGAACTAAGCTGTACCTGGGGCCATTACATCAGAGCGTCCCTCCCAGAGAAACACCCTAAATTCTCCTTAACTACTTCACCTGACCCTCACACTTACAAGCCACCCAAGACAGAGAGACTCACCATGGTCCTACCTTGGGTGGGACGTTTGTGGTGGGGGTAAGCCAGATGCATTAATCATCTTAGTAAGTCAGTCTGAACATCCAGTTATCATGCAGTTAAACTGTTTAGACCAGGAGCAGGGAACCCAGGAGTGCTGAGTCCTTGCATGCTAGAAGGGAATTAGTGCATTCTGACAGGTGGCAGAGATGATTGCAAAGGTCCCTGCCCCTCCCAGGTAATGTCAGAAAGCAGCCAGAGTCTGAGCATTCTCTGGAGGTGATGCACAACCTTTTTATTTGGAGGGTGGGGATACGGATTGTGGGTGGGGTGGATTTTTTTTACATTGCATTTATAAGTTGCTTTATATATGGTTCCCCATCCTGAGCCCTAAGGAAAGAACCTGAGGGATGTAAATCGAAATCAATAAGCTGGATGGATATTAACGGATGTAGCAAGATGGAGCTCGTCTCTATTTGAAACCCCATTCTTCACTTTCCCTTCCTGCAATTTGAACAGGAGGAGGCTTTGTTTGCACCATGCTGATGGCAGACTCACCAATCGATGGTCCGGATCCTCATCCTCTCACACATGGACGGGAACTAGGGAGTGGGGACAACAAGGGAGAGGTCAGTGGGACCGGCTTGGGGCTTAGAACGAAGCAGACACCCCACCCCCGACGGGTTCCTCACTCACCATGGCTGGGAGGGTGATAGCTTGATTCCACTGCGGGTTGGCATTCTTCTCAAGGATTTTACTGCAGAGCTGGGGATAAAGGAAGCAAAGGGCAGAGTTAGGAGTTTTCACCTCCTGAGATAAAAGTCCCATCTCTGCTAGAAGCACAGAAAATTAGGTTTCGAAGGGAACTCAAGGGTCATCTAGTCCAACTCCCAAAGAGATGCGTGTCAGAAGCAGGAACTGAACCCGTGCCTACTGAGTGCCAAACAAACCAATGCACCAATAACTCCACCCCCACCCATATAACATCCCCTCACGTAAATCAGACTTGAACCCTGATCTTTAGATTTCCTTTCCAAATCTCTTGTACTTGAGCTGCAGAAAAAGCTCGGCACAGGCAAGTGGCAGGCTTTTGAAGCCCTGAGTGGTCCAGCGCCACCACTAGAGGGGGACAGAGTGCCACAGCCTCCGCTTGGCCCAGCACCACCACTAGAGGGAGACAGAGCACCACAGCCTCTGCATGGCCCAACGTCACCACTAGAGGGGGACAGAGCGCCACAGCCTCTGCATGGCCCAGTATCACCACTAGAGGGGGACAGAGGACCACAGCCTCTGTGTGACCCAGCACCACCACTAGGTGGGGACAGAACACCACAGCTTCTGCATGGCCCAGTATCACCACTAGAGGGGGACAGAGCACCACAGCCTCTGCATGGCCCAACGTCACCACTAGAGGGGGACAGAGCGCCACAGCCTCTGCATGGCCCAGTATCACCACTAGAGGGGGACAGAGGACCACAGCCTCTGTGTGACCCAGCACCACCACTAGGTGGGGACAGAACACCACAGCTTCTGCATGGCCCAGTATCACCACTAGAGGGGGACAGAGCACCACAGCCTCTGCGTGGCTCAGTGTCACCACTAGAGGAGGACAAAGCACCAGCCTGCTGCCTCCCGCCGCTGTTCGCCCAGGCCTTTGGGAGGGAGGGTGAGTAGGGTGGGTTTTAATTCCCCCACCTACTTTTGGATTTTTAGTGTTTTGTTTTGCCCTGTATATTAATTATGTATAATGTTTATGGTTGCTTTAAATTGTTTTTACATTGTTTTAAAGATTGTTGGAAGCCGCCCCGAGCTGCGTGCAGGAGGGGCGGGGTAGAAGTTTTATAAATAAATAAAAAATAAAAATTACTGTTTTTCCGGCAAAGCTGACTTCCACAAACGGATCCACCAGGTTCTTCTTGCCGCTTTCGAAGCCGAAGATCTGCTTGACGCTATCCATGATGGCATCATCCACTGGAGGGGGGAGAGAATCACAGAAGATGTCAGTGCTCATTAGCACTTAATTTGTAAAGAAAAGTGGGTCTAGGCCTCAAGTCTCGACCCCTTGATGTGCGGAGCATGAGGGCTGTTATTCAGAGGGGCCAGTGGCGCTCTCATGCCAGATCCTGCAACTCCACCGGTCCCTGTTCCCACCCTTCCTTTGCCAGCCCTTGCTTACGGTCAGTATATGGCAATAACCACAAGGTGGTAAATTATCCATTCCACCTATCGGCTGCCGCTATTCCATTCTGGGGGGCCGCGCACCTCAACCCATTCCAGCTAGGGTGTACGTACTCTGCGGTAAGTCCTCAGCTCGGTAAACTTTCAAGGAGAAGTGAGCTCCTCTCAGGGCTACCCCCGTCGGACGCAATATATTCCCCTCGATATCTTCCTTGTCTTCAGCCATTTCTTTCTTCTCCAGCTGGCAGAGAAATGAAAAAAAAAGTGGTGAGAAAGGAGAGAAAACGGGCGAATCTTCCCACAAACCCCAGAAACAGTTTCAGTATAAGACTATAAGACGTGCCGGAGTGAGTCGCACCAAGGGTCCATTCAGCCCAGCATCCTGTCTCAACTCCAACAATAGACAACTTCAGTTGTTTCAAAGAAGTGCCCAACATGTCCTGATGGAGCGCTCCATTCCCTGAGTTCACTCCCGACAGTCAGAGGTTGAGTCCTCTGCCCAACTTGATTAATAGTCATGTATGGACCTATCCTCCAAGAACTTATCCAATCCTTGTTTGAACCCAGCTGTGCTACTGGCCTCCACAATATCCTTTGACAATGAGTTCCATGGGTCTATGCATCAACTTTCTGCCTTGCAACCAACGTGGGACATCATTGACTATAAGGAACAGATGGGCCCCAACCGGGTTGCAACGAACATGGGACATAATTTACTATGGAATACGCTTTTGTAATAACCTCAGGGTTACGCAATAAACTCAAACTGAAACTACTATGAAAGATGGGCCGCAACCAGGTTGCACCTTAAACTCTTGGCTCCAGAGCTCAAGTATGAGACAGCCAGACTTTACAGGCCGTGCCCTTCCCTCCCATTAAGCCACCTGCACCTAATGGCTGTAGACGAGACTCTTTAATGGAGACGGTACGGTGGCCACCTGGGGTCAGATAGAACTTTCCTCCATTTTGGTATTTATTAGGGGTGGGGAGTTTGGTTTCAGATAGAACCAAAATTGTCCCCAAACTGGCTGTTTCAGATTAATCTGAAAGTTCTGATTTTTTTAAGTTCTGGTGTTTCAGGTTTCTTCCATTGATTTTGTTTCGGGGGGTTTTCATGGCTGTTTGTTCTCAGTGACTTCAATGAGAGAAAAACCGAAAATCCAAAACAAGATCCGAAACTCAGAAAGAACCAAAACTAAAATTCTACCTGGAGTTTGACCCCTATTATTTATCATTTCTATAGCTCTTTCCGAGATCAAAGTGCTTTGCCGTCATTATCTAGTTCACCCTCAGAACAACCCTGTAAGGTAGATCATTGTTATCCCCATTTTACAGACGGGGGGGGAACTGAGGTGGACAAGCTGCTCTCTCTCAAAGGCCAACCACAAGTTCATAGGTAAGAACAGGATTTGAACCCTGGTCTCCCAGGCAGGGGCGGATTGGCCATTGAATGCACCGGGAGGATTCCCGGTGGGCCGGGCTGGGGGCCGGTCATGCTGTCTTTTTAAAAATTATTCTTAACAAACAAACCCAAAAAATTGTTGGTCCTGACCCCTGTCAGGTTGGGTTGTGTTGGAGGGGAGGGGGAGGGCTTACCTGACTCTCCCTCTTAGTAGCGCTGAAGCAGCAGCGGGGACAGCGATCGGGCTGGGAGATAAGGCTGTTTGTTTACAAACAGCTCCTGCCCATGTGCTGATCAGAAGGTTGCTACCTTGTAAAGAAGGTTCTTCGAGATGGCTCC
>QEPC01010479.1:576775-590896 GCA_003113815.1 Sphenodon punctatus
GGGGCCACAATGGAGAGGGCATTCTCGGTGGCCGGGCCGCGGCTTTGGAACTCCCTTCCGGAGGAAGCTCACCTGGCCCCAAGCCTGTTGACATTCCGGCGGTGCTGTAAAACCTGGCTGTTCGCCCAGGCCTTTGGGGGTAGGGTGGGTGGGTTAGGGTTATGTTTTTCACCCCCATCCTGTTTTTACTGTTTTAACTTCCGGGGCCTTGTTTTTTAAATATTTTGGTTAATGCTGATTGTTTTGAACTGTTTTTATAGTGTTTTTTATGTATTTATACATAAGAACAGAAAAAAGAGATCATATTGTCCCAGAATCACCCTCCCCTCCTCAACAGAAACAAAAAGCTTCCTAGCCTTTCTAAATGCTAGTACCTTGGCAAGGGAATAAGCCACCCTCTTAGTAATATTTTCATCATGGCTTGCAAGCAGCATCACCAATGCCACTGTTTTTTATGAGATATGTACCAGCTGCCTGTAAAATAGAGATATTGTCAACACGGAGGAGAAAGTTATGAAGGCAATTGCTACATTTGTCTTAGGCATAAGGGCTTCGTGACAAAGTGGTGCCTGACTTTGATTAGTCTGTTTCTGAACGCTGTTTTCAGATTTTTCTACGGCGTATGCCCGTTCTTTTAATCGACTATGTTTGTATCCCCTTTTGGGTACAGGTTGCAATATTTATGCTTACGTTTTATTGTACATGTTTATTTTCTGTTGACCATGGCGAAAGTTAGCGTCTTAATAAATTGAATTGAATTTATTTGTTTGCTCCTTTTTATATACACTCATTTTTTTTAAATTAGACAATTGTATTGGTAATTATTTCATCACAGAAGCTTCACACATTCTCTCTAGTAGCCAATTGTCCTGTTTGGTCAACACTATTTTCTCATTCTCCACCATGGTGTGTTTATCATCCCAGATCATTATAAATCCAAAGGTTGTGGGTTTTTTTTTGCTCTTAGGTTTTCCATTCGTATGATCATCCCTTCTTCACGAAGGGCTCGGGACTGGAGGGCGGGAGCAAGGAGTAGCAGACTCAGCTTTCAGCGGAAGCAGGACGCTCGGGCACATGAGCGGTTCCTGAGAAATTGCTTCGTCCCAGTGGCAGCTGTTTAAAAATATATCACCCGCAGGTCACGGAATTGGCCTCCTTCCCCATCCCAAAGCCATGACTCAACTGCTGCATCAATCTCTCGGCCCCTTCCTGTAAACCCTGCTGGCACCTTGCTGCTCTGCTGAGCCTGGATGAATCTTTAGCCAAGGTTGTGCGATGGTGGAGCGTTCTTCTCCCAGGACTCACCACCACCAGCGCGCCGCGTACGGTTAGCCGCACCATAGACATGAGTACCGCAACTTCCATCCCCCCCAACCTCTTCCTCTCTTTTAACCCAAGGGCACAGCTCTGAATGGGAGCGAACAGATGGATGGCGGGGCCGCCTCACCACCAGAGGGAGGGCCCGTCCTTGTAAAGACAAGCCACCAGACGTGCAGGGCAGGCAGAGCACCGCCAGCGGAGCAGGCCGTCCAAGCTTGGGGCACCAGCCGGAGGCAGAGCTACTGTCCGTCAGCGCGGCAGACAGCCCGCCGCAGCACCACTCAGCGCCAGCAGTTGCCTCCGGCAACACCATAGAGTTGTGGGCGGTAGCCTAGAGCATCCACCCGCAAATCTATGGTGTGGGGGAGTGGGGCATCGCGTGTGTGAACCATGGGCCGCGGCAGCGGCCAGGTCTATGTACATCCAGCCCAGGCGGGACCGGCCACCCCCTGAGCAGGTCCGGGCGTGGTCAGCCCTGGGTCCGTCTGAAGACAAGGACACACTCTGCTCCCTCCCTCCCGGCCTTCAAATCCGCACTGAGATCCTAGCTCTTCCGTTAGGCCTTCCCCAACTCCTCCCCCCCATCGAGCCCTTGCTTATACATTCTCTACATTCCTGCCCATCTCTTTGACTCCCAGCTGTTTCTTTTAGACACACTTATTCTTAGACACTGAGACGGCTGGAGAGAGCAGGCAGCTGCTGTTGGCTCCTGGAACGGTTACCCACAACACGTGTGTGCAAGGGTCGCTCAGCCGCTTTACTGAGATCACTGCTGCTTATCACAGTCACTGCACCATTACAATTTGCTCCCACCCATCAATTGCCTCTCATGGCAGCCTGGTTTGTAAGCTGTTTGGGGCAGGGACTGACTGGCTTTTCCAAACGACCCTCATTTGAACCCCTGGGCTGACATGCCTTTCGTTTGGATTAGAGAGGTGTATGGGTAAAAGTGGTCTCTGTTGTAACAATAAATACAGCGAAGGAGGGCAGCAGGAGAATAAGACATACAATTTTTTTAAAATTTAATCAATATTTTAAAAATTTGATTATTTTTTTTAATTTTTTTTAAATTGGATTTTTATTTTCAAAAGATAACACATTCTTTTCTTGTGAAAAATAAATCTGCTTGAAGAACACAGTGTCCTACTGGATCAGACCAATGGTCCATCGAGCCCAGCATCCTGTCTCCGAGAGTGACCACTCTCGGTCACTTGGGAGAAGTCCCCAACAGGTCCATCACAGAGTGAGCCACTCCCTGCTGTTCACTCCCGACAGCCAGCGGTTCCATTTCCCGCACCTATTGGGCTGGTAGCCATAAACGGACCTATCCTCCAAGAACGTAACCAAACCTTTCCACAAGTTAACGGTGTGTCGAGCGATATTTTAAACCTGCAGTCAGTTAGGACGCTTTTATACGAGGCGCTAAAAAACCACCTCCTGAGTCCCGCGTTGAAAGAGAAGCCGGCGCGGGGAGCGGCCGCTGCCGGCAACGGGAAGCACATCACTTCCGGCAGCGCGGGGAGCATGGAAACAATCCCCACGCCGGCTTTTCTCTCAAGGCGGAACTCAGGAGGCGCTTTTCAGAGCCTCGTATAAAAGCCGCCTTTGTTTCCTGGCACGTCCCCCTAGTTGTAGTATATTGGAGAGGGTAAGCAGCACCTCCCTACTTTACTCATCCCACACCACTCCTGATTTTATAAACGTCTCCCTTGTCCCCTCTCAGTCGTCTCTTCTCCGAGCTGAAGAGCCCTAACCCATCAAGCTTCCCCTCATACAGAAACCGTTCCAGACCCAGGATCATTTCTGTTGCCCTTCTTTGCACCTTTTCCAGTTCGACTAGATCTTTTTTTCATATGGTGTGACCAGAACCTCACTGATGCAGAGTATTCAAGGTGAATTCATCGATTCGGATAGCGACAGTAGGATATTCTCTATCCCTTTCCGAATCATTCAGTCTAATCTGAACACAATACAAAATATGCTAAGGCTTAAACTTATCATCACCCGTTAAAACAGTTAAGTAAGATAAACCCTCGGAATCCAAAACTTTGAGCCAAAAGTTCATTATCACATAAATGAGCAACTAGAGCATTCCCCATTTTGTAATGGGATAAAAGATAGCTAGATAGATAGATAGATAGATAGATAGATAGATAGATATGATTCATAAGAATTGGGAAAAGTTAAGCTGTATTCTTACCCTCCTTCTAATGGAGGGGTGGGTTGCTGGGAGCAGACTGCACCAATGCTTTGGAGCCTGCACTGGTTTCCTGTAGCTTTCTGGGCACAATTCAAGGTGCTGGTTTTGACCTTTAAAGCCCTCAATGGCCTAAAAGCCGCCACTTGCCCTACGTTCATCACAGTCCTTAAAGTCGCCTGAGAACAGTCTCCAGTGCCCACCAGTTAATCCCATAGTTGTGCCAAGTAAGGTCTGCAGGGAGGTATTCTCAATGGCTGCCCCAATGCTATGGAACTCCCTTCCCCTGGAAGTCCAGCAAAGTACGGCGAGGTCTCGCAGGGAGGTGTTCTCAGTTGCTGCCCTGATGCTATGGAACTCCCTTCCCCCAGAGGTTTGATTGAGTCCGGGCCTGAGCGTCTTCCGGAGGTGATGTAAGAATAAGACCTTTCTTTTTGTGAAGGCATTTGGTGGGCAGGGATAAGGGGACGGGTGGTTTGTTGGGGGGGTTGGAGTGGGACATGAGGAGGTGATATCGGGTGGTTTTCTGGCAGGGGGGAGGCTGTGGAATAGTTGGGGTTTTATATTGTGTTTCTATAGATTTTATGTTTTTATATAGGTTAGCCTCCATCCTGAGCCTTTAGAGAAGGGCGGGATAAAAAATAAATTAAGAAAAAAAATAATTTTCTGGAGGTAGCATAAGCCTTTCTATCTAGCCAGGCATTTGGCAGGCGGGGATATGTTTCTTGATTTAAATCAAGGGTTTCTGCTTGGGGAGTTCCATCTATCCACCATATTTAGGGTTAGCCCCTTGCACTCCGTATCAAACAACAGCGGCACCTCCCAAACCCCTCTGTCTTTTCAGTGTTCGCAGACAGGAATAGGATCCAGGGGCCCGATCCACGAGCTGGAAAAGGACCAAATAAAGGCAAACTGTAGGCTGCATTTGGCCCCCAGGCCTGAGCCCCCCTCCCCCCCTACTCCCCTGCCCTAACCAATTGGACTAATAGCCATTTATAGACCAATCCTCCCAGAACTTAGCCAATCCTTTTGAAAACTTCTCTTCATCCCAGAAACAATTCTCTCCGCACACGTAACAGGCAAAGAAGCCCATCAGTCTGTCATGCTGCACCAGGAGAACCGGAATGGGCTTACTTCCCCGCCAGCCACATGCCAGACAGCTTAACCCTTTCCGTCCCCAGAAGGGATAGAAGGAAACTCGGACTCTGAAGGGGGCCCTTCCGCCAAAGAGGCAGCATAAGACCCAGCCGTTCAGGGGAGGAAATGCAGCGCGTATTCCATCCAGGCCCACACGGGAAGGAAACTGCCTGGGATGTTGATATTTTGCCCGACACCCCCTCAGTGTGTGGGGTTTGATGGAAACAGCAAGATACATAAACACAGCCCCTTCCTGTCCACCGGGCACGACTTCACCGCCACGCCAAATTGCAAACCCTGCAGTCAGCCGGCACGAGCGGACCAGGGGTCCCACGCAGGCTTTGTCTCTGGTCCTGCAACATCTCTGCTCTCGTTGGTTTACGCAAAGCCCCCCAGGTCCCTACCTCAGGCACAAAAACAGCAGCGGCCACAACCGGGGGCAATGGACACGAAGCTGCCTGTATGAGTCTGCAGAGAGCCTGCACCCGGTGTCACAAGAGGCACGAGCAACCTCGCTCCCCTCCCTGAGGGGGGAGCTCAGATGTGCAAGGAGGTGGAGGGGAAAGCAGCAGGAGGGAGAACGGCTGCAACCTCTGCAAGCAGGGATGGGGGGCAGGAGCAGCAGGGGAAACAGCCACCGTCCCTGCAAGGGGAGGAGGAGCAACAGGGGGGAAACACACACCCAAGAGCCCCTTCTTGCAGCTTGGGAAGGGGTGCACTCTGTTCCAGACACCCCCACCCCACACAGAGCCAGTGTGCAGCCCCCCCCCCTCCCTGTTCTGCAGTCCTCAAGGGAGCCTTTCCCCTCCCCCCTGCTCAGATGCTTTCAGCTCAGCAGCCTGAGAAATGCCAGGCATTCCTGTTGGCTTCTCCGTGCTGCCCAAGCTCGCCCCCACGCCGGAGCATTCAACGCAGACCAACCATCTCTGGGCCCAGAGGCCCAAACAAGGCCCCAGAATGGACTCTGAACCCCACCTGGGCTCCAGGAGAGGGGGAGCAAGTTGGGGGGGGGGCTCCCCATAGCATAGCCCCTCTGGAACCACAAACTGCCATCCGCAAGCACCCAGAGCTTCTCAGACCCAGCACTTAGGAGCTGCTGGGGGGGGGGGGGCCTTTGGCCACCAGGGGAACCTGCCACTGGCCCCATCGGGGTCGCTATGGGGTTGGGATTTCCAGCACAGCTGGATGGACCAAACTCAGGAGCCAGTTCTGGTTCCCACCTGGTAAAAAAAACTCTTCAGACGTCAGGAAAACCCCACTGCCCTGTCACCTCAAGCAGGCCCCACAAAGAAATGTGGGGGTTCAGAATATCAGGGTGGCAGCTGGAGCAAGGGGATTCAGCTGGGCTTGGGACCTGGACTCTTGGGGGTGGGGGGCAGAGTGCTGGCCCTGATCCCTCCCAGACCCATTCGGAAAATTTCCTAGCGGGACTGCTCATATCTTGGCAGGTTGCACCGGGAAGGGTCAGGAGGGCGGGGAAGCTGGATTCCCTTGAGGGCTGGGGGAGGGAAGGTATCCCATCACCCTGAAGACCCCTCCCCCCTGCAGACTCCTCCCCTTCCCCATCGTAAGGTTTGAAATCAATATCTGGAGGCCGTACTTGGACTTTACGGACACAATGTGGTCCTTGCAATTATGATCCCGGCCACATGAATTCTGCGTTGTCGCAATCGCAGCAATTTCCGCAAGGTATATTCTGGGGTCATAGGGCCTCTGGCCGAGGCGCCAAGGCAGGCCCTGTATTTTTCATAAGCCTCCTGGGAAAAGTTGCATATCTGGCAACCCTTCTCTTGCCGTCCCTGCCAAAGGGGAGTAAGCCTGCTGGAGAGAAATGCCCCCGGCACAAGGGGGACCACAGGGTGTTTTGTCTTCTTTAAGACGGGAGAAGACGGCTTTCCACCCTGCGGAAGAGATCCCCTGCACCCCGGCTACCAGCAGCAGTAGTGGGCTGTTATCCCGGGTAGCCACTGAGAAAAGGCCCATGGAAATATCAGGCTGAGCGCAAAGGGGTGGGGGGTTCTTACCGGTTCCTCCCCATGGTCTCATGGTCTTTGACGACCACATGCAGTTCAGAGCTCTGGTCCAAGGGAACTCCTTTCAGATCCCATTCAAAGCCCTAGAGAGAGACAGGGGGAAAGGTCACTTCTAGGAAGCCAACGTCTTCGGCAGCGATGGGAGGCAGTCCGCTCACTCGGTGCAACGCGGAGCCAGAGAGGAAGGAGCTGCTTCAAGTCTGTAACGGAGGGGAGGCCGCTTTCGGAGACCACTGTGGTCAGAGCCTCCCAGCCCAGAAGCCAGGCTTCAAACCCCACCGCCGACACCAAGCACCCCTCAGATCTCCTCTCCGGACCGTAACTCCCCACCGCAAAGAGAGGACAGTGAGGGACCTACAGGAGGGGATCAGCCCTGCCCCGTAAGAAGGGAAGCCGCCTACCTCGTTCCATACGGGGTTGATGTTGTTCTTGATCACCTTGGTTCTCTTCTTGACGCCTACGGAGAGCGAAGCGGGAGGGTCAGAAAAATCACACAGAGGAACACCACCTACGCCACCAAAACCATGTTTCTTGCCCTTCTGGTCTTGTCCTCATTATTATTAGTAACAACCCTCCCCTCCCCCCCGCAAAAAAAACACATTATCCTCTTTGCCCGATGGCCCAGAGCAAGAAACAGGCCTCCCCTGAGGGGAACGTCCACCTGGACAGGCTGGAGACTGCAGGGATCGGAGACAGGGCCAGAGCCCAGGTAAGAAAAGAGCTTGGGGTGAGGGGGAGAGACACCATTTTCTCCTTCTCCCACCTATCCTGTGCCTCGGTTTCCTCGGGGGGGGGGGGTACTCAATGCACTAAATTCGACTCTGTTTCACTGACCCATAACAGCGTTGATAATTCCAGGCAGAATCCAACAGGCTGCTTCTGACCTTTAAAGTCCTAAGCAGCCTGGGTCTCCACAAGGGAGAGACCGCCTCCTCCACTAGGCTCCCTGCGGCCAGGTGGGAGCGCTCTCTTGTCGGTACCGCCTGCTGCCCAGGATCGTACAACGCAGGCCCGCAGAGAGGCCTTCTCGGTGGCCAGCCCAGTATCGTGTGGAAGTCCCTTCCCCCGGAGGCTCGTCGAGGCTTGAGCATTTTCCAGAGGGGGTGCAAGACTTTTCTTTGGGGCCCAGCATTTGGTAAGAGGGGATACGGGCTTCTGGGGGATTTTTTAAAAAATATATGTGTATATATATATATTTGTACTTTTATGCTTCTGTTGTAAGTTGCACTGAGCTTTAGCAGGAGGGTGGAATATACATTCAAGCAACACGCCCCAGCCCCCTCAGGCCTTCAGAGCCTCTACCTATCCTTCGCCGAGCCCTGGGCACCGCTACGGAGCGGGACCAGCCTTAGAATCGGTGGGAGCCAGAGCCAAGCCAAACAGCGGAGGGTCTGGGGGCCCCTCCCCCATTAGGGACACTCTCCCGCTGGGCCCCCTAGAGGTGCTCGTGTTTGGGATCCCACTGGGAGGGGGGGGCATGCCTTGTCCTGGTGAAAAGGGGGCGAACTATGGGACCCCCCCCAAAAGAAGGATCCAGGGCAGCTGCCACAGGTCGCTCTGTGGTGAGGCCGGTTCTCCCGCTCTCAGGCCCTTTCCCGCCTCACGCTCTCTCGTAGCCCCTTCTCCGGGCTGCCCCAGCGACCAGCTCAGTCTAAGGTGCCGGTGCAGGCCCTGCAACATGTATTTGTCATAAGTGGCCTGGAAAAACGTGCCTGCCTGGCAACCCTAATTCTTACGGTGTCAGCAGTTGTGACAACAGCCACTCTCAAGGGAGCGTGTAGCGTCCCCGTTTCAGGGGCAGGATTTTGGGCAGCTTTGTAGCCAGCCACAACTCGCCCCCTACTCAGGGTTGACGCCTAGGTCCATTCCCCAGAGGGCCTTGCCTCCCCCCAATTTTAATCCTGGCCGCTTATGAAAAAATACATGGTACAGGGCTGCATTGGTTTCCTAAGCGGCCAGGATTCAAGGGGTAGGTATGGTAACCCTAATTCCCGACCACCACTATGGCACGGAGAGGACCCAGGCTGCTCCCACCTCTGCCCCAGCTCCTCAGCTTCCAACCAACCCTTCCCACCCACCCCAGCTCCCATCTCCCCTCCCCTCGACTCAGACCATCCCACCAGCAAGATGTTTCTCCACCTCCTGGCCCTGCTCTCCATAGACCTGTCTGCCTGCAAGAGCCTGGGATTTCGCAGGCGCCTTCCCACACACAGCGACCGAGTCCCCTCTTGATCCGTGTTCTCTGCAATAAACTGAATGGGCCGAGCTCTTTGCTGGATGCTCCTTGCCTGCAATCACCCCCATCCAGAGCTTCCTCTCAGGAAGCCAAGGAATTATGCACCATTAAAAGAGAGATTAGCCCTTTCGGACAGGCCGATTGCAGACAGAGGGCTAAGTAATCAGTCTGGCCATCGGTTTGCAGCACTGGAACAGAACCAGAGCCTATAGCAAAGTCGACTGCTCTGGATGTTTATGCCACCCTCATGCATCTCCAGTTGGCCAGTTAATTATCCTGGCCGCACCCCTGTGGGAAGCTCCCCCTCTCCCTCCAAATGCATCACTTCAGAAGAGGTCAGCACAATTCCTTCGCGCAGCCAGAGGGGGGAGATATAAAAGCACACCCCCCCCTCACGCCCCCAACTCTCTCCCCTCGACCCTCACTATTCTAAGTCATTCTCACCCCATGGAGCCAATCCCCCGCTTTGGAAAGTGTTACCGGGAAATCGTGCTTGCACCCGAGAGGCTGAAGAGTTTATTAAACAAGTCCTTCCTGTGAAGGCTGCCGACACGGAGATGGGATTGATTGGCCTGTCAGGGAAAGGCGTGGGATGTATCCTGTGTGGGACCCGTGCCTGGTTTAAACCGGCAACGAATACGCCACCGTGGAACCGGTGCCCCCTCAGCCAGGATAGAACTTGAAACCCTTCAGCACCTGCCCCTCCCACCTCAGCTAAAGCACCACCCCCGGGAGACATAAACATTCAAGTGGGGGTGGGGGCCCCCTGCAGGACTAGAACCCAGGTCCCAGTTAGGCCCCTTTCCAATCAGCCACCCCCTGGAGCTCTGAAGCAGTGTAAAACACCCACCTCCCCACAGGTGGGGATCCCAATTGGCCTGGATCCCAATTGGCCAACAGGATGCTGCCTCCTGATTGGTTGAAGGATATTATATCTACTTTCTGAGCCAAGGTCAACTCTTCCATCCTGGACATCCAGAGACTTCGTCCACTGGCCTCGACGTCTGCCTCCCCCCCTTCCCTCCTATCAACCTAACCGGACTGATCACTTGGCTACAGAACTAGGCGCTCCAGCCTAGCATGATGGACTCCCTGGACACAAACCCCACTCCCGGCTTGGACATCCACCTCTCTCTGCCACCTGGTTAGGCTCCTGGGAGCCGCAAGCCAGGCTGGAAGAAGCACGAGGGGGCAATTGGACATTCTCGTCCATGCCCGATACACAGCGTGGAAGAGTCAATGCGTCTGGGTCTTTAGCTCCATGTGCAGAGACGCGCAGCTTTAACTCCGGAGAATCATCGAGTTGGAAGGGAATGCAGGGTCACCAAGTCCAACCCCTTGCTTGGAAGCAGGACGACAACGGCTACGGCATTCCTGACAGGTGGCTGTCCGGCCTCTTTGGGAAAACCTCCAGCGACAAAGAGCCCACCACCGCCCTAGGCAGCTTTAAAGTGGAATTATCACCTGGGTTGACTTGGAGCCAGTGCTTCTGTTAATGCAGCCAAAAACTGCATTAGCCTTTTTGGCTGCTGCATCTCACTGCCGACTCTTGTTCAGTTTGTGATCGGCTACAACCCCTAGATCTTTCTCACCTGTGCTACTGCCGTGTCAGGCGTCCCCCATGGAATACGCGGGCATTTGGTTTTTCTTCCCTAGATGCAGAACTTTACATTTCGCTATTGAATTTCGGCTCAGATTTCCAACCTATCAGGAGCTGCTGCTGTTTTTTTGACCAATAGCTCTAGTATCACTGACCCCATATTAAAAAAACAAACAAACACAAGTCTGTCCCATTAAAATCATGCAACTGGCTTAAAATCATGAGATTTTAAATGCTGACAGAACAGTGGCTCTCAAACTTATTTGAACTGCGCCCCCTCTTCCTTTTGTCTCTGGTAGCTGAGACCCCCTGCACACGTACACACTACACACACATACACCCTGTCCCCCTTCTCACCCTCTCCTCCTTGCCACCCCATTATTTTGGATATCAATCCTAACGCAATCAGAGTATGGAGCTAGGCATTTCCCACCTGACATCTATTTTGCTTCCCCCACCCCTAAAATACCTTCTGCACCCCTCCCCCTCAAGTTTGAAAGCCACCTCCTTAGAAAGACTCTAATAATTCCAGTTGATGGGGCATTCCTGTGGCACGCAGTTCCAAGGATTAATTCCTCCCTGGTTGAAATATAATTGTGTCCCTTCATCAGCTGGAATTTGAAACAGCATGATCGCTATTAAGGCCTTGTAAATCTTCCAGGGCTGATTGCTAGCGCTGGCAACGGTTTTCCTGTGGCCTGGACAGTTTGACGAGAGGAAAAGGAAAAGCAAAAGTCATTAAAAAACCAGTGCAAGAACAATAGCAGTGACTCAAATAGCAAAAGCTTCCCAAAAAAGTTTGTCCGAGGAGGTTTCTCCCTCCCTCAGGCCAAATCCCCAGCCGAGTGTTTCTATATATGGTCACAGTGGTTTCCCAACAGAGGCACAGCGTTGGAAGAGCAAGGGGATCGGTTGGAATCTGAGAGCAGAGCCTGTGGCCCTAGCCGAAGCATTTGGCATTAGGGAAAGCGGGGGGGGGGGGGGGGTCAAAAAGAAACAGGTTTTAATAATGGGTAATAAAAAGGTTTGATTAAAATATTGGCCTGAGGTGGAGATGCACATCCCCCTGGGAACGTCTCCTCTCCTCTGACTGAGTTTGCATGATCAGGGCGTGAAATAAGAACAATTATTTACACAGGTGAGTGCAATCTCGATCCCATCGCCCATTGGTCTCAGCCCATGTGGGTTTCTTCCTTTAGCGCATCTGGCTCCGGCCAGCCTCTCCGCGTCACACAAAACCAGAGTGCGGGCTTAACGCCGGGCCGAGATTTCAAGGCCGTCGCAACTCTGGGGCCTCAGTTTGTCCCTTCAGCTCCACGAATTGTTATTTTGGCTGCAAAGAGTTTTCCCAGCCAGTAACTCCGGGAACTTTGGAACGGCGTCCCGTCTCTCCCTGGGGAGACACTGAGGAGGCGTCGGCATGAGACGAACCAAAGGAAACACACTTTAAACCGACCGGACTCTTTCCGTTATCAATGAGTTGGAAGAGACCCCTAGACTAAGGTCATCAAGTCGGCGCAGGATTTGCCAGACCTAGATCCTACAATCTCTTCTCAAAAGTCTCCACCCCTTCTCTAGGCAGCCCATTCTATTGCCTGACTGCCCTGATTGTCAGGAATTTCCCCCCCAAGGCTCAATCTAAATCGCTCTTCTTGCAGCTTGTCCCCGTCGCCTCTCATCCTGCCCTCCATAGCAAGAGAGAACAGTTGTTCTCCATCTTCATCGTCATAGACTTTTAAATATTTGTATCCTGTCCCCCACACACACACCCAGTCTTCTTTTCTCCAAGCTGAACATACCCCAATCCTTCAACCTGTCCTCATAGGATTTATGTTCCAAACCCTTTATTAAGTATTATTATTATTATAATATGCATTTATATAGCGCCAGCGATGTACCTGGCGCTTCACAGAGCATCCCCCGGATTCACCAGGGTTTTGATGCCGCTTTAGTGCAGTAGGCGAACCGGAGGTAATGGAAGCCCCGCCTTGTCCGGTTTTCTGGGATCAATGTGCAGGAGGGTGCGGGATATAAATATTTGTAATAAATAAACAAACTTCAGTCAGTATCGCCCGCTGATGTGGAGGAGGTCCTTGGGGCCGTTCGGGCCACCTGTCGTGAACTTGACCCCTGCTCGTCCTGGCGGGTTAAGGCCAGCCGGGAGACGATGGAGCCGTTTGTGGTGGGCGTGGTCAGTGCCTCCCTTAGGGAGGGCAGGGTATCGGGCTGCCTCAGAGGCGGTGGTGCAACCGTTGCCTAAAAAACCATCTTTGGACACTGACTCCCTGGCCAGTTATCGGCCAGTCTCTAACCTTCCCTTTTTTGGGAAGGTTATTGAGTGGGTGGTGGCCCAGCAACTTCAGGGGCATCTGGGCCGTGTCAGTTTTCTAGATCCCTCACAGTCTGGTTTTCGGCCGAGTTTTGGCATCGAGACTGCGCTTCTGGCCTTGGTCGATGACCTCTACCATGAGCTGGACCACGGTCGTTCGGCCCTGTTGATCCGGTTAGATCTGTCGGCTGCATTCGACACTGTTGACCATGAGATGTTGGTGGCCTGTTTGTGGGACCGAGCCGGGGTGGGCAGGAGGGACCTTGGATGGTTCCATTCCTTCCTGGCTGGGAGAACTCAGCGTGTGGTGCTGGGTGATGGTTCATCTTCTCACCAGGACCTCTCGTGTGGAGTCCCCGTCCGTAAGGTTCTGTTCTGTCCCCTCTCTTGTTCAACGTGTCCATGCAGCCTTTGGGGGAGATCGTCAGAGGGTTTGGCGGGCGTTGGCGTCAGTCTGTGGATGATACCCAGCTTTACCTCTCTTTCTCAGCTGACCCAGACCCGGCAGTCTCGGTGCTTACCCGGTGTTTGTGGGGGACTGGGTGAGGGCGAGCCATCCGAAGCAGATTCCTGACAAGACAGAGGTGATGCTGGTGGGGATGGGGCTGAGGGTGTGGTGGCCCCCGTCATTGATGGGGTCCGTCCTCCGTTGGTCCCGCAGGTGTGGGTCTGGGGGTGCTCCTTGGCCCACGCCTCCATGTGGATGCCCAGGTGGAGACGGTGGCAAAGGGGGCATTTCGCCAATTAAATCTGGCGCGACGGCTTCGGACGTACGTCTCGGACTCCGACCCAGCCACCGTGATCCATGCTTTCATCACCTCAAAACTGGACGACTGCAACGCGCTCTAAGTGGGGCTACCCATGGGGAGAGTTTGGAAACTGCAGCTGGTGCAGAATGCGGCGGCCCATCTTCTTATAAGGACAGACCGCCGCAAGCACTTACCCCGGTGCTCCGGTCTCTGCACTGGCTGCCGAGAGTTTTCCAGGCCCAGTTCAAGGTCTTGGTTTTGACCTCTAAAGCCATTTACGGCTTGGGCCCTGATTACCTGTGAGGTCACCTCACCACCCGGGTCATAGAGCAACCTCTGCAGTCGTCATGTGACACCGTCCTCGGAGTCACCCGGGTGGCAACGATGAGGCCGACGTTCTCGGTGGCCACGCCAAGGCTGTGGAACTCCCTCCTAAGAGAGATCTGCCTGGCCCCAAGGTAAGACCTGGCTGTTCGGCCGGGCTTTTGGGGAGGGAGACGGGTAATGGGGGGGGGGGGGG
>QEPC01010479.1:591339-606096 GCA_003113815.1 Sphenodon punctatus
TAAACCGTTTTAAATGCGCATTTGCCATGATCGTGTAAAAGCCCAAACCGTTTTGAATGTGGTTTTTAAATAATGCGCATTTTTTAAAACCGGTTTTGAGCCCCTTTGATGATCGGGGGGATGCCAAAACTGGTTTTTTTAAATGCGCATTATTTTAAAACCACATTCAAAACGGTTTGGGCTTTTACACGATCATGGCAAATGCGCATTTAAAACGGTTTAGGTGTTTAAATGAGCATTTAAACACGCGCATTTTTCACCAATCATGCGCAAATTTGTCTCGTCTAAAAGCGGCCTGAGTCAGGTCATCTCCCTAAGTTGTCTCTGGAAGAGCAATCTGGCCATTTGGAGGTTTTCTTGCTTTAATCAGGTTTGTTTCTCATCACATAACGAGGGTTTTTCAGAGTTTGGTTCTAGACCATGTTATCCAGGAAAGACATGGCTCAGATTATCATTAGGATTGAGGATTTCAATAAGCAATTTGACCTAGCACCAAAACTCTATTATAATAGGTCACCTCGGTTTCCTTTCTTGAAAACTGTGCGGAAGATTATATTCTGTATCTAAAGACTAGTAGCCTCAGGAAATCATACACTGCGCTTCCAAACTTTTCCGTCGGCTGTTTTAAATGGACGCTACAAAGGCTTGGACAGATCCCGACGGAATTGCCCGTGCAATACAGCGGTGGCGGAGGATTTACCGCATTACCTACTTGAATGCTCCCTTTATGAGAAACTGAGAAATGGATAGCGCCCATTCTGATCCATACGTTCTTTTACAACACTGCTCCTAGAGTGGAACTCCCCCTGCATAACAGTGTAGCGAAAGCCGGGTTTGCTGTGTTGGCCCCAAATATAGGCAAATATATAGAGAAAGTAGTAACATGATCTCTTTTACTGAACCAACTCCAGTTGGTGGAGGGAGGGCAAGCTTTCGAACCTCACAGGGTCCTTTGTCCAGCCAGTCTGAGGTAGATTTGTATGTGACAGAAAGTCCGGATGCTACGTAGTATAAATCATGGGGTTGGAGCACTGATTTTGTAAATACCAAACTTATAAATGTGTTTTTTAATCTTTGTGTGACTTGATTTTAGCCCTAATGTTATTTTTTTATATAGATTATTGTAAATGTATCTTGTTTTTTGTATGCCTTCTTGGTTTTGCATGATACCTAATGGTGTATGCATTTTAATAAAACTGAACTGACCTCAGTCCTCCAGCTGGGGCCTAATTAGAGCTGATTAAAGGGGCACAATGCTTTTGCACACAAGGTTTCACTTGATGCAGCCTAAGATGGCATTAGCCTTCTTCGCTGCAGCATCCCACTGCTGTATCAGTTGGTGATCCACAGCTACTCCTAGATTTTTCTCTGCCATTCTAATGCCAATCCAGTTAGCCCCCATTTTGTTTTCTTGCCTTTGGGCAACCTGACATTCATCCTTATTGAATTTCATTTCTTTGTTTGCAACCCCATTCTCCAACTTAAGATCATTTTGAATTTGTATCCTATCCTCCAGAGTGCTTGCAACCCCTCCCAATTTTCTGTCAGCACAACATTTCACAAGTATAGTCCAGGTGATTGGATTTTTAAAATCCAGCTTGTTGTTTTTTTTAAATCATTTTGTAAAAAAATCAGTAGCACAGACAATTCAAGACTCCTGTGCGCTCCTTCCGAAAATGGTGCTGGCAACATCAGCACCATTTTGGGATAGGGGGCACATGCGCAGAACAGCCTCTTCACCATTGTACACATGGGTGGTAATTTTTTTTATTTTTATAATGAAACAGATGCTTTTTTGTTCGTTTTCATTACCTTTGTCTTTCATTTTTGTATTTTAATTACTAAAACAAACAGGGCGTCATTCGTTTAAGTAATTTTAAAAAAACGGGAAAGGAATTGTGCCCCCCTTTTTAGCTCCTCCCACACACCGATTGCTCTTTGGGGCTTCTCTTTCCACTCTCCCATCCTTCTGTTCCCCCACCTCCCGCTGCCCCTTGGACTTCCCACCTGCAGGAATGGGTATGAAAGAGGCAGGAGAACCGTCTATCAAAGTGGCCACCTCCAAGAACATGAACCAAAATCTTCATATGGCTAAGAGCCACAAGACGAAGGCACCTGCACACAACCCCACAGACATGCCTGTGCACCAACAAACTTCTCAGTTTCATGAACCAGAGAGTCACAACATAGGGACCTCAAAATTCATCTAATCCGGTATGACCGAGATGTGGTGGGATTCCCCCACCACCACCACCCGCCCCGGACAGAATATAGTAAGAGAAGATTTTAACTTGCTCAAAAGAAATCGATACAGCAGGAAGGGATGGGGAGTAGCATTATACGTTGGAAATGTGTACACCTGCACAGAAATCTATGGGAGTGAGCATCACAGTTCCTGTTGAGAGCATCTGGGTGAAAATAAAATATTATATTGACATGTAATGTAATTGGGCCAATCTGAATGTTGGTGGATAATGTTATCATTTTATTAATACTTTATTTTTTAATCTAGTATTTATTTATTTTTAATTAACATGCTATGAATGATTTGAGAACATGATTATTAGGATGCATTAAAATATGTAAAATTGATATAGGCAAATTACCTTTTTCTTTTTGTAGGATTTGACCAAACGGTCGTAAATAAAATATTTATTCGTTCAGAAATGAAAGGCAGAGACAATATCATGGTTGGAGTCTCCCACCAAGCAGAGGGTGTGGGTGATGCCTTTCTAAAACAGACTGCAGAGCTTTCAAGGAGGCAGGTAGTAGTCTCCATGGGGGACTTCAACTACCCTGATATCACTTGGAAGACAAACTCTGCTAAGCATGGAACGCCCAACAAATTTACTGGCCTTGCTGACAGCTTCCTCTAGCCGAAGGTGGGGGAAGGAGCAAGGGGCTCGATTATCTTAGACTTGATCCTAACAGGGAGGACTCTTGTCGATGAGGTAAAAAGAGTGGGGCTTTGTGGGGAAATGACCATGTCGTTCTGGAATTCATAGTCTTAAGGAAAAGTAGAGGGTGAGCCTAGTCAAACGTTTACCTTGGATTTTATTAAATTTAGCGTTCCTAAATTCAGAGAAATGCTAGGCAGGATCCCAGGGCTAGATAATCTAAAGGAGAAAGGAATCCAAGATTCCTTATCTCCCCCTGCCTCCCCCCCATCCTTCCTCTCCCTCCTCCCTGTCGATCCTTATCAACAGTGTCACCATCCTTCCCGTCCCCCAAGCCTGTAGCTTAGGCTTCATCTTTGACTCACCCCTTTCTTTTAAACCCTACATCAGCTCTGTTGCCAAATCCTGTCGCTTCTCCCTCCGTAACGTTGTTAAGATTTGCCCTTTTCTCTCTGTCTCGTCTGCCAAAACCCTTGTTTACGCCCTGGTCATCTCTCGCCTCAATTACTGTAACTTCCTTCTCACTGGCCTCCCCCACCCTCACCTTTGCCCGTTGCTTCGACCACGTGCAGCCCCTTCTCTCTTCACTGGCTCCCCCTTCCTGAACGAATCCTGCACAAGCTCCTAGTCTTCACCGATAAAGCTCTTCACAACCTTGCTCCCCCCTACCTCTCTGCACTTATCGCCCTCCATACTCCAGTCTGTGAACTCCGCTCCTTCTCTGTCCTCTCTCTCACCCTCCCAGACCTTCCCTGCTCCCCTAACCGCCTTCATCTCTTCTCCCTAGCTGCCCCCCACGCCTGGAACTCCCTCCCTGTGCACATCTGCCTTGCCCCCTCCCTTCATACCTTCAAATCCCTCCTCAAGACCCACCTCTTCCGCTCTGCCCTCCCCGACTCCTCGCTCCCCTCACTTAACTTCTGCTCTGATCCTCTGCATCCAGTACACTCTGTTACCTGAGATCTGTGTACTCATATCCTCACCACATGGACCAACCAGCCATAATTCTCGATGTAACCAAGCCAAGCGCGTGCACCTGGGACCTCGCATCCTCGTGAATGTTACACTCCTTGTCTCTCCCTCTGTTCCCCTTCCTTCGTCTAATCGTATCTGCTTTTTTGATTGTGTTACTAGTTTAGTGGATCACGGGAACATCGTGGCTGCCCCAAGCTGCCTTGGGCAGGACGGTGCGGGGCAGAAATAAACCAAAATAAATAACTCCTGTATCTTGATTTCAGCAAGGCATTTGACAGAGTCCCCCACTGGAGGGAGGGTTTTTAGCTCCACCACAAAAGTTTTATTTTAGTGCTGTTTTTATCCTGTTATTTGCATTGTTTCATTTATTTATGTACATTTTTAACCCGCCCCTTTCGCTACAAATGACTCAGAGCGGCTCATAAAATTCATAATTAAAACACGATATAAATATACAAATATAAAACATATCAAACATATTAAAAATCTAATCATGCGCAAAACAGTAAAACACCCACAGTGCAAAAAAGAAAAAAAAGCATGTTACCCCGACGTACCCGTCCCACCCTCCCCTCCTCCCCCGCCAAACGCCTGGCAGAAAAACCAGGTCTTACAATTTTGTCGGAAGGCGAGAAGATTTGGGCTGAGGCAAAACCTCCACCGGAAGGGAGTTCCAAAGCGACCGCGCGACCATCGGGAACGCCCGCCTGTCCGTCCAAACCCGTCGGTAACGCGGGACTTCCAGGGGGCACCTCCGGATGCCTACAGGGGCCAACCAGAGGTCCAGGGCGGTGAGGCGATCACTCTGATATGTGGGACCTAGACCGTAAAGGGCTTTAAAGGTCAATACGAGCACCTCTGAATCGGGCCCGGAAGCCAACAGGCAGCCAGTGCGGAGCTCGGAACACCGGTGTCACGTGCTCCCTGCGGCCCGTCCCAGTAAGGAGACGGGCCGCCGTATTCTGCACTAGCTGCCGCAATGTTTTATTGATGTTGGTTTATTTTGATGTTTTATAACATGTTGTGAGCCGCCCCGAACTGCAGCAGCAGGAGGGGGCGGCCTAGAAATCTAACACAATAAATAAATAAATAAATAAATAGATGATATCCTTGTTGACAAGCTGGTAAAGTGTGGACTAGATGATACTCCCATTAGGTGGATTTACAGCTGGATGAAAAAAACGTGCTCATCATCGATGCCTCCAAAGGAGGTATTGAGCAGGGCGCCGCAAGGCTCCCTCCTGAGCCCAGTACTGTTCAACGTCTTTATTAACGACTTGGATGAAAGAGTAGAGGGAATGCTTATCAGATTACAGATGACACAAACTGGGAGGGATAGCAACACCTTAGAAGACAGAAATAAAATTGAGAAGGATCTTGATAAGTTGAAAAACTGGGCTGAAACTAACAAATTGAAGTTCAGCAGAGATAAATGTAAAGTTCTGCATTTAGATAGGAAAAATCAAATGCACAAATACAGGATACCTAGCTTGGCAGCAATACATGGGGAAAGGGTCTGGGAATTGGAGTCGATCGCAAGCTGAACATGATGAGTCAGCAGTGTGATGCAGCAGCGAAAAAGGCGAATGCAATTTTAGGCTGCATTAACAGAAGCATCGTGTCCAAGTCACAAGTAGTAATAGTTCCAATCTATTCTGTGCTGCTCAGTTCCGGGCGCCAAATTTTAAGAAGGACATCTCTACCCACTGGGATTGTCTCCCTCTGGTGAAAATTGTGCAGTCACTTCGCAGCTTGTGCTCCAGTTCTGCAACTGGCTTTTATTTATTTTATTTATTTAATTTTTATTTATTTATTGAATGGGTTTTTAACCCCACCCCTCCTGCCTTTGGTAGCTTATGCACTTATGAATCGATTCACAGCTGCAAAGTCACACTAAGTGTGCTCATTTCTGCAGAATTGGGGTCTTCCTCTCCAAAGCCACTGGAAATCCTGGACCAAGCCCCTTCCGAGCCGCAAACCCACCCACGGGCCAGAATTACGCCAACTGAGCATGGCAATGCCAGATTCCCGGTCTGTGTAGAGACTGACCCACCCCTCCCGAGTGGCAAACAGCTCTGGCAGAAGTAACAACCATCCCCTCGCTGTCACTGGGCAGCAGCCCCAACCAGGTAACCAACCAGGAAAGGAGACCAAGGCCACTGGACACTACAACCTCCTTCACTCTGCTTGTTTGGGTCGTCTGCGGGGTGGGGGGCACGTCTCCAAGCTCAATCTTGCCAATGACATCACACAAGTGAATCGCTGGGTCCAATGAACCTGGCTGTAGAGCCAACCTGTAACGCAGCCCCCTGCATAGCCACCCCCACCCCACACCCCTACAGCAAAGTGTGGGGCTGGGAGCCAAGAGCTTAGAAACCAGACAACTGCAGGAGAGGAGAAGAGGAAAACTGAACCCCGTTCCCATGAGGAGTCAGGGATAACTTCCACAGATTTGGTGCACGGTGGGGCTGCCAAATCAAAACTCTACAGGGCACTGTGGAGCGGCAGAGGAGACAGCGCCATGAGGGCGTCTGGACCAAGGGTGAGGGCTTGAAGGGCTATGGGGTCATCTGTTCCCTATAAATTATTTACTATTTATATAGCACAAGAAATTTTCCTAGCACAGCTGTGATTAGAGACGAGTCCCTGCCCCAAGGAGCTTACAATCAAGGTCGGTCAAGGAAGGGGAGACAGGAGGGAGTGGTTCAAAGGAAGAGAGTGATCCAGTCACGAAGTTGAAAAATTGCAGGTGCAAGTGCCTCGAGGATAAGATGGTATAAGGAGAAGCATAATTGATAATAAACCAGAAGGACTATAAAGCACAATAATAAATCAAATGACAATTTAATAAATACTACAAAAGTGATAGGCAAAAATCATAATAAAAGGTCTGGAGCAGCTGGGGTTCTTTGGAGTCATGGGGAGGTCTAGAACCGTGGGGGAGGGCATCCTAGAACCAGGAGGCTCTCTGAAACCATGAAACACCAAATGTCCTTTGAGAGGTCTAGAACTGTGGGGAAGGGGGTCCTAGAACCACAACTCTCTAAAACCATGCAATTCAAAACGTCCCTTGAGAGGTCTAGAACCGTGGGGAAGGGGGTCCTAGAACCATGAGGCTCTCTGAAACCATGCAGTACCAAGTGTCCCTTATCATACACAAAGCCTCCCCTGGCCAGCCCTAACTCAGGGTTCTCTGTGTCCAGGGTAGCTCTACCCGCAGCTGCAAGAGGAATCCATACCTGATTCAGTGGGGTAGTTACCCCAGGGGGCTGCCAAACTAGTGGAGGATCAGTAGCCGGTGTGGCTGTTACCCCAGGGTGACTGGCTCCAATGGGAGCCCCAGGATTTGCCAACAGGAGGGATCTCCCTTTGGGAGGAGAGAGCAGCATCTGAACTGGGGTGGGGTCATGCCACCGTAAGAGCCATCAGCAGAATGACTGGAGTCATCACCCTGCTTGGGGGCAGGGGGGGGTGACCCTGAGCACGCGGGCAGCCAAAACTTGGACATTGGGGGGTTTGGGGGGGGGGAAATGGGGCATTTTCAGCCAAGAGGGCAAAATTCCACCGCTGCCCCCTAAGGAATATTTCCCACCACTCCCCCTTTCCAGTGCAGTAGGGAGGACACCGTCCTGCTATGGGGCAGCAGGGAAACAATATATACACACACACTGAGCAGTTTGATACCAGAGCGCATCTTTCTCAGTAGGATCTAGGCTCCCCACAATTTATGGAGGGGGTGGGGCATGCGTCATTCTACAGGGCAGCCTCCCCCACCTCCCACTTCCTCCCTCTATGGGGCAGCGGATAGAGTCTCCAGTCCTCTCTAGGGCAACTCACCCATTCTATGAGGTGGGGGGGGAAGAGTTCCTCTACAGGATGGCATCCCCCCTCCGCGGTGCAGTGGGAGGTAGCTGCTCTCTTTGGGGGCAGTGGGGAAAGGGGGTCAAACTACCTCGTTCACACCCCCCTCAATGGATCAGAAAGATTCAGGAGCTTCCGTTTTGTGGGGCTCCCAGTCTATGGGGCTGGGGAATCTCATCCGTTCTATGAGGCAGTGAGCCTCAGAGCCCCTCTATGGGGTGGTGTCCCCCCTGCTCTCCCTTTCCTGCAGCAGTGGGGGGGGGGGGAAGCAGGTTGTCAGATCCCCTCTCTGGGGCAGTAGGGAAGCAGCAGGGTATCTGTCCAAGGCAGCTGGGGGTCAGAGGCAGTAGGGAGATCAGAGGTCTTTTGGACAGTGGGGAGCTAATGTTGTTCCCAGGGGCAGTGAGGGGGGGGCAATCCCTCCCAGGGGCAGTGAGGGGGGACTAATGTCTCTCCCAGAGGTAGTGGGGGGGCACCAGTTCCTCCCAGGGGTAGTGGGGGGGGCAGACTCCCTCCCAGGGGTAGTGGGGGGGGCAGACTCCCTCCCAGGGGCAGTGGGGGGCAGGGTGTCAGAGCCCCTCTCTGAGTATCTGTCCAGGGCAGCTGGGGGGTCAGAGGCAGTAGGGAGATCAGGGACAGTGGGTCTTTTGGACAGTGGGGAGCTAATGTTGTTCCCAGGGGCAGTGAGGGGGTGCAGAGTCCCGCCCAGGGGTAGTGGGGGGGGGCTAATGTCTCTCCCAGAGGTAATGGGGAGGGCAGTGGGGGGCAGGGGGGCAGAGCCCCTCTCTGGGTATCTGTCCAGGGCAGCTGGGGGGTCAGAGGCAGTAGGGAGATCAGGGACAGTGGGTCTTGGGGGAGAAGTAGGATCCCTGCCCGGGGCAGTTTGCCGCGCTCACCTCGGAAGCTCAAGCTGGCCACCGGATCGCTCTGCTTCTCGCCCCGCTCGAGTTTGGGGAGGCAGTTGCCCCGGAGCAGCAGGCAGCGCAGCATGGCACCGCCCGGCCGGGATCCCGCAAGCACTGGACAAGGAGCGCGCAGGAGGCTCCGGCCGCGGCGGGAGGAGCCGGGCAGCCCCCGCCCACCCCGGGCAAGGCCGAGCTGGCAGCATCAGGACCAGTCGGGCGGGCAGGGAGGAAGCAGCGCCGCGTTATCCCGGCAGGGGGCGCTCGAGACCAGCGCCAGTAGGCCACCCAGCCAGCATCACTGCCACCCTCGGCCTGATCCTGCCCCCCACCCAGCACCGCTGCCATCCGGCAGGGCCTGCCCCCAAGACATCCAGCGGATGGTAGCGCCTGAACCTGCCCCAGGGCACCCAGCACCATTGCCATCCAGCAGGGCCTGATCCTGCCCCTGGATGCCCAGCACCACTGCCATCTGGCAGGGCCTGATCCTGCCCAGGTCACTCAGCACCACTACCATCCGGCAGGGCCTGATCCTGCCCCAGGGCACCCAGCACCACTGAAATCCCTGGCTCAGATTCTGCCCCAGGCAGCAAAAGGGCACCCAGGATCGCTGTAATCCTGGGACCTCATTCTGCCCCCTCCCCCGGGAGCTGCAGGACCGTTCTGTGACTGGTACTGGGCAGGGAGGAGTCCTCAGACATGTGGACAGAGCTCCCTGTGTTTGAGTTTCCAGCCCCACAGCCAGAGATTTGGGGGCTATTAGAGATTAGGAGAGGAGGGGAGTGGCCTGTGGAAAACTGTGCAAGAAGGCAAAGCAACTCAGAGGCTGCAGGCAGGGGCATCATCACAGCCAGGGAGCTGGGGTGTAGCTTCTCCTAGAATGATCATGGATACCCCCAGAGACTGCTCTTTCGGGTGTATTTCCAGAAGACAATTGATTAAACACAATATGGATGATGTTCTCAATGGATAAAATAAATGCAGAATTACATAATAAATATCGACAGTTTACTACTAAATGGGAATTGATTCGGGAATAGTTAATGAATGAGTATACTATTTCCAAGAAAGTGCATTATTTATGGGAGAAGGATGTGTGTCAATGATTGGATAGATATTGATAAAAACAGGGGTCTACCATTTGGGGGTAGGAGGGAAAGGGGGGTCAGGATAAGTTGTGCTGTGATTTTGTATAAATACTTAAAATTATCATTATTATTATTAGTTTAATTTACTCTGTACAAATTTGACATTGTGGAAATGTATCAAGAATAATAAAAATCTAAAAATATATATTTTTTTTAACAAAAAAGAATTACCAGGGAGGGAAATTTCCCTCCCACAAAAAATTAGGGTTGCCACCATGACCCCCATTCCCTGGGGCAGCAGCAGGAAGGTGCAGGTAGGGGGCTGTGTAACCAGGGAGGAGATGGGGGGGAAGGGGATGAAATTTGGAGGACCATTATGTTAGCCCTGGAGCAGCCAAGCCATGTGGCATCAGGTGCCTGCAAACTATTAATTATTATTAAGCATTTATATAGCACCAGCAATGTACCTTGCACTTTACAATTGTACAAAAGAGACACGGTCCCTGTCCCAGCAGGCTTACAATCTAAGAGAGACAAAGGGGGTTGGGGGAAACAGAGGAAGAGACAAGGATACATACACGAACTCCTGAGGTCTCCACTGCACGTGCTTGGCTTAGACCTCATTCTGGCGTTCGTTTAATTCGCACAGTCGCGGCGGCGGCAACGTTCGATTTAAAGCAATGCGCACTTCCGGGTTGGTGCGAATGCACCTAGTGCGCACAGTTCAGCGTTGTGCTAACCTGTGGAGTGCGGTTTGAAAAGCCGCTCAAATCAACGTGTCAGACATTCAGCATAACGGTGAATTGTGCGCACTAGGTGCATTCGCACCAACCCGGAAGTGCGCGTTGCTTTAAATCGAACGTTGCCGCCGCTGCGACTGCGAATTAAGCGAACCTCAGAATGAGCCCTTAGTTACAAAGGTGTAAGGACTCATTGAATGTTACACAAGATACAACGATTCAGAATATTAACTCAGCAAGGGGGCGAGGGGAACGGGGAGTCAGGGAAAGCTTGAAGGAAGAGGTGAATTCAGGGATGAAACCTCCCATTATGTGGGGCATCACACAACCAGAGCCCTCATCACACTCTGGTTTGCAGAGGTTTGAGGCAAACCACTCACTGAGTCCCAGTTCCCCCTGTTCCTCCACCATGTATATCCATCTGGAGGCAACTCATGCTGCCCATGAATGAAAGGCTTAGTGACCTCAAACACCGCTGGGAACCAGCCTGTCCTGGCCCCGTTCCCACCTCAGGGACGACTGAGCCTCTCACTTGGATGTGATGCCACCTGCCCCTCTCAGCGTCCATAAGAACAGTCAGTGCCAGCCTGGGTCAGACCAACGGTCCATCAAGCCCAGCATCCTGATTTCAACAGGGGCCAATCTCAGGCCGCTTTTAGACCAGCAGGTCGCCGTCGCACGATATTTCAAAATCCTGCGACACGTGATTTCACGTGACGGCTGTAGGGAATCACGCGCATGGAAGGCAGCCGCGCGTTATCTGCCGACTGTGAATTAAATACCTCGATTGTGAGGTATTTAATTCATTTGTTAATGACTATTTACCGTCTCTAAGAGTACTAGAACAAGGGGACACTCCATGAAAGTAGCTAACAGCAGATTTTATTTTTTATTTTTTAATTGTATAAACGTCTACCCTATCCCTTCTCTGTCATCTTGACTCCAAGCTGAAAATCCCCTACCTACCCCAACAGCCTCTCCTCATACAGGAGCCCTTCCATGCCCCTGATCATTTTTGTTGCCCTTCTCTGCACCTTTTCTAGTTCTACTAGATCTTTTTGGGGATAGGATGAGCAGAACTACACACAATACACTCAAGGTAAATTTAAATTTAGGAAAAGATCACACCATAGAAATTTTTTTTGAAAACACAGTGAACATGGGTCCCTGCCAGTCCCACAACCCCTCACTATCTTAGCCCCATCCCCACCCCATCCTGGCCCCAGGCCCCATGGCCTGACAGAGCCATGGTCGCACAACTGGGGCAGCTGGGAAGGACACGTCTTGCCCCAGGGAGGTTCCACTGAAAGCCTAGACGGTCTCTCCCAATCCTCTAGCTTCATGGATGGGGGTGTCCTTCCCGCACTGGAGTAGGCATTCCCTGGACTTAGCCTAACTGATCTGTATGGTCTTATCCACTTCTGACCCCTTGTTGTGGGAGGGCAAGTTCCTAGGGTATAGACAATGCAGCCCCAGGAGATGAGGGGGACCCCGCTCCTTCGACACTCCAGCCTGGCAACAGGCTTTTAGCCTGGTAAAAAGCTACAGCCTCCGGGGCTGGAAATGTACCTGCCTGGGACTGATTTGATCAGAGGAAAACCTGCTCTGCAACTTCCTAGAGCAAGATCAGGGTAAGTGCATGGCTCTGTCCCCTTAAAAACAAGGGCTTTACCCAGCAAACCACTTAGTCATAGCAGAGAAGGGGGAGCAGGGCTACAAGGGGGTCGACCAGAAAACCACTTCGTTAGCTTATTTCCTACCCACTGAGAACCGCCTTGGGCAGTCAACGGGCTACCCAGGTACCGAGATCAGGGTAATCGGTAATCTCTGATAATTTTTAAATTTCCCAGTTACCAATGGGTAAATCGAGATGGAAAACCAAAAAGTCAGGACTGGAAGTTGACATTCCGGGACAATCGGGTACTGGAATGGGGTCAAAATCAGGTACTGATCAGCACCTGACGTTTTTGAGTCAATTCAAGTTCTGGAACTTCGACAGGCATACCTGGGTTTGCGAGAACTCATTTCCGCTCTGGAGACCTGAATGAAAGGACAACGGAGGGGCATCAATGAGCAGCCTGTAGAGGTGAGGAGCTGGGGAAAGCTTCCCCCCATACCTGGATCTCCCTCCCTGAACACACTGGTTCTGCTCCCTCCCTCCCAGCCTTTAAATCCTAAAAACCAACCTCTTTTGTCAGGCTTCCCCCAGCTTCTCATTCCCACAGGCTGCTTCCTCTACTGCTCTCTCATTCAGGGTGAGACACTATGAAATGCTAATGGAGATTAGTCAGGCTACTAAAGTCAGAAACACAATAATGGGTGATTTCATTTACCCTAATATTGACTGAGTGAATGTCTCCTCGGGGCATGATACGGAGGTAAAATATCCTGATGCCAAAAATGACTGTTCCTTGGAGCAAATGGTCCTGGAACCAACAAGGAGGAGGAGCTACTTTGGATCCAGTCCTAAGTGGAGCGCAGAACTGGCGCAAGGGGTAACGGTGGTGGAGCCGCTTGGCAATAGTGATCATAAAACTACTGCAGTAACATTTAACTTTAAAAAGGGGGACTATGCTAAAATGAGGAAACTAGTTAGAGGGAAAATAAAAAGTAGTTGCGTGGGTTCAATGTTTACACGAAGCATGGAGTCTATTTAAAAACACCATCTTGGAGGGGAGGCCCAGATTAAATGTATTCAAATTAATTTTTTTTAAAATAGTAAAAAAGGACCCAGCCTCTGCCAGCATGTCTAAATGGGATGGGGAAGGAGGCCATTAGAGCCAAAAAGGTGCCCTTTAAAACATGGAAAGGGGCGCGTAGGGAGGATAAGGACATTGCCGAGAAGGTGAATTCATTCTTTGCTTCAGTCTTCACCGTAGAGGATGTTGGGGAGATACCCACGCCGGAACGTTACTTTGTAGGTGATGAATCAGAAGGTTAAACCAATCAGAAGGTTTTAGGGAAAGTTACTGAACAGGTGGTTGTCAGGCAGCTCCAGGCTCATCTCAACACCATCGGATTTCTGGACCCGTTTCAGTCAGGTTTTTGTCCTGGGTTTGGCACCGAGACTAGGCTTGTGGCTTTGGTCAATCTGCACCTCAAAATAGGGGACAGTCTAAACGACAAGGGGAATTCTACCATGTCTCAGGGGTAGGGTGGCCAGGGGTCCGGATTTATACCGACAGCGCGGTATTTCTGACAGCTTGCGCCGTCCGGGATGGAAGGGGAACCAGACCATAGAGCTGTCCTGGAATTTCCCCTTCCATCCTTCCTTCCTCCCACCGCCGGCTGGTGCCCGCAGCTGCCCTCTCTGCACTTCCGCCCACATGGACCCCGGGCGGAAGTGTAGGGAGCGCAGCTGCGGCCAGGCGGCGGGGAGTACTAGAACAAGGGGACACTCCATGAAAGTAACTGGTAACAGGTTTAAAACAAACAAGATAAAGTATTTTTCACTCAGCACACAATTTACTTGTGAAACTTATTGCCAGAGAAAGTGGTCACAGCTTGTAGCATAGCTAGTTTTAAAAAGGGATTGGCTAAGTTCTTGGAGGATAGGTCCATTAATGGCTATTAGCCAAGTATGTTTGGGGGCTTAACCTCTTACTGCTGGTGGCTGAACCAGGGAATGGCTTGCTCATTGTTACCTGTTGGGTACTTCCCCCAAAAGAAAGATTGGCCACTGTTGGAGTCAGGATGCTGCACTTGATGGACCATTGGTCTGACCCAGTATGGCAATACTTATGTTCTATCCTCTCACAGACGAATATATTCTGAATGTTCTGTGAACTTATAGAAATTCAACCAATTGTTAAATGTCCAAAACCCACTTGACTGCAAGCCCTCTGTAGAGATTGACTGAGCTGCTGTGGTTTCACAGAACACCCAGAAACATTCCAAATGTTTTGAGGAAGGAGAAGACCACATTCAGGTCACAAGAATTTCAGAATCATGCCAACTGCTCTAAGGGAAGGCGACAGACCGAAAGTGAAGGTGACAGACCGATTAGATACTATTTTTTTTTAAATAGCAAATTTTTGGCTGGCTACCTATATATTAATAAGTACAATCAAGATTTTCTAGCATAATGCATGTAAACAGATGAACACGGAGACTGCCTGCCCCCAGAGTTGGTCCACAGGTGCACCGTCATGTCTGCTGCTTCCAGCCCCACCTGGGTCTGTTTTAGATAACCTAGCCCACGATCCGCCCACATGGCACCCCCTACCTCACACCATAGAGTTGCAGGTAGATCTGCCAACGCTCTAGGCCAATGTCCACCACTCTATGTTGTTAC
>QEPC01010479.1:608211-645847 GCA_003113815.1 Sphenodon punctatus
ACCTTCAAATCCCTCCTCAAAACCCACCTCTTCCTCGCCGTCGTTCCCGACGCCTGTTAGAACGTTCCTCTCAATTTTTACTGTCTGCCCTCCCCGCAGACTCCTGCCTAACCGCAACCAAGCCCAGCACGTGCACCTGAGACCTCGCATCCGCTTGAATGTTATTTATCCCTTGTCTCTCCCTATGTCCCCTCTCCTTGTCTCCCCCCTCCGTGTCTATTAGATTGTAAGCCGTAGGCAGGGACCGCGTCTATCTTACTGTTCTGTAAAGCGCCAAGTACATTGCTGGCGTATACAAATGCTTATAATAAAATAATAATAAAATACCTTGTTAATCTTGCTCTTTCAGTGGCCTTTGATACAGTTGATCATGGGTGTTGTTGATATGACGGCAGGTCCTGGCAGGGGTGTATGTGACTGTTTGAGTGGTTCCGCTCCTTCCTGATGGGGAGGTACCAGCGGGCGATGATGGGTGATTGCCCATAGGGTTCTATTCTGTGTCCCCTCTTATTCAGTGTGTCTCTGAGGTCACTGGGTGAGGTCATTTGTAGTTGAGGACAAGCCCCGGGAACTGCAGACTCTCTGTCTGGAGCTCCCCTCCTCCATTTTCCATTGTTTCCAGTTACTGTATATACCTCCCTGCTTTGCTCAGTCTCCAGTGCCAACTCCTGACTTGCCGGTGAGGTCCGAAAGCTTGCATACTGCCACCAATGGGAGTTGATCCAATAAAAGATATCATATTGATAAAGTCTGCGCATATTGATAAACACAACGTAACAGGGAAGAGTCAACATGGATTTAGCAAAGGGAAGTCGTACCTCACTAATCTATTGGAATTTTTGAGGGTGTAAATAAGCATGTGAATAAAGGTGAGCCGGTCAACAGTGTACCTGGACTTTCCAAACGCGTTTGATAAAAGTCCCTCGCAAGAGAGTCTTGAGGAAATTAGAGTCACTGAATAAGAGGCAGTGTCCTATAATGGATCAGTAACCGCTTGAAGGACAGGAAGCAAAGAGTCGGACTAAATGGTCCGTTTTCACAATGCGGAGGAGTAAATAGTGGCGTGCTCCAGGGATCGGTATTGGGAGTGGTGGTGTTTAATATATACATTAATGGTCTGGAAAAGGGAGTAAAGAGTGAGGTTCTCAAATTTGCAGACGACGCTCAATTATTCAAGGTAGTTAAATCATGCCCCACTGAGGACAGTTGGGAGCACCCTCTTGCGCACACCGTCTGCCCATGAAAGAGAGAAAGAAAGAAAGGAGAAGGGGGGGGAAAAGAAAAGTGGGGCAGGCTGGGGTGGGAAGGCAGGCTCTGGAGGCCCTGAGCCCTACAAACTCTTTAGTTCACAGTTTGTCACTTCTACAACCTCCCCCCAGGCCTCGCCATGACACCAGCCTAGCCAACAGGCTGGGAGCTGGGGCTCCGTCCAGCCTCAGAATCAGGCAGGAGGCAAAGGCATCACCGCCCAGACCAGCGGCTCAGGCTGTTCCCATACAGGGGGCAGGTGTGTGCTTGTGTTCCAGAGATGCCTTGCTGCAGTGTCCGGCCTGACTAGAAGGGCCGGATTCTTACCAGGCTCCCCCCAAAGCCAGTGGTTCACAGCCAGAACCAGCAGCACGCCGGGGCCATCGGAATTTCCACCCCAACCGGGCGCGAGTCAGGAATGAGGCCGCAGCTTTGTGCACAAGCTAATCATTCACTCACCTTGGAGCCAGGATTTCTCCCGAGGTCACGGCTAGAGAGACACTGGCAATGGGGGCAGAATGCCGTAGCACCAGGCTGCTGCGCCCAGCAGCCCACCTTGTTGGGCCAATGCATTTGCTAAGGGCGGCAGCGGTGGGGATGCTCAGAGCCCCCGGGGGGTCAAATGCAGCCCACGGCTAATTTTTATTTGGCCCCTCTCCAGTGCCTACCCCCAAGCACTGAAAGACTGAAAACAGGGGAAGGGAGCAGAGGGGAGGGGCATGCACACAAGGACGGGGGAAAGCTGCAGCCGCGGTAAGGTGGCTGTCTATGGGGCAATTCGTGCACCTGCCCAGCCCGGGGGGAGGGGGGGGCAGAGTGTGTGCCTGCCAGCTGTGGCTGACCCTTGCCCTATTGCAGGGCACAGTGTTGGCGGGGGCCTGGCCGTGGTCACGCAGCCTCCCGCTGGTGCAGCATGAGAGTCTGTACAGGAAAGCGACCGTCGGGGAAGGGAAGCTGCAGCAGCCCCAAAAATATTCTGAGGCTGCCCAGCCCATCGTGCACCTGACACAGTACTTGAAATGCCAGGTTTTCCCTGCGGGTAGGGCATCTAGGCCCCATTTCACTTCTCGGAGAGGAGCCGGAGCCCAGACACCCCGACTCTGGGGAAAACCAGGTGGATCTGGAGCAGCAGTAGCGCGGTGACCGTAGCACGGGGGGCACAGTCAATCTCAGGGCCACTCGTGGGAGTGGGGGTTTGAACGCCACTAGGCAATTTTCAGAGGGAGCAACTCCAGCACTCCAAGCTCAGCCCGTGCCCCACTCGGAATATTTCCTAGTTGCCGGGTCTCTTGCAAAGGGGCCAGACAGGAAGGACGTTTTCAGAGCCCGGCGGAGAGGAGTGCTGGCCTCGCCCACCTTGAAAACGCTGGGGTAGATGTTGCCGGTTGGGAGCCAGGTTGGCGGCAGCAGCAGCTCCTGGGAGAGGCCAAGATGTCCGCTGCCATTACTGCTGCTCTTGGGGGTGGGCGTCCATGAACCGCCCTGAGCTGTTTCAGGAGGGGCAGAGTATCAATGTGAACAAATAAATCAATCTTGCCTGCTCCTCAGGCTTCAGTGGTCTGAAGAAGTAGGGCATCTGGCCACCCCCAGCAGCTGCTCCTGCCCAGCCTCCCAGAGGCCTGAGCCCTGGAGCAATGGCATGGCCTTCCAGTGGCCTCCTGGCTGCTCTCCCGGTGATGGGCTGCAGGGGGGCTCCCAACTGGCAGACACCCCCCCCCCTCACCCTTAAAGGGCCCATAATTAGAACCTTGGACCAGCCTTGGTCTCTGCTGTCACTGACACACACACACACACACACACACACACGCTCTTTGCCGTCCCTAGCTGCACAAGAGTCGTGGGTTGTGACCCACATTTGGGATGCGGTGCCTCACACGTCAGGCAGCATGAGGCTCTTGTGACAGTAAAGGGGGGAGGGGGTTTGCCCCCAGAAAGTGAAAAGGGGAGCCAAGCCCTTGGTAGGGGGAGATGATGCCATGATTAATCTGACTGGAGGGCAAGATTTGCCCGGTATCTGGATTTACATCTGTGCCCACGGGGCAGCCTGGTGCCAAGGAAGATTTATAAATAGACCTTGGGGGGTGGGGATTTCCCAGCTGATGCTTTCTTGCCTAGTCATGCTTTACTCCTGACGGTGCGTCACAGGGAGGGGAGTGCCCAGATCCCTGGCACAAACTGGGTAGGGGGTGTAGCAAGGGGGGGGGGGTATCAAGCCAATAGGCCTCCCCCACCCTCAAGACTCAGAGTTGAAGAGTTAAAAAAAGGAATCGCGCTCCAGTAACCAGATCTGCCCACCCTGCCGCCGAAAGGCCCCTTCGCTCACTCCCACCTCGACCTGAACCTCCTAACGTGTGCTTGAGCCCGAGCCAGGGGGAGCTGGGACCCCGCCAGGATCAGGCCCCCAGCAGTTTAGAGGTGCAGCATCCGACTGCTAGAGAATCTACCCTGTTCCTCCAGCCAAGATGCCACGTCGGGCCTATAGACCCCCTCTCCCCCCGCCCCCATCCCGCCCCCTGGCACCCAGAGAGCCAGTCACCCCTGAATCGCCATCTCCGCCTTACTCCACCGTCCCCTGGCGCTCACCTCCAAACAGCACCGAGCAATAGGCATCGCTGATATCGCTGTCCGGGGTCTGGACGGCGTCGGCGTGGAGGATGAAGACCCGCAACATTCCAGCCGGTGCCCACGGGGCCGAGCCTGCAGCCGACGTCCCCGGGCAGGCTCTGCTTCTCCTGCAGCTCAGACCAGCCTCCCTTCTGCTGCCTCAGCCATCCGAGCCGCTAGCCTGGCATCGCTCCTGTCACACAGCGAGGCTCTTAAAGGGAAACTGACCCAGCTGGCTGCACGGATGGAAAAAACCCTCTTCTCGCCAGGGATGGATCAGCTGGGTGTGAAGGAGGGGGGGCTCTCTGTGGATTTGTGCAGCGTCAAGCACATCGGGGAGGGGAGGGATTTCACACCTCGTGGGCTTGGCCGGGTCTGAAGGGAATTGCACAGGGGGAAAGCAAGCAGCCCCAGATCAGCCTTGGCCCAATTCATCGCTCCCGATAGCAATATACTCCACCAGCCCCTTGGACAACACCCCCAGGGCAGCTACCTGCTATGGGGGGGTGCGGGGCAAGAATCTGTTCCTGGCAGGCTGGGACAGGGAACAGCCCCCGAGGCATCTGACTGGCTGCATCGTGCCTGTCTGGACATCGGATTTAGAGGATGATGCGGGGTCACACTGAAACATTCACTCCAAAACTGCAACGAATAACCCAAACTGCTGCATACCCCACTCATCGAGATAGAGTAATCCCGCTTTACCGTTATCGCAGAACCGACGTACCGTTTTCCTGCGGTTAGGCATTTCTGGTTCACTCCCGGACCAACGGCAAAGGTGCATTCAGCAGATGAGTCAGGGATCCAATGGAAAACTGAGTTAAACTCGAAACCAGGGGCGGGGAGGTGTAGACAGGAAATGAATTCTAGGCAAACGGAACCAGCTGGTAACCGTGGCAGGGAATTAATTATTATTATTATTATTATTATTAACAAACATTTATATAGCGCCAGCAGTGTACCTGGCACTTTACAAAGTAATAAAATAGACAGGGTCCCTGCCCCTAGGGCTTACAATCTGAGAGACAGGAGCTGGGGGAGAGACTTAGGAAGGGGAACAGAGGGAGAGACAAGGGGTCTAACATTCATGAAGATGCGAGGTCTCAAGTGCACGTACTTGGCTTGGTTACGATGAGAATGACAGCAGGCAGGTCCATGTTGCAAGGATAAGGGTAAACCGATCGTAGGTATAGGAAATAGTGGCTCAGCAGGATAAAGAGTCAGACAGAGCAGAGCGAAAGAGGTGAGTTTTAAGGAGAGATTTGAAGGTATGAAGGGAGGGGGCAAGGCGGATGTGGACAGGGAGGGAGTTCCAGGCATGGGGGGCAGCAAGTGAGAAGGGACGAAGGCGCTTAGGGGAGCAGGGAAGGCTTGGAAGGGTGAGAGAAGGGACAGAGGAGGAGCGAAGTGCACAGGCTGGAGTATGGAGGGCGATAAGTGCAGAGAGGTAGGGGGAAGCAAGGTTGTGAAGAGCTTTATAGGTGAAGACATGGTAACCCAGTAAATGCCCCAAAGTGGTAATAAGTGCAATAAATTGGTACATAGGTCGGTTACCGTGTGGTTAACCGTTTCAGCTCTCCAAGGTGGCACAGCAGGCAAGGATGACTTAGGGTCAGAGGTCAGGTTAGGCTGGGGCAGGGCAGCCAATTCAGGCCCCCATTGAGCTGGAGGAACCAGGATTGAAACCCTTCCTAAGATAAGCGCTGGGTGGCAGGAGTGCAGGGTCTCTCTCCCCCCCCCTCCCCCCGCTCTCAGGCTATACCAATACTGCGCAGCCGTCAGAGGGATCAGCATTTTGGCTGTGTCAAATTCCTGGGGACTGGCATCCTGAATGCCCAGAGCCTGCAGTGAGCTAGGGCCATCTGGGACTTCCTGTAGCCCCGGGAGGAACGTTATCTCCAGTGTAGAAGTGGGCTGGAATGGCTCGGAGAGCCTGTCGGTGGCAGAGACCAAAGCAGCGTCTGCATCCTCTGCTTTCACCATGAGCCTGGAGAGGTAGGGAGGGGCGGCTGCTCCACTACTGTGGAACGCCCCCTGGAGGTTTTTCAGAAACCGCATGCTTTCTGCAGGCAGCATAAGACCTATTTATTTGGCCAAGTGTTTAGCAGGCAGGGATGGGGGGGCGGGGGAGGGCGTCGAGTCGTGGATTTTTACATGCTTCTATATATTTTTTTATTCTTATATTTTGACTACGTCGTTATTGGCCCTGAAGCTTTGGGAAAGGGAGGAATAGAGATTAAACTAAAATGACTAAAAATCAGCCTTGCCTCCAACAGCTCCTCTTTCCTGCTGTCACTCACACACTGCTGGGTTCCTCTTGCCCCACCCGTGTGCCAACGATGCCAGCCTGGGCCAAGCGAGAGGCCCTCAGCTGCCAATATAGCTATCCCCGGAGCACCTTGCTGCGAAAAACCTTCCGACTCTCCTTTGCCAGGATGCCGAGAACCACCTGGCCAAGCCTGAGGTGCTGCCTGCTGGGGTCTTGTGCAATCCCCAGGCCTGTCCTATCCCACTGCTGACTCTGGCCCAGGACAGAACTTCCAACCGTCTGATCGGTCACAGAGGAGCACGTGCCTTGCTCCTCAGCCGAAAGCCTATTATTGAACAAGCCCCATCCCCTCACAGGGAGAAACACTTTCGTTCTCGCACACTCTCACTTGCTCTCCCCCACACGCTTTTCCTTAGACTCAGCTGTGGGACGGGTGTTAGCTCCAGAAATGAGGGGCAGGACGTGCCTCCAGCAGCCTGCCTCACATGCAAACGCTCTGGAGGTGCGGGGGTCATGCAAGGGCAGCTGCCATGGAGCAGGTGCCCCCGTGTTCCCGCAGCATGGGTAAAGCCGTGCTGCTCTGGCAGCCATCTCCGGCAAAAACGAGGAATGGTCCTCTGTGGGTGCAACCGCAGGATTTCCCCACAAAAACGGGACAGTCCCACCTAACACAGGACTGTTGGGAGAGCTATAGGGCAGGGGCTATGGGGCGGGGTGTGCGCGCCTAGGCACTAACTGGCTGCTGCCCCCTAGATCCTGCAGGCTGAGGGGCCAGGTACTTTGGAACGAATTGAGCTCCCCCCGCCAGATCCCAAAATCCTAAAGCCAAGCTCCCTCCTGTTCCCAGTGGGGGGTTCAAACACACAGGTTTGGGCCTGTTCAGTCCAGGTTTGGGTAGAGTGGGGAAAGGGGGCTTCTCATCAGAGCTGCATAGAGGCAATTCCAGCCCAGATTAAGCAGCGCTGCCCCAGGCCGACGACGATTCTCCGGCTACTTAGCACCAGCGCAAGCCACGTTCCCTTCAGCGGGAAAGATGCCAGCCCTAAAGATCTTGCTAACTGCACCTCCGCAGAGACGCCGGAGCCGCCTACGGCCGCAGGCATCCCGACAGGTGCAAGGCCCTGGCTCCCAGCGTGGTGTGAATGAGCTCCCGAGCTATTTAAAAAGTTTGTTTTTACTGGGCAGAGCTTCTCCGCACACGCACAGGCCTTGGGAATGAGGTCCACGCAGCCCAGTTAGCCCACTTTCAGACATGCCCCCTCCCCCTGGTGCGGCTTTGCCAGCAGACACGCAGCTTTCAGACCAGCCGATCCCCACGCCAATTCAGGCTATGCATTCCCCTCTTCCCCCCCCCCCCCCGCCGAGCCCAAATATGCGCAGGGGGGACATGTTTGAAAGTGGCCATAGTCGTTTCCAGGATGCAGGCAAATGTCAAAGGCAGCTGAGCTCAATGTCTTGCATGCAACACCTCCCACCATGTCAGGCCCCCGACCACGGGGGTAAGTTTGTTTGTTCACGTTTACCCAGGAGCTAGCCACACAGAGAGAACGTAGGTAGGGCTGTGGGGCCTTGCTGCCTGGAACACATCTAGGGCAAAGCAGACATGGGTGCGTAAATCCGGTACCCGCAGGCTAGAACTGCATTTTCTGGTACCGTAACGGGTACCTGGATGCCTGAAAAATCATTTTTTAAAAATCTGAATGGATTTTTGATGGCACCCAAAGCATCGGGACCGAAAGTGGATATTCTGGGACATCGGGTCTAAATCAGGTACCAATTCACACCTGGTATTTTCAAGTCAATTTGGGTACCAGAAATGTAATGGATGTGTGTTTGAAGGTACTGGTTTCAGCTGTAGTCCAGGGAATTCATCAGAGCTGCAGAGCAGCCAAAAACCACGACTGATCAGGGGTGTCCCTTGCCCGTGAGCATCGGTCTGCCAGAGATACTAATGATTCAGCCTGCCTCCATGATTCAGCCCGCATGTGATATTGAGTTTTCAGAGCCTCCTTATGGGCATGCGTCACCAAGTACGGTGCCGCAGTGACGTATGCGGACCACACAGAAGCCCCTCTCGGGAAATACACGAGAACCACCAGAGCTATTGTCCAAGGTGTAAATGAATTTAAGACTCGGCAAAGGCTCCTTGCAGACAGGAGCAAACAAAGCTGTTTTGGGGAGACACGGCGTTACCACGGGGACCATGAGACAAGGGTTTTGACAACAGAATTATTCCAAGGCTTGTGTTCACCAGCATATGAAAGCAATGCTCACTCTGGACTCTAAACCCCGAGGCAGGAATGGTGAAGATTACGGGCTCTGAACTCTTTTAGGGTAAAGAGAGGAGGCAACGAGTCAAGCCAGTGTTGCGTTCATTTACTGTTCCCCCTCATATGCGACTTCGGTACAAGTTTGGATTCAATATTGACATTTTGGGTGTCTGTCACGGGCAGCCTGGGGACATTCTTGTTTTCTATACCCTGATAAATGTATGCAGCTAAACGACCTCCGGGTGGCAGCAAGTTCACATTTGTGGGCCGGCGCAGTCCTTGATTGCGGGACGGCTGTTGGAGCGTACAAGTGGCTAAGCTGAGTCACAGCTGATCTGGAAGCACTTGGGGCATCGGCCACATAGAGGGAACCCCCAAAAACCGTTGTCCCAGCATTGCAACTGGCCTTATTCAGTTGAACCGCTGAGTGGTTGAAATTTAAAGGCACTTAATTTTGAAAATTCCAGTCCTCGTTGGGCAATGGGCAGGGGAAGCCATGAAGTGCCGATGGAGCTTGCTACTCTGCTAGATGCTAGTACAAATTAAAGGGGACACAGCCTGCAACACAAGCCCTCAGTGCAGACAAGTTCTAACTTCTGTGAATTGCTGCCCTCTACTGGGCAGAAATGAAATTGTATACCCACATTCTTTGCAGAAACAGAACAATTCTTAAGACTTCGTTTCAGGGGGAAAGGGAAACCCTAGATGGCAGGACAGAGAGAGCATCAGCGAGCCAAGACTGAGGACCTAGGGAAAGCCTACTCTAAGGGGTATGTTTTTAGGAGAGATCTGCAGGTTGGGAGAGAGCACAGCGGACGTACTCGGGAAGGGAGTTTCAAGTAGAGAGAGCAGCCTGGGACAAGGGTCCAACCAGTTCAGGGAACAGGAGAATCTGTGGCAAGGGAGGGTGGTGACAGAGGTGGAACAAAGCCTCCCAGATGGGAAGACAGCAGGAGGAGTAAAGGCAGAAAGACAAAGCCATGGCCCCAAACCGATGAGAAGCCTTGAAGGTGAAGACAAGGAGTTTGTTGCTGGATGCCAAAGGGGAGGGGCTGAACATGATCGAAGTGGCAGGTGAGATGGATGAGCCTGCAAGGAACAGGAGGGTCAAGGTCAGTGCGGGCATAGGCCAGGGAGGAGGTCGCAGCAGCCGAGGCGAGAGAGAACGACAGCACGGACTAGGGGTTTTGCCAATGGGAGCAGTAAGGAAGGGCTGGATTCTAGCCATGTCCTGCAGAGAGAAATCAAAGATGAATCCCAGGCTATGGCCACGGGGAACAGGCTGGATGGTGACACCAATGCTTGAAATTAGGAGGGGGAAGGGGGCAGGGTGTTTGGGGAGATGACAGTTCTACTACTGTCCTTCACAGCATCCCCTGGCAGTGAGTTCCACAGTTTCTGCCTTTTGCTTGTTTTAAATCTGGTTTCTATTAATTTCTGCAACTTCCCTCTAGTTCTGCACCTCCTTACATGCTTTCCCTGCACCACTCAGAAGGCAATAGACCTCTATCCCATTCTCTTCTTTTCAGCCTCTCCTTGAACAGAAGCTGGCCCATGTCCCATGCTCTAAGGGATCTCTTCCAGTTTTATTGGACTCTCCAAGACAGGGCAACAAGCAAGGCAGTGAGGGCGACTCCAGGGACTGCCTGGGCAGAACAGCATTACAACGTGCCGGTTTATTTTTTCCTCCCAATGATTCCCAACGTTGTGTGGGTTGTTTTTTTTTGCTTTTTGGTCACTGCACTGAGAGTTGATGTTTTCTGCAATCGCTGCAGGAATCTCTCTTCTAAATGAGGACGATTCACTTCAAACAGGATATTTCTTTCCCTAGGAGCATTGCAGAATTCGGCACTTTCCTTTATTTAACTGCACTTGATTAATCTTACGTCCTTGTAAAGGAGACTAGTAAGCGAGTTCTTCCCCTAATCACTTCAGTCCCAAGGGAAGTCTGACCCCGGACCAGGTACTCCTCTTCCCCCGTCTGCTTCCCCCCGGCCCCCAAGGCGGCATCAGTTTAAGCATTCCGCGGCCACCTTTTAAACTCTGCGCGCCAGCAGGCTGGCTCCATTTCCGGTTAGATGGGATCCCTCCCAGGAACTTTGCTCCTCTTCTGCCCCAAACTCTCCTGTTTCCTAAACTGTCTTTGCACCTTCTCCCCCCTATACCTGGAACTCCCTCCCCCACCAAATCCCCAATAAAACCCTTCACTTTCCACCAGGCTCTCTCCTCTCCCCCATAGACTCCTTGTTGATGAAATCTATCCAGCCTCAGGACGCCCCTCCCCGGTAATTAAGTGCCGTACCAGCACACCTGCAGTTTCTCAATTTTATTAATGTATCCCCTCTCCCCCCCACACACTTTATATGCCCCTCCCCTTGTCTGTTGTAGGCTGTTTCTTTAATGAGGGTTTTAAATGGAGTTTTATTGTATTTTTATGATGTGTGGTTTTATTACATAAGCCATCCCTGAACCTCAGAGGGAGGGCGGGATAGACATTTAAATGAATAAAATAAGCCTAAACCCCCCTCCTCCCTAGTCTCATCCATGCATCCCTGCTCACAGAACTGGATTCACAGAATGCTACCATGGAGCTCCTGCATTTCAGCCTCCTCCTCGTGGTCTACGTTTAGCCAGCAGACTCTCCCTGGCTCCTACACTTCCCCCTGTCAGTGGCACCCACAAGCAACACAACAACTCGCCCCTGGGAAGCAGTCTCTAAAAGTCTGCACAGATGTCTTGCAAGACCCATTCCCTTCATAGGACTGACCACCAGGAATAAAGCCCCCCCCACACACACACACACACACACACAGACACACACCCCCGTTTTCATACAATACCTAATGTCCAGCTTATAATTACAGGACACCCATTGAGAGCCCTGCCCTTCCACAGCAAAGCAGTGCCAGCCGGGAGTCTGTGGAAAATGTTCTGCCCAATCTCCCCAGCGCTTGTAGAATGACCAAGCACAGACAAACGACACCAAACACAGCCAGACGGTGTTAACTATACAGGGAAAGAACATTTATTTCAATTGTTAAGAGAGGCATCTCCGCCCCAAATGATTTGATGTAGGCATCAAAATCAAGCAGACATTTCCTATTGGCCTCTGTCTACACACAGCGAGCTCAAATTTATACAACATGAAAGTTTCTTGTAAAACAAAATTACAAATTAAGATAATACACAAAACTGACTGGACCCTAAGATAAATTCTTGTAGAGAATCCCTCTTTCCTCTTCACATCACCTTGAACTTAGCTCTTCAGGTTCACCTTCACCCTTCTCCTCGTCCGCTTCCTTAGTCTCTCTCTTTGCCATGAATTTCTGTGGGAAACAACATTTTAAAAGGTCTTATTTGAGAGCCAGTTACAAGATCCCACTCCCAAAGCACTATCTAGCCCTCCCATCAATCACACCTTTTGGAGAGTGTGAAACAGCCGGACACTTGATTTGTGTTTACTATTTGTATTACTGAGAACAGGGCGGAACATCATACACACAGAGGAAACCAGCCCCTGTTGCAAAGCGCTTGGGCCCTAGCTTGATAAAGGACAGCAGGGGAAGATGAGGAAAAGGCAGCAACATGAATCTGCCCACACACTCCTCTGCATGGGGGAGGGGGAGGGGGAGCAAAGATGCTAGCGTGGAGGCACGCTCAAGTGCGCACAGGTCACTGACAGAGCTGGGAACAGGGTCTAGGTACGCTGCATCTCCAAGTGCCGTGTCCTGACCACTGAGCCACACTGCCTCTAGTCAATGCCATGGGCAAGAACCAGCCCCCTTCGGCATTTGGCTAATTCGCTTTTGCCTGGACGCTGGCACTAGGAAGCTCAGCAAAAAGTCAGCTGCAGAAATTGATGAGTAGGATCTGCATAGCAGGGCTGGCAGGGTTCCCAATCTCTTGTACAGGCAGATCTAGTTGCCAGTAAGAATTAAACCGGCACTGCAGGAGCCAGCAAGAATATTCACAGTTAACACCTTATCTGGCAAAACTGCCCATTTTGAGCTGGGTCCAACAAGGCCCACAGGAAGCAATACTTCTTCCCATCTCATTCCACTCTGGGGTTTTCTTTCGACATCTGGGTTCCATTGTCCAGCACTACTCCTCATGTGCAGTAGCTGGAATGGGAGTAGTCAAAACACCAAAAGGGACAGAACCAAAATAAACCAAGTCTCCAAACCAAAATTTTGTGAATAACCATTTCGCTTGCGAATGTTTGGATATTTGGAGAGCTATCAAAAAATATAACATTTGTAAAGTGAGAAATCTAACTCTTTGTTTCCCAAAGACAATGAGCAGTCTCTGGAGATGGCTCTGCATCACACAGATGATGCAGGACCCAGGGACAACAGAGAACTCGGGGATTTTTAGCGTTGCTTAGCAAATCCAGACGCACGCTACATTAGCAAAGCCTGCACTTGTTTGATTTTGTACAGGCTGGCCTCTCTGGGCCAGTTGAAACAGTGGCTATGCCAGGGCAAGCGCTGTGCGTAACCCAGCCCCAAAGTATCAGACTCCAGCCGTCAGAGAGAGGAACATTTGGAAATCAGGATGTACAAGTGAGCTTGCGTGCAACAGATGTGTTAGGCAGTTAGCGCTTAGCATGAAATCTGTTGCATGCAAGCTATGGGTGATTAATGCAGAATAAACTATCTTCACACTGGTCTCCCTGCACCAATCTCCACCCCTCCCAGTGCTTAGTCTATAAAAAATCAATTGCTGGGACCCAAACCTGCCCCAGAAGCGACATCCACTGCTCCAGAACTCATCTCCACTTAACACAAGCACCGGACCAAGTATCCAAAATTTGAATTAACCAATTGCAGAAGAGACTCAAGGTAAACCACTTTGAATCGAACATACTGGTAAATCAATTGAACAAAGCACACAACTGCCTTTTTTGATCGCTGCAGTTAGAAGAACAGACTAAGCACTTAGATTAGAAACAAGAACTGCACCTTCATGTTTTGCTGGTGATGCGGTGTCCGGCAATGACTTCTCATGGACGCTTCATCGGGGTAGAAAAGTGTACAGATTTGACAGAAATAGCCGGCCTTTGGAAGAAGAAAGTCCAAATCTATAAAATAAAGGCTAGTTAAAAACAAGTTCACACACCCTTTTTTGTAGCCTAGAAAAAGTCTAAGAAATAAGGGCTATCACCCACAAACCACTTCCCCCAGAGTAAGCCCACAGATCCATGCTCGTTCACCCAAAGCAGCAGAAACAGCCCGACTGCCTTTCTAAACACTCATTCCCTGCTGGAAAAACTGAAGAGGATACGGAGCAATCGGTCTACAGGACTTCAATGGGGCAACGCTAGAGCAAGCCCTTTGCCTACTGCACTCTAGGACTATTGCACACAGACACAAGCAGCCTGGACCCTAGAATATGGAATTTCACCACACTGCCAACCACTTCCCCCAGAATCTAAAGCTTCCTTTTTTAAACAAGTTTTATTTCTGTTACAAAGATACAGCAGTGGGGGGGGAAACCCAATGCAGTTTCCTTTCAGCAGCATAGAATACATTTTATTCTACACATCAGGAAATTCAAAATTGTTTATTTGATAAAATACACAGAGGCGTGTGTGTGTAACATCTGCATATAACAAAGTGCTGATGCTTCCTGTAATCAAATGATATTTGCTACTACAACAAAGTTTCCCTGGAATCTAGAAAACGGAACAGGCATCTCAGATTTTACCTTCTGTGGCGCTTGATGCCTCAGAAGGCTTCTCTCCTGCAGAATCCACTTTTCTTCGTTTAGACTCTGGCTCGCACTCATCTAATCCAAGTTCATCTAGAAAAAGCCACAAGATTCCATTGAATTCAGTGTTAAAGCTGATTTGAAATCCACTTCTAGCAATGGTGTTTCGTTCTAAAAGGTCACCCTGCTATCCTGCAACAAAAACGCACACGCCCAAATCCTCCTTTACCGCTTCAGTAGCCCCTGAGTAACGCCGTCTGTGGCTGCCAACGGACAGATCGGATAGTCTGCGGCTAGATCTGGCACACCCCAGAGCTACCAGTTCACATGCTTCAGGCTGTCCAAGGCCACCCATAAATCGTATCACTCTCTCTGATTTAACTTCCACGAGTGTACATTTCTCCAGAGAGAGAGATGGGGAGCATTCCCTGCACTATTGTTATTTATTTATTTGTAACCTGCCCCTCTTGCCTTGGGTGGCTAACAGGGTAAAACAATAAAAACATTATAAATATAAATACACACATACAAATTAAAAAACAACAAAAGGTCTGCAACTGAACATTTACGCATCCATCCCAACTAACCCTCCTCTCCCTCCCACCCCCCCGCATGCCTGAAGGAACAACCAAGTTTTACGTTGCCACCAGAAAGCGAGGCGACCCGGGCTAAGGCAGATCTCTGCTGGGAAGACATTCCACAGCAATGGTGTGGCCGCCGAGAATACTTGCCTGTCCCTACGGACCCGCCGATGCCGCGGGACCTCCATGAGGGCACTCCTGGACAACCGCAGGAATCGCCCAGTGACCCAAGGAATGAGGTAGTTCCTCAGATAAGCAGGGCCCAGGGTTTAAAGGTCAAAACCAGCACCGTGAATTGGGCCCAGAAGACAATAGGCAGCCAGTGCAAAGCCCAGAGCACTGTGGCCCGGCCCAGTCAATAGGCGGGCCGCTGCATTTTGCACCAGCTGCATTAGTCTCCAAACCGTCACCATGGGCAGCCCCACGTTGATGATGAAAGCATGGATGACTGTGGCGAGATCAGAGTCCGAGACACATGGGCAGAGACTCTTCACCAGATATAGCCGGCGAAAGGCACTCCTGGGCCACAGCCGACACCCGCAAATCCAGGCAGCTGTAAGTCCAGGAGCACACCCAGGCTCCGCACAGACAGAACCAATGGAGAGCAGATGCCCCCCCCAATAATGGGGGTCCCCCCCTCCCCCAGATCACTGGTCCCACCCACCACCACCACCTCTGTCTTGTCTGGATTGAGTTTCAGTCGGCTCAATCTCATCCAATCCCCCATAGCAGCCAAACACCAGGACAGCAATAAGACTGCAGGGCATGGGTCGGTTGAAAAAGATAGATACAGCTGGGGGTCATCTGCATATTGATAGCAGCAAACTCCCCAGCTGCACACAACCTCCCCCAAGCGGCTGCATGTATATGTTGAATTGGAGAGGGGACAGAATAGAACCCTGCGCGACCCCACAGGGGAGGCTACCAGGGAACGATGTAGAATCCCCCTAGTACAGACCTGCTGAAATCTTCCCGCCAGGTAGGAAAGGAACCACTGGCAAAAGGGGGCTGTCCACCCCAGCCAGGTCCTGCAGACGAGCCACCAGCATCTCACAACTCACTGTGTCAAATGCCGCGGATCGATTCAATAAACAGAACTAGCAGGGTCATGCGACCTTTATCTAGCTCTACCGGGAGGTCGATAGTACTAGCAGGGTCATGCGACCTTTATCTAGCTCTACCGGGAGGTCGATAGTACTAGCAGGGTCATGCGACCTTTATCTAGCTCTACCGGGAGGGCGTCGATCAAGCTAAGCTCCTGGTTATTGAATCTAGAGCTATGTGGCCAGGTCTTTTGACTTTCTCCTCTGCTAAAAGTCCCCCCAGAGTCACAGTGAGGCCTGGAAAGACTTTAGCAGCCCAGGCAGCAAACATGAAGTCAGAGATTTCTATCGCCTGTGAACAGTCCTGATGCCTTTTTACCTCTCATCCCAGTAGGGCTGAACAGGCTACGGAGCAATCTATGAGAATGGCTTTATCAAAACATAACTGGCTTCTAAACTGAAATCTCCTGGATCAACTGGAAAAAGTCTGAATGCCTCTTTGATGCTGCTTTTTGCCATAGTAGTACAACCAACCCCCAAACCTTCTGACCATGTCTGCAGCCAAAACAGAAGCATAATGCACCAGACAGAGCTCCTGGGCCAATCAGCTCCTTCACTGGGTGAGAAAGGCTCTTTGGGGATGTTGCTACTCTTAGATGAGACAGTTTGGGGACCTTGCAATTTGATTGGCTGTTGGGGGATAAGGGCTTAGCCATTTTTATAGAACACAGGCAAATTTTGTGAACATGAGCTGAAATGCCTAGTTGCTTTGAAACAAGTTCTGCAAAGTAATAAACAATCATTTGTCTTGAGTCTTTGTGGAAGGGCAGGATAAAAATAAATCAATCAAACTAGCTAGCTTAATAATCTTGGTGTAAAAAACAACAGGGCAGTGTCACACGCAAGACCATAGACAGGGACAGATCAAATACAGGCTCCTCCACCAGAGGGAGCCCAGAACCATGGCATGCTCCGCCCTTTTCATAGCCGGACACTTCCCAACTAGAACGTGCTCCTGCACAGCTGTCTCCTGTACTACCTCCCTCAACCTGACCTTTGAGCAGGAAATCAACTGAACCAGGGAAGACCGAGGGGAGGGGGAGGGGGGGAGGAACGACAAGCTGAAATCTTCAACATTAAGCCAAGGGCTCCCGAACTCTTGAACTAAGAGACACTGCCAATCCCGAGAATTTCTTGTGCCCCCCGCATCCACGGAAGATGGCATAGCACGGCAAATGCTCACTGGGGTTTGCTTTGGTTCCTCCTAATGCCATGGCTGTGCCCATGGGGAAAGGGGACCACGATGCAGGAACAGCTTCTCCAGCACATGCACGTTATCGACACCCCTGGTCTCCCTCCCCACAGCGATGGCTTGTTCTGTGGGCACCTACTCAAGGGGCCGCAGACGACATCTTGGGAATGAATCCCTGTTCTGGGGGCGTTGGGGAACAAGCTAGGGAAGCTGCTGTTTCTGACAAAGGCAGCGCAGCCAAGATGAGAACCAGAAAAACTGCTGTTTAAAAGCAAGTGTTCTGCTAGGTAAACCGGCTCTCCCTTCCCTTGGGGTAAAATGAAGGAGACTCCAGCACAAGATGGTGCTTTTGTAAAGCGACAAACATTTAGCTGCCTCTGCGCCTCACCTTTCGAAGTTTTTTCAGCCAAGCACGACAATGTCTCATCGCAGCCTTCCTCTTTCATAGCTACATCAAGCAGCAGGCTGGGGTTCCCGTCGGGTGTTCCGGATTTCGAGTCTGGTTCTTGGGCTACTGCAGACTGGCTCTCCTCAATGGAAGTATGAGAGGGTGGGGTAACCAATACATCCTCCTCAGCTGTCTTCTCCTTCTTGGAATCGGTTGCTGAGCCTTCCTTGGTTTCATTTACTTCAGCCTTGCTGCCCTGCTCAGAGTTCTCGGGCTCTGCTTCAGCCTTGCCACCCTCTCCGGCCTTGCCACCCTCTCCGGCCGAGTCTGCCGGCTTTGCTTCAAGAGGTTCTTCTGAAGATGGGTGGGCAGGTGTTTCAGAAGAGGTCTCAATCGGTCTTTTCCTAGGTCTGCCTCTTTTACCTGTTTTAGCTGCAAGGAGAAGATGGAAGATTAATTTCACGTATTAGAAACTATTTCACCCCTAATTTCTCTCTATTGTTAAGACCAAGGACCTGTCTTCATTGCGTTTTCTCCACTGGTGGCAATTGGGGGAGGGGACACAGTGAATACCAGTCCCTAATTAACTAACAATAAAAAAGGACAATGTAAGAACATGGCAATTTAAACAAAGTTTTCTATGCATTCAAGCACAGAAGCACATTTCACTTGCGGAAAGAAGAAAATAATCATGTATTTCATTTTCACACAAAAAGTTTGACAAAGATTCAGACTAAGTTCACAAACAGTATAAAGTGGAAGAGAAAATTTAGATAAGGTATTATTCTAATCAACTGACATGCAGAATTACAGAATTCTTAAATAGTCATCTAAGAGATGCAGAAAAAGAAATGCTCTTTCATGCTGGCCAAAAAGCTCTAAAAGCACTATCTACCCACTGAATTCCTCTCCCGCTTCACATCTCAAACCAGCTCCTCACCCACATCTTCAACGATCTTTATGGCTCAGCTCCTCTCGCCCTCATTTCTCTCTATCCCGCACTCAGGAACTACTCTCCTCCTCTGCTGCCACCTTTGCCTGCCTCGGGGTTTTCTTTTCCTTAAAAACTGTCTTTGTCTCTTACCCCATACTGTTGCTATGCCTGAACTCCCTCCCCAAGCACATGCCCTCTGCTCCCTTCCTCCAAGTTTCAAATCCCTCCTAAAAGCCTACCTCCCGTCAGGCTTTCCTTAGCTCCTCACCCCCCGATTCCTCCTTTACCTTTCTGCTTACATTGTCTTACCCTTCAGCATCACCCTTCCTTCCCCAATATCTAAGCCAAGCACATCAGCTTTATGAACATATCCCTCTGTCCTTATAGTCTCCACCCCTCGCATCCTAGACGGCAAGCCCTTCAACGCGGAGACCTCTCTCTAATCATCACTGTTCCAGCACAATGGACAATGCTAATGCTATATGAATACTACTATGACTACAGCCAGTTAAACAGTAGAGAGTTCACTGTAATAATCAGGAAGTTCTCTCCACTTGCGTAGTTTTTCTTTTTGTCATTCCAAGACACTTAAGTTAACATCCTACCTTTGGGTGAATAGCGTGAAAATCACAAGGACAGGAGACACTGCAAGTATCAATAACGAGGCACAGAGCTAAGACAAAGCTTGTCTAGATGCATGGTCACGCCAGAGTTGAATTCATTTTCCTACACATTTCCTCTAATTTTATAATAAATAATAGTAATTTTATTTATACAGCACTTCTCCGTACAGCAGCAGATGCCACTTTGAGCACTTTACAACATTTAAAATACTACAAAACCCTAGATATAAAATCAATTTAGAACAATTTTAAAAGGGGAAGGTTAAAAAAAAAAAAGAGGGTGTGTGTGGAAGAGACCCATGAAGGGGGAACCAACAGTGGACTCTCTCAAACTACCAGGCAAACAAAAAGGTTTTCAGGTGTTTTTTGAAGGTGAGGAAGGAGACGCTAAGACAAATATCTGGAAGGAGTGAGTTCCCCACAAAGGGACCCACCACGGCAAAGGCCCAATCACTCGCCCAGTTAAGGATCCCCAACAGCGAGTGGCATCTGAGCGCAGACAGCTAGTAGGGTGAGGTTCCAGGAGTAGGTGTCAAAGACAGCCAGGGCCTGGACCATTTTGGGCCTTAAAAAACAGCAGCACAATTTTAAATTCAATCCGCCGCTCTCCAGGCAGCCAATACAGAAAACGCAGGGCAGGTGTCATAGGATCCCGGCTGCCCAAACCAGCCAGCAGTCGCCATCCTGAGCAAGCTGCAAGCAATGAAGCAGCATTGCTGGAAACCTACACAAGAGGGAATTACAAAAATCAAGCCTTGTGGTCATCAGGGCATGGGTCATCATGGCAAAGTCAGCCTGGGATAAGCATGGGCATAACTTACACAGACTGTGCAGCCGGAAAAAGCATTTTCAAATCATGTCCAATACCCAACTTTCCATGGAAAGAGCATGCTTGAAACGGATGCTCAAATTCCTTACCGGGCCCACAACCGCCACCCGGATCCCCACAAAATGAAGTCATCTCCACCACCCCCCAAATTCCTGCCTGTAAGGAAGAAAGGTTAATATATGGCCAGGCCCCCCGTTCCGAGTTTTCCTAATTGGCACCAATGAGGAAAGTACAGTGAACATGGGTCCCCGAGTACGACCGACTCATTTCCTGGAAGCTGAACACTACAAGCAGTTCTGTGTAGCTTGAGTTCTAGTTCTTACCCTGAGGCGGCTGCTTCTCCTCTGTCTTTGTCTGTTTTTCTTCTGACTCAACTTCTGCCTGTTGGCTTGAGGGTGGTTCTGCAATCATAAAAGTTACAAAATTTTAACCTGACTCCAGTAGTTAATTTGTTCTCCTTGGCTGCACACTTTGTAATTATTATTATTATTATAAGCATTTATATAGTGCCAGTGATGTACCTGCCGCTTTACAAAAAATAAGCTAAGACATGGTCCTGCCCGAGAGCTTGAATATGTGCCCTAAGAATACCATCGACTGTTGCAATAATGCACTAAGTTTTCTGTTGATTTAAACATCTATAAAACTAGTTTTGTTCCTACCTGCCGGTGGCTGCCCACTCTCCATCTCGGTCTCTTTAGTCTCGCTTTCACTGGTTTCATTCAGATTCTCAGCTTTTCCAGCCTTCTCTCCATCTGCTGCGAGGGCTTCTTCCTCATCAGCCACTGGTGCATCGGTCACAAGGACCTGCTTTTCCGTCTTAAGCTTCTTTTCTTCCGGCGGGATATCTCCAATCGTATCCTCCACTTCTGGCTGTGTATCTGTTGGAACTTCCATTTTCTCTGGCACAGCAACGGGAATAATATCTTCCTCTCTTGGTCCACCAGTTGCCATGGCATCACCCTCTTCTGACTCAACAGCTGCCTTTATATCCGTGTTCGCCTCCACATCTGTGCCGGTAAAAGTAGTCTCCGCTTCCTCCTCTTCATCCTCTTCCCCAACCTCATCTACAGTTACAAAGTTGAGCTCCTCTTTCAGACGATTGAAATCTGCCAGAAAGTCTTCATCGTCTTCGGTCATTTCATCTATCGTCACGAAAGGCTGATGCTCACTGTCCTCCTGAATTTCATCCTCCTCTTCGGTCATTTCATCTAAAGTCACAAAAGGCTGATCCTCGCTTTCCTCCTGAATTTCATCTACGGTCACTAAAGCATTAGGATCTTCAGGCATCTGAGAAGAGGTGAAGTGTCCAGGATCCTCAACTGTTTTTATATCCTCTTCCTTGGAATTTAAAGTCTCATCAACATTCAGCGGTGGATCATTTAAAGGAAGATCTTCCACCTCTCCGATCTCATCCACGGTAACCAAGGGTTCTGCTTTCAGGTGATCTTCTTCCTCGAACACGGACTGTTCGCTGGGCAAAGTCAAAGCCAACTCCTCCTGCTCAGTTATCTCATCTAATGTAACAAGGGATTGTGGGTCTTTGACGGTTTCTGAGATCAGCTCTTCCTCTTCGTTTACTTCATCCACGGTGACAAGAGTCTGTGGATCTGCTACTGCTTCTAACTGTGCATCTCCTACCAGCTGTGCAGCCCCGTCCTCCTCTTCCCCAATCTCATCCAAAGTGACGAAGGACAGCTCACTCTCGGCAGTCTGCTCTACAGAACTCTTCCCTTTCCTTCTCTTGGATGGAAGCTCAGAGGAAGGGCTGATTGTAGCAGCATCTTTTCTCTTCCCCCTAGGTGGGTTTCGCCTGACTTGAGAGGGAGAGTCCACCTCTTCGACCACCTCATCCACAGTAACAAACTCTTCCAAGGTAAATGGGAAAAGTTCCTCTTCCTGAAAGACATAATGTATTTAGTGAACCAGTGGCAGTAAGCCGTTATTCATAGAGTGAAATTTCAATTATTAAAGCAAATGTACTTTGCTTGAAAGGTAGCTTAACACATGTAGCAATGAAACTTGTGCAAAGGGTGGGGGGTAAAAACAAGTCGGGGAGCAAGTTTACATTCAATTGTTTGCAAAATGCAATTATTTAACTGTTTAAGAGTAGACATTGGCTTTTTAGGAACTAAACCAGTCATCCATGTGCTCCACAATGATTAATTTTGGTTCTTACTAACGGGGTGGGATACCGGGGAGAATACCGGATGTACCGGTATTGGATCTCCCTGGTATCGGATTTTTAACATTGGCTGCGGTACCCGATTTTTTACATTGCGGCTATTGACCTCAATGGCCACAATGTAAAAAATCCGGTATGCCGGTACAGGTAAATATCGGATTTATTGGATTAAGCTGATACACCCAAATACCGGCAATATCGGATCTCGGGAGAACTGGAATTCCCACCCCTAGGTAATACTATAGCTTAAAATTCAAGTCTGTCCAGATAACGTTTTGTGGCATGCAAGGGAGTGATGTGAGGGCCTTTCTGAAGAATGATGGATTTTTAAAATAGTGGATTTTTAAAAAGCTTACTTCTGATGATACAAAAATGAAGCTACTTTAGATCCCCGTTCCCATATTTATTAATAAATACTGACAGACAGTCCATCTGTCTACCTGGAGAAAAGGGGACCAAGACTAGTGTTGTCGAAAAGCAGCTACGAACAGGGATCTGCGTTCACTGTGAAAGCTGCGCTACACTGGTATTTGCAGCCTGTGTTGCTTCTGTGGTGACTGGATGGGGCTGCGGTAAAGCTATGTAGGGCAGCAGTTTAAATTCTCTTGTTTCTAAGAAGTGCTGGTTAATACTTTGTTTAGAGACAGCAAGGGCTACTTTGCTGCTACAGAAAGCGCTCAATGCGTTGGAGCACGGAATGGCTTCTCCCCCAGACTTTTACCTCCTGGTTGTTCCCCAGTGAAAGGGAGAGAAAGCCTTGCGCCCAGCAGACTGTATGAAGGTGGCAGCCTCTTTCCTATCCCCAAAATCACTGCTGCCATAAACACACAGCCTGCCCCTGCTTGGGGGAAGGAAGGAGAATGCTTGTGTATTGTGTTGGAAGGGCTGTTCCAGTTTGACAGGGGTGGGTGGGGAGAGACTGCCTCTGGGTGACTGGTAAGAACCTAAGTAGTGCTAGACTTGGTCAGACCAATGGTCCATCGAGCCCAGCACCTGTCGCTGACAGTGACCAACCTCGGGCACTTGGAAGCACCCAACATGTCACAATGGGGGAGCCGTTCCCTATTGTTTTCTCCTAGCTCCTGACAGTAAGAGGTTACATGCCTCAAAACCTTCCCGGCTAATAGCTGCTAATGGACCGATCCGCCAGAAACTTGTACAACCCTTTCTTAAACCCAGCTCTGCTACTGGCCTTGACCACATTTTCTGGCAACAAATTACACAACTTAACTGTGCGCTGGGGGGGGGGAATTATTTGTTTTAAATCTGCTACATGTTAAGTTTCATGGGGTGTCCTCTAAGTAGTATTTCAGAGGGTAAATAACTGTTCCCTATTTACTTGTTCTGAGCCAATCATGATTTTATAAATGACTGTTGTATGTCTAAGGAGTTTAGGATGGGTAGAGAAGTTCTGGGGCTGGAAAAGAACATGATGTGGGGCTGGGGGGCAGTTCTGTATAACATTGCATCAGGTCTGGGGTTTTGGTGCATTTTCATGTGTAAATTGCAAGAGCATGCCAGGAAGCAAATTTCATTAATATACAGAATTATACAAAGAAATCATGCCTATTTATAGGCAAGATGAACTTGCAGAATATGGCTCTCAGCTTCAGAATTTTGCACTTTTGGGCACAGTGAACACAGGTCCCTGGATACATCTAACCAAACAGAACAGGATATGCACAGCTACAATACTAAGCTAAGACTATCACAGCAGGTGGTAAATCAATAAATCAACTTTGGCTAATCTTGATTTTCTCCCACATACGTGATCTCCAATAACTGTCCTCCCTCATCTAACGTAGCTCATGTAACTTGGAGTGAATGCCAAGTGACATCCACCACTGACTGGCTAAGTACAGCTCCAGAATACATGCTTTGTTAATCCTGCTTCAAGGCCAAAAGCAGCACGCCACCCTCTCCCCCAATCACCTCACAAGAACCCCAAATACTAAGTCAGGGGTGGGGGCAACACCACATTTGGGCTTCCTCTGCCTCTGAAAACAGATTGCTTTGCCTATTCGAAGGCAAGGATCTCCCTCCCCATACTGTTAATTCAGACCGATGGTGATTCAAGAGATGTTCAGCACCCTCTCATCTGACCAATAGGGAGGTTTTGGGAAAGCCACTACAACAGGGCTTTTTTTCAAATCCCTCCAGTTGCACCAGTTATTTGAGAAAAAAATTAAAAAGGATGATCAATCTTTTCCTGATTGGCGAGCATGGGAAAAAAGATCTAAGGTAGGCAAATTTGGGACACTGCTTCACAGGCACGCACGCCTTTGCATGTATGTATAAGCCCTAAGATCTAAAAGCTCTCTCTGACAAATATTAACACTCCTGAAATAAGAAACCAAGGCCCTTTCCTTAGGAATACTCTTTGGCAGAAATTTAACGAGAAGTATAAGCAGCGGCATCCAGGAAAATTCATTGGATGAGACCTCTCAGAGAAAAAGCTACCCTTCTTTTATGCTGCCGGGGAAACCCCTCTACCGCAAATCGGTCATGGCGGTCACCTTCCTTACCTCTCTTGGTTTTGTGCTGCTTTTAGGATGCCTAGCACTTTGGCCAGCAGAAGCCTGGAAAATCAGAGAAAAGCACAAATGAAACAGGATGCCAGACAAGCACCAACAATGTCAGAAATATGGATTTTTGTCCCTTAGTCAAGCTCCTTTTAAATTAATAATCCAGATACGAGTGATTGCATGCTAGGCGAGTGGAGAACTAAGTCAACCACCACTTTTAAGTCCAGGCACAAGAACCTCACATACCAACTACGTAAGACATTACAGGAGACTTTATGGTTTCTCTTCTCAGCAACCAGTGCCTGTGTAGGGTGGTCTAGGATGTGACAAAGGAAGGTATCACCTCATAAAAAGGAGAGAAAACTTCTTGCCCATTTGGTACTATACCAAGAACACTCAGTTATGAACACTCAGTACAGACCTGCTTGCAGAAGCAGCCTTCCTACAATTTTACCCAATTTAATGTTTTCAAAACCGGTTACACGCATGGTGTGCAACTCAAGGATCTAAGCATTGTTTGCCATTCTGCTATTCCAACAGGTCAGTTTGCCCAAATTAGAGTAAGTGGAAGGGGGATATAAATCATTGGAGCAGTTAGTTACCATAGTGAACCAGTCTTCCTGTCCTTCTCACCTTATTGCTGACGTCATCTTTCTTCATGCTGGATGATCCACTCTCCCTCTCTTGAGACTGCTTTGATCTACCCTTAGATTCCACTCTGGAGTCCTTGTCTTGCTGAGACGAGCTCCTCCCACTGCCTACCTTTACCACCGCAACAGAAGTTACGTTCGATTTAGATTTGCTGCTAGTAGGTCTTGGCTGACCCACTTCTTTCGATGTGGAGATCTTCTCTGCCATAACACGGCTTCTAGTCTCCGGTTTTGAGGAAGCTTTCTGCTCCTCTGTTTTAGTGATGGAGGTCTCATTTCTTTGAGTCATAACTCTCGACTTTGATATATCCGGAATGGACACAATAGCCTTTAGGATTGTTTTGCCAATGGAAGTAAGTTCCTTGGTGGGTACAGGCAACACTGCAAGTGTACCAGCTTTGCTGGTTTCTCCGCCTTTAGCTTGTCCAGGTTCTTTAGTTTGAAGTGCCTTGGGTAAAGGTCTCTCGGTACTCTTTTCATTAACCACATTTTTTTCAAGCTTCTTCTCCATGGTTGTCCCTGTCTTGGTCGCTGGTGTCTCTGGTTTCTTCTTTGTGGCTGCCCCCGATTTGGCTAAAAGAGCTCCAAGTTTCTTCTCCAAAGCCGTCCCCATCTTGGCTGCTCGTGTGTCAAGTTTCTTCTCCAAGGCCGTCCCCATCTTGGCTGCTTGTGGGTCAAGTTTCTTCTCTGTCGCTCCACCCGTTGTGGCTGCTGGCACCTCTGGTTTCTTCTCCATGCCTACCCCTGTCTTTCCCAACAGTGTCTCAAGCTTCTTCTTCGTGGCAGACCCCATCTTGGTCAACACTGTCTTGGGTTTCTTCTCTGCGGATGTCCCAGCCTTCGTGATCGGCTTTTGAGACTTGATTTCCATCTCATCAGTAATATTTTTCTCCCCTGGAGTCGCCAATTTGTTGCTTGATTGTGTGTCACCTGCAGGTCCCTCTGTCGAATCTAGAGTAGAACCCAGTGGCACCACTTCAGAAACCACCCCAGCTTTTTCTACTGTTGATGGTTTCGCCACTGAGGATGATCCTGTGTTTTCCAGTGGGCCTGCAGCATTTGATAATTCTTCTGAAGACTTGCTGGCAGGAACAGACAATTCTTCTTTAATTTCGCTCTCCCCTGGAGACGTCTTGGATTCCAATAATTCTGCGACAAGGTTATCTTTAACTATCCCTTCCTTCTGAAGTTTGGAAGGAGACAGCGACATGTCTTCTAATTTTTCTTTAGACAGCTCAGAATCAGTTGCTTCGGTAGCTGAGTCAGCAACTGCGACTTCCGATTCCCCCCTGGATGTTTCTGTATCTGGAGGTTTGGGAGCATCGTTTGCCATTCTTTCATGTGCGTCTGTCTTCTCTTCCGAAGTCTCGACTTTGATGTTCAAATTGGAAATGGTTTCTTCCTTTGCCACACTAGGCTTTGCTGGAGGATTGACAGCTGCCGTGTGCACCAGTCCTGATCCCTCTGAATTTTTTTTCCCGTCAGAGCTAAATGTATTTAAAAAAACAGAAGAAATCAAGCTATGTTGTGAATTCCAAAGTTATCAGTAACCTCTTGACGCCAACGGTCGGGATTTCCTGATGCATTAGTACTTAGCATTGGGAAATCTAACCTATCAGCGTTAAAATGGTTATATTGAGGCGAACTACTGATTTGTAACTTATGTTTTTGCTTAATCCACCTCAGCACTGAAGGCATTTCACAATTCACATTAATTTACTTGTAGAGTACGTCTCTGAAGGTACTATACGCTATTGGTATGCTTGATAACTTACCTTAGAGCTGACAAACCAAGCTTAAGTCTAGACTGGATACAAGGCAAATTGTGCAAATGCACATAGGATACAAGCCTCACGTGTGTGTTTGCATGTCTGTGTAAATATAAAAGTCTAAACCTAATCCTCAGCTCTTCGAGTGAGATGCTTGAAGGGGACACCCTCTATAGGTCCTAAACCTAATGAACTCTCCTAAGGAGTTAGGAGCTTAATTTTTACTCAGAAATTATTTAGGATGTAGTTTAGGGAGTGAAGAAACAAGAGCTCCTTCCACTGGCTACATTTAAGCTTACCGTCAGCTCCCAAGGAAATAAAGCCCAAGAGGACCATGTATAGGATAGTACTTGCCAGAGAAATTCTACTATAGGCACATAGATTATTTTTCTCTGAAAGTGTCCTGTATAGACATTCTCATAAGACTTCGAAGTTGGAGATACCTTAACCCTTTCTTAAGATTCAGGAGAAGTATGCATCTTCAGACACCATGTATCACTAGGTGAAAAGACACCAATACATCAATTTCAATGTCCTAATTAGGTAACAAAATGTACAAAAGAATAAAAGTCCAAAGGAGTAAAACAAATAACAAAATTATTAATCAGTGACTATGCACAACCGTGTGAAACTTACTGTTACCCGGAATGGTGGAAGGAATGGGTAAGAATGTGCACAATTGTATCAATCTTTGGGAAGAGGGAAAAAAGGAGTGCCACCATCTCACTAATGGTCCTTAGAACACCGTAACCTGGCATTCTGGTATGAAGAAAACCAGAAAAATCCGGAAGGAAGTGCACAGCTTGGGTGGCACTGCAGAGGTGGTACGGTATGGATGCGAGCTATATCAAAAATCAAGAAGTTAACTTTTATCGAAGAACTGGACCAAATATTTCAGCTAAGTCTAGCTGCACAATTCCAACTCTCTCAGCTGATCTGTTGCAGCCCCTAACAAAAAGAAGGGGGCAGATTAACAGCACATCCCCATGGAGAAAGGACAACCCTTTCCGAGCAGCACATCCAGTGTGCTTTGGCAAGGATGCTACGTGGAAATTGGGGTGTTTCCTCCCAGGTCTCACTCTGTCCACTTGAAGTAATCCAACGTCTCAGAATTAGACCACTTGGACATCACCTTGCTTGATTGGTAAAACAAAAAAATTTCTTCTCTCAAAAAACGTCTCGACATTTATTTTCAGTCATTCGGGAAAGTGTTTCAGTTAATACTGGATCAGACAAAGCATAAATCACTGCCTGCATCAAACGTATGAAGACACTGATCATCCACAACCATAGAGATACTTTGGTGTTAACACAAAATCAGGTAACAAAAATATCTCCATATTTCAGATCCACATTCCCTTTAGTTGGTTTTGCATAGCTCATAGAGCCTAGGTTTTGTAGAACAAATCTTAAATGAAATAGGCCTACCAAACAGAGTTGTGTGTGTGTGGAGATTTTGGTTGAAGAAAGTCTCGTCTCCCTTGCTAGGGCTATACCCAGCTTTTAACATCTTGAAGAGTAAATTTGTTGCTAGGCAATTGCCGGAAAGGAAATGCACCCGTTTTGGTCAAGAGCATTAAATATTGCAAGACCATACAATGCATCTTGCCTTCAATAGTTCATCTGGAGAATAGACAGGCGGACACTCCCCTGCTGATAAGTTAGTTGACCGAGCAGTCTCTGGATGCTTGCGGCTCCATGACTTTTCTGAGACTGAGAAAGTCTGAGAGGTGGCTGGTGGTGCATGGTCTTCAAAAAATAAGACACACTGGACTTTCAACACCACAAATGAAACGTGGTGCAAAAAAAGAAAAAGGGAAAAAAAAAAAAAGGCAGAAGCTATGCAGGGCTAATCACAAAAATGATAAAAAAAACTAAGTCCAGCTGTGCTTTTGGAAAGATAGTGGCATACAATTGTGCCAGGAAAAAATATGTCTACGGAAATATTTTAGCACGCAAAGGGCAAAGCCCACAGGTGTTCAATACTGCAGAGTCTTGTATCTGCAGTCTCTTGGCCTCCCTCAGGCTACTCATGGGTCAATGGAGAACAATTAAAGGGTCATGTAACACCCCCATTGAGGAGCAAGCGTAAGCCATGAGGAATTAGAAATAGCAAGGACACACTCATTCTTCACTTTAAATTCAGGTGTGTACAGAGAGTGAAAGCTGGTCTTCGATTCTTCAGAAATCATAACCTGCCAGGGGAAAGGCTATGCTTGCTGGGGTTAAAAAGCCACAACCTTGATCTTTAGAAAGAGCAAGGTTATCCAAACAAGCGGTTCCATCACCTCAACCAGAGGTTGAAGCAAGATGCGAACCGTACGCTTTTTCTTCACGTTGGACGCAATCAAGGGTTGAGAAACATTCCATGATTTCCTCAAAGATAATCTTGGCTATCGGTGGAAGTCAAGAATTGTGGTTCCTCTTCTTTCCATGGGCTCTCCGATCCCATTCCCCACCATGGGAACATGAGGAGCAGGGGAGAACACAACAACGTAAAATCGAAATCTTTCTAGGTTATAGGGCCTTAAGGAACTTCCTGCTGCTTACAGGTGAAAAGGGGAAATACGTATTGAACGTCTGAAAGCAAACACTTTAGTCTGTTGCTCTGTTCACCAGCCAGAATGTCTTTTTTTTGGGGGGGGGGGGGGGGATGGAGAAAGATGGGACCTTTGCATGGAAGTTATTGGCTTTTTAGCTCATTTACTGTACAGCTTTTGTCTAAAGCTCACCAGCCTGGAGCCAGTAAAATTACCTGTATTTGTGACTGAAGTCATAGATACGGTTCCATATGAACCCCACTTCCAGACTCAGAAGCAGCTTTAGTATGCATTTAGCTTTCACATCTCCTGAAACTATGTAATAAAACTCCAAAAGGTGTGAAGTACTCTGATTACCATTCATAAGAGTAGGAATGTGTAATGCACGTTTTGCATTCATAACTATGTATTTATAAGCTAAGCATGCTGATAATGACTGAACCAGAGCTTTGAAAATACATCTAATTTATATATAATTGGTTTGAAAATGCAACACCGTTACAGAGAGCCCACAATACTACTTTAACTTCAAAGCATAATTTTTAAACCATTGTTGAAGATAACTCCTGATTTGTTTTAAACAAAAGGAATCCATGGAGAGTAGGGAATGAGAATTAAGGATTTCATTTTATTAACAAAATTATTCTTCCCACCTCAACTTTATAAGGAAGTATCTTTGCAAGCTATTCCGATTTAGGAGATGAAACTTATTCCAAGACCAGCTGTTTCAATCCTTACGTGCTAAATCCTAAAGCTAAAGACTTATAAATTCATAATTGCATACACTACCATTTAGGCATGTAAACACATTTAACGTAAATTCTTCTTGAGGATTTCTAATCTATTTGCCCTTCCTAGAAACAGATCTCTTAACACTAGGATGACTAGTTCAGCGTTATCCAGTTTGGGGCCAGCTTTAAATAGTATGCTAATGTCATCTGTAAAACTGAGCCACAGAAGCAAATCCCTTCTTTCAGTATTTTAGGGAAAGAAATAGTTCAGTCTGGTGCTTTTACATTTGAAAGCATCAAATACAGAAAATCACCTACAGGTCAAGAACAGTAAAGCTACGCCAACATCATGTTATTCCATCGCAGTTTAAATGCCCTCTCTCTGTGCTAATTAAAGCCCCAGAATGTCAAAGACAATTCTTATAAACCCCATAGTAATGAAGAATGCACATGCAGTAGACAAGACAGAACAAAGGCAAAACAAAACAAAAGGTTACTAAGTCCTTCTGATTAACAGATCCCTTCAGTAACTAGGAGGCGGTGCTTTGCCACGCACGCACAGCTTCGTTTGGGACTTGGAAATTTGACATCCATCATGAACAGCTACTTTTTAAAACCATACACAAAAGGAATGAAGTCAGACATTGGTAAGTCATACCTTCCTTGACTTGGGTCTTGCTTTTTCACCTTTCTCACAAATGGAACCTGTAATATAGAATCACATTGTTTTGAATATTTAAACATTCACAAACAACATGTACTCGGTTAAAAAACGCAAGTCTAGCAACACTTGAAACGACCAAAATTACAAGGACTAGTCTTCAATACTTCTGAAATTCCTCATTTCAGAACACCTATCAAGTGGTATGGGGTGAAAGCAGGCAGCCCAGAATTTCAAGGAAAGGGTTTTATAACTGGGCATTTCCTAAAACCTGAGAGGTTCCAGAATGCTTATGGCAAGTTACCCTCTGATCTTGACGGCCGTCTACTCAATGACCTTTTGGTTTTGTGGCATAGTCTGCTGACCGAGGCCATCAACGAGACGGCTCCTAGACGTCCGCTCCCTTGGCATGGGCACCACAGGCCGCCATGGTTTGTGGAGGGCCTGTGGAAGCTGAAGCAGGAAGGGTGACGGTTGGAGCGATGGTCTCGTGCTGAAGCCAATCGATTGCAGCATAGAGTCAGTTTACGGGCCTAGGCCATGGCTGTCAGGGCAGCGAAGAAGGAGTTCTTTGCTACCCTGATAGTGTCTGCAAAGTCTTGTCCAGAGAGCTTTTCCAGGTGGTGAGGGGGTTGGTCAGTCCGGCCTCCCTCCGCCTGGAACTGGAGTCTTCCGGTGCCCGCTGTGACATGTTCAATCAATCAATCCATTTTTATTGACTAGGCGCAGACAACGGCCATTGCCCATAATAAAAGAAATAAAATGAACAAACAATAAAATTTCATCGCACACACAAATATAAAAAATATAAATACAGCCGTCACAAAGAATATTCAAAAATCAATACTCCTGAAAATCAAAATTCCATTATGGGAGCCTATAAAAACTACCTGCTCCCAGCCATACTCCTGGGATTTTACAATATATAATGAACAACACACTTTAACCAACATAAAACTAATAGTTTTTAACAAAACAAATAGAGCACAGGTGTTAAATCCAAGACTTACTAAAATTATATTTCTGACAAAAGTGACCATAACCAGTAAAGTTATAAATATAACTAGAATTAATACTTCAATAGCTATATAGACAAGGTATAGACTTCTAGCATATCTAATTAACACAGGGACCACCCCTTCTGATCAAACTAAAACCCTCGCCCAGTCCTACCCTAAATCTAATCCCTGAAATTTCACCAATTTCTTCCTAATTATCAATGCATATATTAGACAAGACGACACTGCTGCTGCAAGCTCAGGGGAAGAATCATCCCAAAAAATCGGAGTCAATTCCGAGGTGTAACTACCCGGAAGTTTTGCTAAAAAAAGATCCAAATACTACCTCCTCAGCTTCTCCTACACTGGACAATGGAAAAGAATATGCTAAGTAGATTCTAGCTCTAGTGCATCAAAAGGGCACAGGCGTCATGCAAAGGGAATCTGTCACAAGTGGCCTTCCGTCACCACAGAAGATAGCGCATTGACTCTGGCACAGAAGTGTAAGTATCGGCCACGTGGGGAAGTTAGTCACCCAAAATAATTTGCCATTTCCCCCCTCTGGGGTGCCCGGCACTCATATCCCTCAAGAGCCGCAGACTCAGCAACCAAACTCGGATCCCTTTGCCTGTCAAAATCCTCCAGTCTCCCAGCAATTTCAGATATAGCCATTTGAAAGCTGTTAAGCCTAATATGTGCCACAGAGAACCCAATCCGTTTTAATTTAACAAGAAGAGATTTACTCCATTCACTCAAAAAGGGATCGTCATGGAGAAGTCTCAGTAAGCCGCCAGGGTTGGGGAAAACAATCTTTAGCCATAATTGAAAGATGGATTGCCATACCTCGCACTCCAGACTTAACTGGCCTAACTCCAATCTAGCAACTACTGCAGATATACAACAGGGAGCATTTATTAATGCATGCAAAACATTTCTTTGTAACATGTTCAATTTTTTTTGACAAAAGGCATAGCCCAGACTGCAGNATAATTGCATACACTACCATTTAGGCATGTAAACACATTTAACGTAAATTCTTCTTGAGGATTTCTAATCTATTTGCCCTTCCTAGAAACAGATCTCTTAACACTAGGATGACTAGTTCAGCGTTATCCAGTTTGGGGCCAGCTTTAAATAGTATGCTAATGTCATCTGTAAAACTGAGCCACAGAAGTAAATCCCTTCTTTCAGTATTTTAGGGAAAGAAATAGTTCAGTCTAGTGCTTTTACATTTGAAAGCATCAAATACAGAAAATCACCTACAGGTCAAGAACAGTAAAGCTACGCCAACATCATGTTATTCCATCGCAGTTTAAATGCCCTCTCTCTGTGCTAATTAAAGCCCCAGAATGTCAAAGACAATTCTTATAAACCCCATAGTAATGAAGAATGCACATGCAGTAGACAAGACAGAACAAAGGCAAAACAAAACAAAAGGTTACTAAGTCCTTCTGATTAACAGATCCCTTCAGTAACTAGGAGGCGGTGCTTTGCCACGCACGCACAGCTTCGTTTGGGACTTGGAAATTTGACATCCATCATGAACAGCTACTTTTTAAAACCATACACAAAAGGAATGAAGTCAGACATTGGTAAGTCATACCTTCCTTGACTTGGGTCTTGCTTTTTCACCTTTCTCACAAATGGAACCTGTAATATAGAATCACATTGTTTTGAATATTTAAACATTCACAAACAACATGTACTCGGTTAAAAAACGCAAGTCTAGCAACACTTGAAACGACCAAAATTACAAGGACTAGTCTTCAATACTTCTGAAATTCCTCATTTCAGAACACCTATCAGGTGGTATGGGGTGAAAGCAGGCAGCCCAGAATTTCAAGGAAAGGGTTTTATAACTGGGCATTTCCTAAAACCTGAGAGGTTCCAGAATGCTTATGGCAAGTTACCCTCTGATCTTGACGGCCGTCTACTCAATGACCTTGTGGTTTTGTGGCATAGTCTGCTGACCGAGGCCATCAACGAGATGGCTCCTAGACGTCCGCTCCCTTGGCATGGGCACCACAGGCCGCCATGGTTTGTGGAGGGCCTGTGGAAGCTGAAGCAGGAAGGGTGACGGTTGGAGCGATGGTCTCGTGCTGAAGCCAATCGATTGCAGCATAGAGTCAGTTTACGGGCCTAGGCCATGGCTGTCAGGGCAGCGAAGAAGGAGTTCTTTGCTACCCTGATAGTGTCTGCAAAGTCTTGTCCAGAGAGCTTTTCCAGGTGGTGAGGGGGTTGGTCAGTCCGGCCTCCCTCCGCCTGGAACTGGAGTCTTCCGGTGCCCGCTGTGACATGTTCAATCAATCAATCCATTTTTATTGACTAGGCGCAGACAACGGCCATTGCCCATAATAAAAGAAATAAAATGAACAAACAATAAAATTTCATCGCACACACAAATATAAAAAATATAAATACAGCCGTCACAAAGAATATTCAAAAACCAATACTCCTGAAAATCAAAATTCCATTATGGGAGCCTATAAAAACTACCTGCTCCCAGCCATACTCCTCGGATTTTACAATATATAATGAACAACACACTTTAACCAACATAAAACTAATAGTTTTTAACAAAACAAATAGAGCACAGGTGTTAAATCCAAGACTTACTAAAATTATATTTCTGACAAAAGTGACCATAACCAGTAAAATTATAAATATAACTAGAATTAATACTTCAATAGCTATATAGACAAGGTATAGACTTCTAGCATATCTAATTAACACAGGGACCACCCCTTCTGATCAAACTAAAACCCTCGCCCAGTCCTACCCTAAATCTAATCCCTGAAAATTCACCAATTTCTTCCTAATTATCAATGCATATATTAGAAAAGACGACACTGCTGCTGCAAGCTCAGGGGAAGAATCATCCCAAAAAATCGGAGTCAATTCCGAGGTGTAACTACCCGGAAGTTTTGCTAAAAAAAGATCCAAATACTACCTCCTCAGCTTCTCCTACACTGGACAATGGAAAAGAATATGCTAAGTAGATTCTAGCTCTAGTGCATCAAAAGGGCACAGGCGTCATGCAAAGGGAATCTGTCTCAAGTGGCCTTCCGTCACCACAGAAGGTAGCGCATTGACTCTGGCACAGAAGTGTAAGTATCGGCCACGTGGGGAAGTTAGTCACCCAAAATAATTTGCCATTTCCCCCCTCTGGGGTGCCCGGCACTCATATCCCTCAAGCGCCGCAGACTCAGCAACCAAACTCGGATCCCTTTGCCTGTCAAAATCCTCCAGTCTCCCAGCAATTTCAGATATAGCCATTTGAAAGCTGTTAAGCCTAATATGTGCCACAGAGAACCCAATCCGTTTTAATTTAACAAGAAGAGATTTACTCCATTCACTCAAAAAGGGATCGTCATGGAGAAGTCTCAGTAAGCCGCCAGGGTTGGGGAAAACAATCTTTAGCCATAATTGAAAGATGGATTGCCATACCTCGCACTCCAGACTTAACTGGCCTAACTCCAATCTAGCAACTACTGCAGATATACAACAGGGAGCATTTATTAATGCATGCAAAATATTTCTTTGTAACATGTTCAATTTTTTTTGACAAAGGGCATAGCCCAGACTGCAGCTCCATAAAGCAGCTGAGCCCTAACCTTTGTGTTAAAAATTCTAATTGCAGCACAAAAGGCCCCTGTTGCAGTGTGTTTAAAAAACTGGCGACCAGCTAATGACGAGCCCTTGGCCCTTACAAGAGCTGAATCGAAGTGAAAGTTCCACGTTCCCTTAGCATGAAAATTAATGCCAAGATGTTCATAAATCTGAACTTGCGTTAAATTATGCTCCTTTATTGTCCATCTGTATTTTTTTTCATGTTCTTGGGAAAAAACAACCACTTTTGTTTTCGCATAGTTGATTTGTAAGTTATTTAATTTACAATATTCAAATAATGCATTTAATTGTCTTCTCAAAGCCTATACTAGCTTGTGACATGAGAACGGATCCGCATATAACAGACACCCTAAATAACAGGAAGCCAATTTAGGGGGTGGGAAATTTAATTCAGCTCTCATAGGAATAAAATCGTTCAGGAACAGATTAAACAACGTAGGGGCTAATACACAGCCTTGCCCCGAACTCCTGATGCTATAGGAATTCCATCTGTCAGGTCATCCTCATTGTTAACCCTAACAACCAGGGATGACTTAGCATATAACTTCTTAATTAAAAAAAGTAGCCGGGGGCCCATGGAGGAGTTTCTTAGTGTTTCCCGTAGCAAAGTTCTATCCACCAGATTGAAAGCTGATTTTAAATCGACAAATGCCATAAACAGTCTCTGGTCGGATAGCCTATATTTCTGCGTTGTGTGTGCAAAAATCAAGGCATGCTCCACCGTCGACCGCCCCGCTTGAAACCCAGCCTGTTCAGGATGAATTATTTGCTGGTCCATAATCCATTTAAGCAGTTGTTGAGAAAGAAATTTAGCATAAATTTTACTTACTACGCTTAATAGGCTAATAGGTCTATAATTACTAGGATCCAATAAGTCACCCTTCTTATATACAGGGACAACGATGGGCTGTCCCCCCTTTACTGGCATCAACCCTCTTCTATTTATATACGAAAACAATGCTGTTAAAACCGGACTCCACCAGTCTCTATCCCTTTTAATAAAGTCAATTTGGATATAATCAGGCCCCGGTGCCTTGTTGTTTTTAAAAAAGTCTATTATCAAAGCTGTTTCACCATTTGAAAGATCCGGCCACTCTACCAACCCTGGAGGTAAAAAGAGTCCACTACAAACTATTCTGGTTTGAAGGGAAATAATTTAGAAAAATATCCTTCCCAAGCCTTTTTGGGCATAGGAAATACTGGTGATCTTCTTTCCTCTCTCAAAGAGCCATTTACAGTCCTCCAGAAAGTCATTAGATGTTGACGCTGAAATCAACAACTGCCATTTCCTATCAATAAAAGACATTTTTTTCAAGCGAATAAGAGACTTATATTGTTTCTTTAAATGGAAAAAATCAGGGACAGATGACTCTCATTCCCATTTCTATATAGGGTAAATAATCTATGTATTTTATTCTTCAACCTCCTACAGGCCTTATCAAACCACAGACATCCTTTTATCCTAGTCTCCTGTGCTTGATTGGCAGTTTGTTTTTTAATTAAATAGGATAGATATATACATAATGGATCAAAAGCTTCGGTTGCAGGCTCAGGGCCAATTAATTCAGAAACTTGATGTTTTAATTGCGTTCACTTTGGAGATTTTAAAACTAAGCCCAGGGTTGAAGCCAAAGGATCCTCTGATCTTGTCTTAATATATTTACAGCCAGAATCATTCGGAAGATCCCCGACCATAAACTTAGTATGACAATTATCCAAACTAAGTGATGCTACTAAAGGCAAATGGTCACTAAACAAAAAGGAGCCCACAGAAAAATTCCTAAGGTAAGGGATCACTTGTGTTGACACAATCATGTAATCGACAATACTAACCCCCTGATGACTGATAAAGGTAAAGTCATCACTAGTTTCGCTAGGGAAGGCCCAGTTAAGAACCTGGACTCTACAGCATGATAATGATTTTGCTAATTGTATCCCACTATTATTAATTTGTTGATCTTTAGACTTCCTAACAAAGGAATGGGCAAGGTTGATCCCATTAGGCAAATCACAGTAAGGGCGTAAAGCCTCATCATCAGCACCAATTCTGGCATTGAAATCACCTGCTGTAATCAATAAGGCAGATGGGTATCTAACTACCAATCCTGCCACAAAATTTTCTAGTTTGGCCCAAACCGAGGTGTCAAACGATCTTGCATTTAGTGGGGGAACATAAACTGAGACAACAACAAAAAAA
>QEPC01010479.1:646406-657937 GCA_003113815.1 Sphenodon punctatus
TTTTCTTATTGTTTGTTGGGCCCAGATGTCCGAAATGGTCTGGCTCCACTGCCGAGTGAAGAGCAAGAGCCTTCCTCTGAGCCGGTCAGAGCCAGGGAAGGAAGAGACCAAGGAGTCAGGACTCCTGCTTGCAAGGAGGAGACACGGGGTGTCTGGAAAAAGAGGGGTGAGCGGCTGACCTGTTCGGTTTTATTCCGCGTCCCCTATGACCTCTGTTGGGAACTCCAGACATTATACGAGGAGAAGGCCCGTTTGTGTCCCTGGCTGAATCTCTGAAAAGGACGAAAGAAACTCTTGAACGCTTGCTCCTGGTTAAGGGAGTGCTTCTTTTCTTTGTTAGAGACATCGGAGAGAGCCTTGTCCAGTGCCGGGCCAAATAAGAAAACTGGGACACTTACCAGTGAATTTTCTTTCTACGAAGCTCCCTGCTTGGCACTCCTTAGCTTCGGCGAGATGAGCTCCCCCGGAGCGGCGAAAAGGGGGGGTAACCGGCACTTCCCAGCCCCATCCTCTCCGCCTCCTCATGAGGCCGCATGGCCCATGGGCGCTGCCATCTTGGCCACGTGTTTTCCCATGGGCGCTGCCATCTTGGCCATGTGTTTTCCCATGGGCGCCGCCATCTTGTTTTGCCCATGGGGGCTGCCATTTTGAAAGAAAAAAACCAAAACAAATTAAGCCTAAGCTGTCCCTTATCCAATAGCCACTCTAGGTCCAACATGACGACCACAAGGGCGCAGAGAGCGAGGGAGCTGGACCGCTCGCAGGACTCCGCGGCGCAGGAGGAGCGCAGCATCCAAGAACAGGGCCCCCCGCGCCTGTCACCACAGCGCCCGACCTCACGACCGCAACACAGAGCCACGCAGATCCGGGGGACCTTTTCAGCTCGCTTGCTGTGGCGATCAACATGCTGAGTGTCCAGGTAACTAACATCGTGCAAGCCATACCACCTGGAGGATTCAAGAGAAGCTCCAGGAGCGCGAACAAGGGCAAGCACCCGGCGAGCAGGGGAAATCCTCCCCAGGAGGACCAGTTGTTTTCGTCGCCAGGGAGTTTGGAATCAGACTCGGGAGAAGCCTCAAATATGGAGCTGGTCAAGCTACTCGAGCACAAGGGATTCAAGGTCAAACGGCCGGGAACAGCCACTACCAGGCCCAAGAAATCCAAACATCGTTCGAGCTGGCACCCTTCGCCCGACATCTCCATATCCTCCGCAGAGGGTGAATGGTCTGAGGACGAAGAGTCCTCGGAGGAGGAAGAGAGGCTGTTCAACAAAACCATAGCCAGAGTCGCAGAGGTCCTAGGCCTGTCTCCAACGGCGGAGACCCCTGCGGCAGAGGATCGGACCCCGGGAGGGGACCTACGCCTCAAACCTAAAAAGCCACCCATCTGCCTGCCGATACCCCCCACATTCGAGGCCGTCATCAAGTCGGCCTGGGAACAGCCACTAAGAAGAGGGGGCTCCCGAAAGTGGCCGATCAACCTTTACCCATTCCAGGAGGAGAAGGTCCCCCTGTTCACCCTACCCCGGATCGACCCGGCAGTCGCAGCCCTTGCTCGTGATTCAGCAGCTCCCCCAAGGGGGGATCCCCTGCCTAAGGACCAGACAGTTAAAGCGATAGAAGCCTCCCTGAGGAAACTATTCGAGTCCACGTCTAAAATAGTTTGCCCCCCCTGAATCTGCTGTTTACCAGCAGGTTTTTGGTGTGTGTATCCGCCCGCCATGAACGAAGCCATAGTCGGCGGCGCACTGCTACTTTTGCCACCATCCCTCTGGCTGCCCAGGTTACAATGTCCATGGAGGCATCCATGAGGAAAGCGTGGGCAAGTGTGACATTAGCGGCTAGCTTGCGTGAGAGTGCCGGCGAAATGCTTGCGTCTTTTGCTAGCTTGAACCATTTCGAGTGATTCTGAGCAACCGCTCCACCCTCCTGAGGAGTTTGGGGCCCTGACCAGAAGTGAGCTTCCTGCCCACATCCTTGGGGCCCTTTGCCAAGATGTCCTCCCATTCGGGGGTGTCCTGGTCCCCTGCCCCCGAGGAATAGTCATCATTACCTGAGTCCTCTGAGGGGGAGGAAGCCACGGGCAGGGGGGTTCTAACTCGAGTCTGGCCCTTGCGCTTTTGCGCAGGACGGGTTCTGACTCTGAACAGGATACCAAAAACTTGTCTTCCTCTAAGGGGGACTCGCCCTGCTCGTTCTCCGAGGAAGACCCGAGGAGGTCCTTGAGGGAGTGCTTGTGGACTTGCTTGCAGGGTGCTCTGTGTTTGCCTTTGCCGGCTCTCCTAGAGTCCCCTTTAAAGGAGGATGTGGGGGGTTGCGTTTTTGTGCCTTCCTTTGGTTGCCCTCGCGCTAGGACCCCCATCTTGGACCTGAGCGCGTCCATCTGGAGCCTTTGAAAGGACTCCGTAGTATGCTCCCCTCTTACTTGTGAGGAGGCAGAAGTGTCTGCCTTCTCTTCCTCCATCTCCAAAGCGTCACGTCCGTCCTCCATATTGCCACGCAGCTCCTCCATCTGCAGAGCGCGGGCTGCGGCCTGGGTGGGAATCTCCAGTGCGGTTTCGCTTTTGCGCCGGGGCGAAGCGGCGCCTTCTTGGCGTGCTGTGACTTGGCGGGCGGCCACCCTGCGAGTTTTGGCGGTCTCCGCCATCCTAGGCGTGCAACCTGGAAGGTTGTACCCAGAGGCCGAACCCTCAACGCCTGGACACCTGGGCCATACCCAGGGGCCGGCACCGGGAGATTAATAGAGAGGGCTCGCTCTTCGAGTCCCCTCTCCACGTTGTGGAGGCTGAAGCCTATTGAAAACTGACCCCCTCCCTTGTAAGGAGAAAGGAGGCTAGAAAGTCTATAGGGGGTGCGGAGCATCCCTGCTGCACGTCCTATTGGGTCAGAGGCAGACTTTCGACTGGGGAAGCGAGGGCGCGCTCTCCCTACGCATGCCCAGTGGAAAGTCTATGCTACCTCCTAGTGGACACGAGGGAGATTGCTCCCTGAGTCCGAATAAATGGACTGAAGGCTATAGAATGCAGCGGCCTGCCTCCTGATGGGGACGGCCCCCAAGTGTTGCACTGTCTTCAGAAAGAGGGAAGGTTTGGGGCCAAGCAGACCTCCGTCAGGAGGGAGGTTCCACAGCCTAGGTGTGACCACCGAGAACGTCCTCCCTATAGTTGCCATCCAAGAAACTCGGGGGATCTAGAGAAGGGCGCCCCAGCCGACTGCACAGGCCGATTCACGGCCCAGGGAGTGAGGTGGTCCTAAAGGCAGGCAGGACCCAGGCTGTGTAGGGCTTTATAGGTCAAAACCAACACCTTGAATCGGGCCTGGAAGACTATAGGCAGCCAGTGCAAAGAAGGGAGCACTGGTGTAACGTGCTCACGACGACACGTCTCCGTAAAGAGATGGGCCGCCGCATTCTGCACCAGCTGCAGTCTCTGGACCGTCACCAAGGGTAACCCCACATAAGAGCACGTTGCAATAGTCCAGTCTTGAGGTGATAAAAGCATGGATGCTGGTGGTCAGGTCACAACAGATGCAGTTGGTGGAATGCACTCCTTGCCACAGCCACCACCTGGACATCCAGGCAGAGCTGCAAATCGAGGAGCACCCCCAGACTGCGGGCCTGAGGGACCAATGGAGGGCAAACCCTGTCAATGACAGGGGCCACCACTCCCTCAGCCCCTCCGACCAGCATCTCCTCCATCTTGTCAGGATTCAGCATCAGATGGCTTGCCACCACAGCTGCCAAACAATGGGTAAGCACCAAGACTGTCAGGCCTGGGTCAACTGAAAATGAGAGGTAGAGTTGCATGTCATCAACGTAGTGATGACACCGTACACCAAACCCTCCCATGACCTCGCCTAACGGCTGCATGTAAACATCGAACAGGAGAGGGGATAGACTAGAACCACGCGAAGCTCTGCACATGAGGTCCCGGGGAGATTAGCAATCCCTCAGCACCATCCACTGAGTTCTCACAGCCAGGAAGGAGCAGAACCATTCAAAAACAATTCCACTCACCCCGGCTTGGTCCCGCAAGCAAGTCACCAACATCTCATGGTCAACGGTATCAAATGCAGCCGAGAGATTTAACAGGATTAAAAGGGTCGACTGATCCTGATCCAGCTCACAAAGAAGGTTGTCGACCAAAGCCACAAGTGCAGTCTCAGTACCAAAACCCAGACAGACTGCGAGGGATCCAGAAAACCAACACAGTCCAAATGCCCCAGAAGCTGCTGAGCCACCATCCGTTAAATAACCTTCCCTAAAAATCAGTTTCAGTGGGAATGTTCTTAGGGCTATCAGGACCACATCTTGTGAACTGGACCCGTGTCCGTCCTGGCTGGTTAAGGCCAGTCAGAAGATGCTGGAGCCGTTGCTAGCGGGGTGGTCAACACCTCCCTCCAGGAGGGCAGAGTGCCAAGATGCCTCAAAGAGGCAGTAGTGCGGCCTCTGCTCAAAAAAACACCACCTGATGTTGACTTCCTTGCCGGTTATTGGCCAATCTCTAACCTTCCCTTTTTAGGGAAGCTGTTAAGGTAGTTATAACAGTCCCAAGGACATCCCCTGTATTAGCGGGCAACACAAACTGATCCCATAAAACAGGACACGGCAGAGCTTCCATTACCTCTGGTTCTCCTATTGCATCAAGTGCGGCGGCGAAGTCATGATGGATACAAGCAGTTTTATCCATGGAGAAGTCGACAAACACGTCACAGCAAGCACTGGAAGATTCCAGTTCCAGGTGGAGGGAGGCCAGACTGACCAGCCCCCAGTTACCTCAGAAAAGCTCAGGCGGGCATGACTTCGTGGACGCTATGAGAGCAGCAAAGAACCCTTTCTTTGCTGCCCACACAGCCATAGCATACATTTTAAAACTCTATACTGCAATCGGTCAGCTTCAACATGAATACGGTGTCACCGCCTCAGTTAACCGAGTATTCCAAAAAGCCACAAGGTCATCGAACGGATGGTCGTTGAGATCAGAGGGTAACTCCCCAAGAGCATTCTTCTCTGGTGCCATGAGTCTCCGGGGGCAAACCAACCAAACCAGGTCTGCACCTTTGCGGGGGTGGAAATTAGGGACTGGAAGGTCCCCCAGGGATGAAATACATAAACAAGCAAAAGGCAAGAAGGGGACTGTTATTATAAATCAGTAACAAGCAGCATTTAAAACCCTTGTCCGTTGCATGGTACCCTGGAAGTTATAAAAAAAAATCATAACACTTTTTTTAGCAAATCTGTACCACTTCACATTCCATGTATTACTCAAGGATAATGGGATCAGTTATGCCCCCTCGTATTTTTTTTTATTTTTTTTAAACTGAAGATAAATACTAGAACACTAATGGGGTATGACTGAGCCATACTGGAATGGATGGAAAATTAAAGAAACGGAGGTTACTTACCAGTAACTCTGTTCTGAGAGAGAGCTCCGCGTATTCTCTCTATTCTCTGTCTCTTATACACATCTAGATGTGTATAAGAGACAGATTCTAAAGGCATAAATAAGAAATCCAGTACTTTTCTAGGAAATATTCCTCCTGCCCATGCTCGAGCTAGAGTTCCATTGTATATGGAGCATCTGATATTTTTCAGCTACATTATTATTTTAGGGGGATTTTTAACTGGTTATGAAAAGATTTTTTGGCATAGCTTCTATGACATGAAGTTTAAATAGGAACATTTTTGTGTGTGTGTTTTCTAGAAAGGTTTTGGGGGTCTTTTTGCTCCCATGATGATGCTTGGAAGAGAGACAGGAGAAGAGGCAGACTAACACAGCTGGGCTCATTTCCCTTCCCTCAGGAAGATTTCCAAATTGTAGCACTGAAGTTCCAGCTTTGTTTCCATATGTGGTTCAGAGAAAGGATGTGCACGTCTGCATGGTCATCGCACAATAGCTACAACAGGAAATCTGAAGACCATCATAAACTCAATGAAATGACTGAACAGAGAACAAAATATTCACAAAAGCATATGCACTTAGGAACCTAAACCTCCAGTTGTACAACCATAAGGTTTAGGCTCTTAAGTGCCTAAACCCCTTTTGAAAGCACTCTCGGAAATTTCATTCCAACATATTCCAAGTAATATCAAATGCGTTATTAAAATTAATCTTTGTGCTCTTTTAGATCTAGTTCATGAGGAATTGGCCTATAACAGGAAGTAGCAGATGTTCAAACTGAGGCAGGATATTAACCTCCCTGTATTGTTCCCATAAATACTGTTGCAGACAAGAATGCAAGTCTTAGCTGGAACACAGCTGATGACACTACTCCTTCCCCCCAGGCTCTGACCACTATTTTTGTTTCTATTGTTCCATATTTAAGAGCTTGGCAATGGTGACTATCCTCCCCAAGAACTTGACCAAATTCTCTTCAGTGTATAACAATTCCTGAATTGCCAAAAGCAGACAGAAAATGGTCGTGCTTCTCTCCTCAAAGTTCAGCACACAGGCCTCACATTAAGAAAGGACTGAAGCAAGTCTGAACCCTGGAATTGCAGCACAAGCAGCTACAGACACACTTATGGCGACAAAGAGGGTCAGGGGTCTGGAAACCAAGGCCTATGAGGAAAGGCTGAAGGAGCTGGGTATGTTTAGCCTAGAGAAGACTAAGGGGAGACATGATAGTGGTCTTCCACTGTCTGAAGGGCTGTCACAGAAGATGGCAAAGCCTTGTTCTCTCGCCCCTGAAGGCAAGTCTAGAAATTCAATTCAATTTAATTGCAAAACCGATGGCTGTCACAATATAGTACAATACAATACAAATAAAACACTATTACAAAAGAATACTGTTATAAAATATACTCAGCAGGACCCCAGAGCAGAACATACAGTTTAGGGGTAACAGCTATTCACAGCAGCAAATCTGACCTCAATTGCAGCTGCCAAAAACTTTGCCATGCGTATAGTAATATCCCAATTTTGGCCAGAAAGCAAATGAGACAGAAGTTCCATCTGATTGGACACATCAGTATTTAACGTATCAGGGGTTAGATACAAAACACGATGGCCCACATACAAATGACAACTAAATATTATATGAGAAAGATTCAATCTCAACTGCAGATCTTGCAGATCCTTAAATTGTAAGATATCCCTTTAAGCCTGCCTTCAGAGACCTCAGAGGGGAGAAGGTTGAACCAAGCTACAGTAAAATCCCTCCTCTGGGTCCAAAATAAAGAGGAACCTAGATATTCTGCCCCCTGGGGTGCCACCTGAAATAGTTTGTAAAGCAAAGAGATTTTCTAAGAACTGACTGCTGCAGACAAATGCTGTCCCTCCTGGGCCTTTACACGCCATCATAGCACCTGCCATCGGAAGAGACAGCAAAGTTCCCTTGGCAAAACCCAAGCGGGAGAGAAGGTCTGATGCTCCAATGTGCCAAGGATCCTTGCACTTAAGATCAAAGGCTACAGAAATCAAAGAGTCCAGGGTTGATAAGTGGACCTGGAGCCAGAACTTGATTACTGCCACCTAAATCAGGGAAGATACTGAAACAAGCCCTGATTCAGCCCTTAAAAGACCAATCGGTGTATTATTGGGAGCAAATAAAATATAGCAGATAAATCTATTTTGAACCTTTTCCAAAATTTTTTAGTAAAGAGGGACCCCAAATTGGAGACCCATAAAGTATTTGGGGGAGCACCTTGCCACAAAATAATCTTAAGGCCAGGGTGAACAGTCGGACATCCTTGCTGGCGTAAAAGCTTAAAATCCCGTTGACAGTAGAATTTGCTGATTTAATAGCTGCCTTGCAGTGAGCAGATCGAGAGGCAGATTGGGTAAACAGAAATAATGGGCTCAAATTACAAGAAAGCAGATTTCAATTAAACATTAGGAAGGACTTCCTAATGGTAAGAGCTGTTCAACAGTGGAACAAATTACCTAGGGAGCTGGAGGGCTCTCCTGTGCTGGAGGTTTTCATACAAAGGCCAGACAGCCGTCTGTTGGGGATAATGTAGCTGTGGATTTCCTGCACTGACCGGGGGTTGGACTGGATGGCCTCTGAGGTCCCTTCCACCTCTACGATTCTATGACATTACTCCCTTGATAGCACGGAAACCTCAAGCCAGGTGTTTACCTTGTTTTTATTCTTCAACACCACGTAGTGATCCACTTGGCCAAATCGGAGTCCCACACAAACGATTTCAAGCTCTGAGTAGCCACCATCTGGCAAGTTGCCGAGATGGACGAAATGGGTGCGAATAGTTTCTGGATGTACCTAGATGGGGGTGGGGAGGAGACATAGGAAAACTCTAATCACTGGTTGCCGGCCAGTGCAAAGTTACACTCTTTAATGGTCACTAGGGGGCCCTCTTAAGACTCCGACTAGATTTTTAATCACCCACTGCTCTCTATCAAAACTAAGGGTCTTCTTCCTAGTCTATGCACTGTTCAGTCAATCACAGCTTATGAAGAGTCTAATGAAACAAAAGTGACTGCTCTGCTTCTTCTAGCAAGAGAAGCTACTCATAGCCAGGGAATTGTACCCACTGCAGTCTTAGTCGTCACCAACTACACACCTGAACAGCAAACACTGAAATAATCAATTGAATTGGTGACTGGTTTTTTTTTACTACTTACTTTTGGGTTGGCCTCTTTAATCATGGAAATCAATATTGCTTCCTAAAAAAGGACAAAAAGGATTAGCGGTACTGAACTTGTGTAGCTGGTCAGTGAGGATCCATTCATCAGAGCTCACAGTACACACTAAATACAGCAATTCCCAACTAGTGCCCTCCACTCAACGAGGATTCTCCAAAAAATAACTACTTGTGAAAGTCCATCAGTTATTCAGTAACATTAAAAAGGAACTTTGGCAATGGACAGTGCTATTTTTAAAAATCAGAATGCTGAACACCCAGACTACAGAAAATTTTAGGACTGTTTCTTTTCTTAAAAACACAACCCCCCCACCCTGCCACCGATGGAGTTACAGAACTAAGGTAATGTACCCTGACATTCAGAAGGAACACAGGGTGAGTACAGCCAATGCGGTGCAGCTGGCAACCAGCAGACACAGAGAAGAGGGGGCAAGTCAGATTGGGGAGCCAGGAAAAGGAACTAGAAAACAGATGCTACTTCAATAAAATCACTTCACATTTCCTTAACCTACCTCATCTTTGACATCCTTGTACTCAGGTGCCATACTGACACACAGCTGATTCCCCTCCACTGATATCGGGAAGCAGGTATAAAATTTCACCATGGAGTCTGCGGATTTGCGATTTATTTCTATATAAGCCTTACAAAGAGAGAATTAAGTACAATTATAAAGTACAGTATGAAGGAAAAACTGGGTCCTGCTCCGCGCATTACAGAAACTTCTGAACTCCTATTACTTGGGGGAGAGCTTCTTCACCTTGTTAATTTACTGGGAAGCATTTTTTCTGACACCCCACCCCATCAAAATACTCAACAGAAAGTACCTTTTTATGAGAAGAGACGATTAAAGCATCTTTCAGTCCTCCAAATGGTTTTGCTAAGCTGGAAACTTCCTCTATGGAATAACCTTCCTCTGGCAAGTTTGAAACCAGGACTACACAGGTATCTTCAATTTCCTGCAGGAAACCCAAGGCAATTCAGAATTCATACTTAAAACAACATAATAAATGCCCTGTTGGGTCAGACTTCAGGTTCCATCAAGCCCAGCATCCTGTCTCCCAACAGTGGCCAGCTACAGTAGTTTGGGAGAACTCAAGTACAGGTCACGGAGGCGTGACCCATGACGTGCTTTTGCACTGTCCCACTTCATTAGTTAAGCTCTGGCAGCGTTGCTTGGTGCTGTACCAGACACACTGAGCGCTTCCACAGGTTATCCGCGGCGGGGGGAACGACTTCTGTGAGGGCAATCACGGCTCAATTCTCACGGGAATTAGCACACATAGGAATGCTCTAGGAGAACATTTGCACATGATCGGTCCCCAGATGTAGCTCGTACACTCATGGGTGTTTTCACTTGTTCTCACAAGCAAAAGGCAGAAAAGTACATTCCTACATACACTAATTCCCATGAGACTAGAGCTGCAATTTCCCTCACAGAAGTTCCCTCCTCCAGGTAACGCGTGCAAGTGCCCACTGTCTTGCCACAAGCAGCTTACCGTCAGGGCCCCAATTTAAATGCAGGACCGCAATTCTCCTTTTTCCCGTAGAATCTCCTTCACACACAAAATGTCCAGCCTCCGCAGAGGAGGAGCAGGGCAAGGGAGGACAGCTAGGCTCCTACCCGTGGGCCGGGCTGTGTTGGGCATCCTTCCCCAGTCCGGCAAATCAACTCACCAATGGCGGCGGTAACCGCTTCTCCCAGCCGCTCTCCGGCCAGCTCCTTCCGGCTGCTTTCTGTGGGGCCGGACTGGCTCCTTCTGATGGATTTACAGCTGCCTGTCCTGTGCCACAGGGCCCCTCTGGGCAATGCAGCGAGGGGACATCTGGCTGCACCACTCTGGGAGGCCCCGTCAGGAGGGGCCAGGAACTGGGCAGAAGTAACTGGCTAGAGAGCCGTGGGGGAAGAAGCTGCTGATGCTGCCACCAGTGAGTTGATTTACCGGATTTGCCGGGGGTGGGGGTGGCAAGCCCCAGCAGCCCTCCCACCCAATGCAGCCCAGACCACGGGTTTCCCGAGGGCCGACCCAACTCACCTGCCAGTACTGCCAAGTGAGTTGATCTGCCGGACTGGGAAGGGGGAAGACAAGCCCCAAAAGTCCCCACTCAACACGGCCCAGCCCACGGGCGTAAGTCCTGGGCGATGCTGCTGTCCTGCCTCTCCCCAGCCAGGACGCCAGCCGAGCTGAGCAGGGGGCAGGTCGCAGTAGTGCTCGGGAATCCTATTGCTGCTGCCACCGCCTGAACCCAAGCAGGGTAGAGGGTGGGATGGGGAGGCAACCCCCCACTCACCCAACCCAGCGCAGTGAGGGGGGGCGTGGAGGACAGGAACCCGCAGAATCAGGCTTTGAGGCTCCCATGGAATTTTTTTAAATTCCAGGGAAGACTCAGGGCCCTGCTTACAGTCTAGTTAGAGGAAAGGCCATAGCTGCACAATGCTGTTCTAAAAATGATGGATAAGCATGTTGATTTTAACTATGTTGTGTAAACAGATCAGCCCTGGTAAGTAAAATAACCAAAACTGTGGTTAGTTTTATTGTTCTATTTTGAGGATTCATCATTGTTATTTTTTTATACAGCACCAGCAACGTGCCTGGCGCTCAGAGACAGGTCCCCGCCCCAAGGGGCTTCCAATTTAGAGTGGACAAGGGGAAGGGCATGTAGGGAGGGACGGGGATATTCCTGCAGCTGAGAAGTTGCTGGGGCACGTCGTGCATCTCTCTCCACTTTCTAATGTTATTAAAATTGCTATCATGAATAGCGAATGCTTTGGAGAGACAAGCAAGGAAAAAGGAAACCTTGAGAGTGCATTTTTATAACCCTGTCTTTCCTGCCTATTTATCTAGCCTCAACAAAACGCATCTGGTGCTGAACAAACATGGACAGACAGCTCCCTGCCTGCCCTGGGGGCTAAAGATCAAGGACTGACAAG